>CM076575.1:670706654-671132627 GCA_034641835.2 Pinus albicaulis
TCATGGAGGAAGAAACAAATTCTGGGTACGGTTTTGGAACGTGGGAACACATTTAGGAAAGCAGACTTCTATTAGGACTGTCTCAGTCCAGATGTCTTTTTCCTCTTCACGTAGCCACTTCAAGAGTCCTAACGTGATTCCGATAAGGAAAGACAGTGTTCCTGAATTGTTGCAAGTCTTGTTATGTGCATTTGCTTTATAAACACTTAGGAGACCGAGAGTTATGTTAGATTTTATGTTAGATTTGATGCTAGATTTTGTTTAGACTCTGTGCTACATTTCTGAAGACGCAGAGTGTTATGTTCAAGTTCTTTCATCTTTAATGAAGCAGACAGTGTTATTGTGAAGGCGTTGATTTAATTTGGAGTTGAATTCTGTCAGGTGGTAGAGGGCCCCTGCCTCTTGCACGGATTTATTTTGCATAAATTAGATAAGTCTTCTAGCTGCCTTTACGTTTTGCATTTGAATTAATAGTTGTTTTAATTAGCTACTGTAGTTGTACTCATTCTAACTCTTCCACAAGAAGAAATTCTTCCAAAAGACTATAATGATGAATGGGGAAATGACTATATTATTGTAGGATTAGGAGTTGAATTCATAGGTGTTTTTAATTAGCTACTGTAGTTATATTCATTCTAACTCTTCCACAAGAAGAAATTCTTCCAAAAGATTATAATGATGAATGATGAATGGCTATAGTACTGTAGGATTTAGTTGTAGTTTTTTTTGTTCACTATCACAGTTACACTTGTTCTAATCACTCTTCCACAAAGAAGAAACTCTTCCAAGAAATTCTTAAGAAGTTCAAGACATGACCGTGATAATGAATGATTTAGTTGTGTGTTTGCACTAAGTATAATCTCTGTTCTTGCTCTTAAACGCTTGTCCAAAACATCATAATGACGAGTAGGATATGGATATGATATCTTAGTTTTTCATTGCTTTCAGTCTTTTTGCTTGCATTTTCATTCAATTACATAGTCAGAATTGCTCTAATACCTCTTCCAAAAGAAGGAACTCTTCCAAAATATCACTAATGATGGACAAACAGATTGTGTAACTTCATAGAATAATGCATGATAGCATAGTTAGGATACTCCGGAGTTTAATTGCACTTAACTCATGTTCAGTTACTTTTTTTCAAGTTTGATGGTGACTTATAGTTCAGCATTGTTCTAGATTAGTGGCATCTTAAGTTCATTCTTAGATTAACTCATTGCACTTGCACTTCATATTCAGATTGTCATCCACTGCACATTAGATTAACTTCAGTTGTTAGGATTAACAAAACAGCCTTCATTATTCACAAACCTCTTCTTGTTCTAAAATCCATAATTGACCTATAACCATATGAACAGAAGACAACATCATTTTAAGGCCTGAAGTACCTCTGCAATTTCCTTATCATTTCATAAACAGAGTCCTCCCTCAAAAGCCTACTTTGAAAAGAAATCAATAAATTTTGAGTAAAGGTTTTGTGACATTCAATTGAATTGCAGAATAGAGATAGGAATTAGTTTTAGAATAGAAGATCTTAGGATGGTATCAATATTTTTCCTCCAAATCTGTTTCAAATCTCTAACTAAGGACAAAATGTTGCATCATTGTGAGATTAGTTGTTTAACTGTTTAATTAGAGGATTTTCATACTTAGTGATCATTTCTCAAGTTTAGTTTGTGTTTTGAATCATTTGCTTAAAATTCATTATCAAGCTTTGCCTTTACTTAGTCATAGTTTAGATTTGATCCTACTTTAGTGTTTCCAATTGCATTTGTCATTTATTATCCATCAATTAGGCTTAACTCTGTTTTTAATCACCAGCTCCTTTCCATTAGCTTTCTAGGCATTTTCCCTTGTAAACATAAAACCACCAAAAGACCAAAAACATCATAAATCATCATAAAAGACCAAAAACATCATAAATCATCATAAAAGACCAAAAACATCACAAAACACTGCACACAACGCATTAGGAAACAAGTACCTAGGTACATACAGTACACTTCACTTCAGCAGTTTACAAATCCTGGTTGACAATTAAATGAGCTCAGTTTAGGAGACTAGATTGAGACCAAACATTTTGGCGCCGTTGCCGGGGAAGTGAAAACTAGGTAACCTTTGTTTCTTATCATCCAAAAACAATTTTATGCGTAGGGAGAGAGATTCAAGGGGAAGATTTATAAGCAGCAGAGGCGATTTCTAGAACACCACTTGTTTCATCTAGATCCAAAGCTAGTACACCTTCAACTCAAACCCATATTCCATCCTCCCTTGATCCTGGACTTCTAGAAGATCTAAGGTCAACTATTCCATTAGAGAAACCTTCCACTTCATCCACTGAACCTGCCATAGAAGAAGATCTAAAGACTCCTAGTAGGGATACAAATCTTTCCACTTTCACAGGAGAGTCAACCATGGCAGAAGAAGGAGGAGGAGGATTTTTTAATGGAGAAAATACACTATTTGGAGGAAGAGGTAGAGGTAGAGGAGAAGGAGGTATAGGAGAAGGAGGTAGAGGTGCAAATGGAGGAAGAGGTAGAATAGGAAGCTCTTTTGGGTTCCCTATACTTGATGAAGAAACCAATACAACCATGAAAAACATTTCACCCTCTGTCCTTCCAAACTTCTATGGACTGAAAACCGAAGATCCTAAAACTTTCTTATTCGAATTTGAAGTGCTGTGTAGAACCTATGACTACCTACAAGATGCTCAAAAACTGAAATTATTTCCTTCAACTTTGAAGGGAGCAGCATTGAAGTGGTTTATGAGTCTAATCAGTAGTTTTATTAGAACATGGGAAGACATGAAACAAGCATTTCTAGAGAGATATTTGGATTATTGTATGCCGGTTAATCATAAGGAAGAAGTGTTCAAGATGTTACAAAAAGAAGATGAAAACTTAGAAGATTTGTTGGAAAGATTTAATTACAACATCAAAAGGGCAAAATGGAAAACCTAGATCAGGACACCTTAAAAGCTCTTTTATTGAAAACAATTAGGGATGAATGGTTGGATATTCTTAACATGATGGGAAAAGGGGATATATCACAACTCACATTACCTGAAATATCTGAGTTATGTATCAACCTTTCAAGAGGGAAATCTAAAACTGCCAAAGGTCCAAGAGATCCTGCTCTTGCAAGGGCAAGTAAATCTGCTTCTGGGACAGTAAGTAGATCAGAAATAGGACACATGCTTGATGATTTTAAATCTGAAATCTTAGGGAGTCTTAGTGAACAAATAGACACCCTTAAGATACAAAACAAGCAAAAGGCTGAATCTGATGCTTTGGAAATCTTTTGTCCCAAATGTAGAAAGAAACATGCCTTAAGAGAATGTCCTTTAGATGTAAAAGTTGTAGAGACCTGTGTCATTTGTTCTGAAAAACATGAGACCAAGAATTGTCCTTCTCTTCCTGGTCTCAAAGCTGTCTTTCAGGAAGAAACTCCTACAGACTCCACATAATCTCTTAACTTTGTATCTAGAAGACCTTGGCAGGGACCTCAGACACAAGGATTCCATGATCAAATGTATAATCAACCTCCACCTTGGAATTCTTGGCAGCAACCTTGGCCCCAATTTCAAAATCAATCTCAAAATTGGGCACAAGGAACACAAAGTCCCTATGGAAGATACTCTCCATATTATCAGTATCCACCATCCTATCCACCATATCCACATTTTTATCCTCAAAATCCTCAACAAAATTTCCCTCAAAATCTTCAACAAAATTTTCAACAAAATCCTCAACAACATCATCAGAACCAACCACATCAAAATCAACCACTTCCATTACCATTCCCTCAAAAATCCAATCAATTTCTAGCTCAGCCCATACCAAACCCCAATAATAAGAACCCTCAGAATACATACATGATAGAAGGTCAACAATTTCCAACTTATTTAATTACTCCTCTAGACCTTAGTGATGTTCAACTTAGGTCTGGAAGGATACTTGAAAAGAGGAAACCTTCTGTGATCATACAAGAACAAGATAATTCCGAGGAAGACTCTCTACGGGTGAATAAAAGTCTTGAGGAAGACACATCCTTTCAAGACCCACACATTGAAAAACTAAAACAAAAAGATCCAATAAATCCAACTCCTGTATTAGAGCAACCATCCATATCTACTTCTATACCTCCCTTTCCGAAAAGATTACAAATTGATAGAGGTGTAGAAAAACAGATCATGGTGCCTAATTATGATTTCTTAGATGAATTGAGAAATGTTTGCATTAAAATTCCATTATTGCAAGCCATCAAGGAAATCCCAATTTTAGCCAAAACAATAAAGGAGTTGAGTATGAAGACAACAAAGAAAAGAATAAGAGAAACCAAGAAAATTCAACCGGTAGGACAAATAGCAGACATTATGATGGGTAAGATTACTATTCCAAAGTACCTTGACCCAGGAAATCCAGTTGTCAAAATTCACATCAATGGAATTGAAATTCAAAACACACTCATTGACTTAGAAGCAGCAATAAATATCATGAGTAGACAAATCATGGACAAACTGAAACTTCCTAATCTTCTCTTTACACCCACACTATTACAATTAGCAGATAGATCTGTGATCAGACTAGATGGGGTAATAGAAGACATTCCAGTGTCCCTAGATTCTTGGGAGTACCCCGTGGATTTCATGATCCTAACTCCTAAGAATAATCTAGGAGGCCATCCTGTTATACTAGGAAGACCTTGGTTGGCTACAGCTGATGCTTTTATTAGTTGTAGGTCCGATGATATGTATATTTCTGATGGTAGTTCAACTAAGAGATTCACTTTATATCCTCTAGCTAGGACAATTACAGATCTAGATGACACTCAATGGATAGAGGATGAAGAAGATTTACAACCACTCTTCACAATTTCAGAAATTAGTGAAGATAATCAAATTCTGAATACTCTAGAAAACTTTGAATCCTCTCCAGAACATAAACATGAATCATTTCAAGAGGGATCCAATATTGAGTTCTTGTCATCTAGGCAGATGTCTCTTCATTCTATGGACAAATTTGGCAGCTCTACAAGTGAAATTTTTCCAAGCAAAACCTTGAACATAAACAAAAACCTAGAAAAATCTCAACAAGAAGAGTTAGTCAAAGTATTACAGAGACATTCTTCTGCATATGCATGGGAATACACCGACATGAAAGGGATAAGTCCCAAGACTTGTACTCATCACATCTATATAGAGGCAAATTGCAAACCAATCAGACAGCCTCAAAGACGAATGAATCCAAATCTTAGGGAAATTGTCAAGGAAGAATTGCAAAAATTGTTAAATGTTAATTTCATCTATCCTATTTCAGATAGTCAGTGGGTTTCTCCTTTGGTAATTGTGCCAAAGAAAAATGGAAAATGGAGGGTGTGTGCTGACTACCGAGAACTGAATAAAGCTACTCTTAAAGACCATTTTCCTTTACCTTTCATAGATCAAGTATTAGATACATTAGCTGGCAAAAAGTACTTTTCATTCCTAGATGGGTTTAGTGGTTACAATCAAATCCAAGTAGCACTTGAAGACCAAGACAAAACCACATTCACCTGTCCTTGGGGTACCTATGCCTACCGAGTATTTCCATTTGGATTATGCAATGCACCTGTAACATTCCAAAGGGCAGTATTAGGAATTTTTTCGGATCTAATACATGACTGTGTAGAAGTGTACATGGATGATTTCACAGTTTATGGGGACACATTTGAAGAGGCTTTAGAAAACTTGGAAAAAGTCTTAAAAATATGTCAAGAAGCAAACCTTTCACTTAGTCATGAAAAGTGTTTTATGATGTTCACTGAAGGTATTGTTTTAGGGCACCACATTTCAGGGGATGGGATTAGAGTTGATGAGGCAAAAGTTGAAGTCATTTCTAACCTATCCATTCCTAGTTGTCAAAGAGATGTTAGAAGTTTTCTAGGATTCACAGGGTATTATCGGAGATTTATAGAAAACTTCACCAAAATAGCATCTCCACTCTTCAAATTACTCACCAAAGATTGTCAATTTAAGTGGACTTCTGATTGCCAGTTAGCTTTTGAAACCCTGAAAACCAAAATTTCTGAAGCACCTATATTAAGGGGACCTAACTGGAAGTTACCTTTTCATATCTCGATAGATGCTTCCGATACAGCTCTAGGAGCAGTATTGGGACATAAATATTTGATTCCCTATGCCATCTATTATACCAGTAAAAATTTGACTCCTGCAGAGTTAAACTATATTGTAACTGAAAAAGAGTTTTTAGCTGTTGTTCATGCCATAAACAAGTTTAGACACTATATAACAGGCTATGAAACTTTTTTTCACACTGATCATTCTGCCATTAGATACTTAATGAACAAATCAATCACTAATGGCAGAGTTATAAGATGGTTGTTACTATTGCAAGAATTCAACATTACTATTCTAGATAGGCCTGGAAAACAAAACACAGTGGCTGATTTCCTATCTAGAATCCAAAATATCAAAGATGACACTCTGGTTGAAGATCAATTTCCTGATGAATATCTTTTTGCAATCTCTACTCAAACTCCATGGTTTGCCGATATTGCCAATTATTTAGTTTCAGGAAAATTTCCTTCAATTATGAATGCAAGGAATAAAAGAAAAATCATTAATGATAGTGCAAGATATTCATGGGTCGCTAATGAGTTGTACAAGACAGGTCCAGATTTGATCATTAGAAGGTGTGTTCGTGAAGATGAGATGCTTGAAATTCTCAAGGCATGTCATGATGAACCTTGTGGCGGACACTTTGCAGATAAGAGGACAGCCTATAAGATCCTTAATTTAGGATATTATTGGCCATCTTTGTTTAAAGATGCAAAGGAGTATGTCAAAAGGTGTGACAATTGCCAAAGGGTAGGGAAACCTTCTCCTTCAGGTGAGATGCCATTACAACCTCAGGTACACATTGAACCTTTTGAAAAATGGGCTTCGGATTTTGTAGGACCTATTAGTCCTCCATCAAGACAAAAGAAATATATATTAGTTTCAACTGATTATGTTACTAAATGGGTAGAAGCTAAACCATTACTTGTTGCTAATGAATCATCTGTAGTTAATTTTCTTTTTGAGGATATTTTTACTCATTTTGGTGTCCCAAGGGAAATTGTTACAGATCAAGGAGCTCAATTTACATCAAGTCTAGTGGAGCAAATGATGGAGAAGTATAAGATCAGACATAGAACAACAACTCCTTATCATCCACAAGCAAATGGCCAAGTGGAATCTACCAATAAAGTCATTGAAGGAATCCTAACAAAGACTGTTCATCTACATAGAAGAGATTGGGTAGATAGGCTTCCTGAAGCCTTGTGGGCCTATAGAACTACATGGAGAAACACAACATGCCATACTCCTTATGAGCTTGTTTATGGGAAGCAAGTTTTGTTTCCTATAGAGTTCCAAATTCAAACATTCAAGATGGCAGTTCAGCTAGGACTTGATCTAACGGAGGCACAAAAGCATAGACTGGAGCAAATTAATGAGTTGGATGAGATCAGACAAGATGCAGTTCAGAAAACAAGTCTAGTCCAACAGGAAAGGGCTAGATGGCATGACAAGTACATCAAGGAGAAGAAATTTAAAGAGGGTGACTGGGCTCTCTTGTTTGATTCAAAATTCAAGGATTTTCAAGGGAAATTTCAAACACATTGGCTTGGGCCATATGAAATTGTTCGAATTTTTGATAATGGGGCAGTAAAAATCAGAACTATAGATGAAGAAGAGGTCACTTTTCTTGTGAATGGTCATAGACTGAAGCTATACCACAAGCCACTCTCAAGAGAAGAATTTGTCAAGAAGTTCCAAGAAAGCAATGATGTGAAGTTAATGAAGAAGAGTCTCTCTTCTTCATCAACTTGATTAAATTTTCTGAAGCATTTCTCCTTTAAAAAAAAAATAAAAAATAAAAATAAAAATAAAAATAATAATATAGATATAAACATGAAAACCAATCATTGATTGGCATGTTTATACAGAAAAGATAGGGTGAAAATCAGAGTCTCTCTGACACTCTAACTTTTCCCATTTTTGTTTTTACAAGCAGCTGTTACAAAAAATCATAAGTTCAGATCCATAGTGCTTATGATCCATCTTATTTCATTTCACTCCATTAACTTATCCATCCATACTCCATCTCATCCATCATTCATATTTCACTCCATTCCACATTTCATTCATCTCATTCCATCTTCCATCCATCTCATTTTCATGTCAAAATACAAAATTTGATGTCTTGCTGTAAGTGAATAAAACATGTCATGAATTGCAGTACAGTTCTTATGTTCTTTCACTTCATTTCATAAACTGAATCCATTCCATTTCATCATCCACTTCATACATATCATAATCCATCATCCATCTTCATGCATACCATATAACATTTCACCCATATTCCAAAAACACTCCATTCCATGATTAAAATGCTCTACAGGAACATTCTGCAGCTCAGTAGACATTCTGCAGCTGATCAGCCTTTCTGCAGCTAGACAGTCTTTCCGCAGCTACAAACCCTGAAGGCATCAATCAGCAGACATTAGAATTGCAACAAAGTGACCCAGTGTATCCATGAATCAAAAGCATCAAGAAAATTATGAAGACTCTTCCAAAGGTGAACAAAGAAGACAAAGACTACAAAAATCAAATGAAAGGCAGAGGTAACAAGTTTAAATTATAATGGCATTTCATAAAAGTTTAGCATAGTTTTAGTTATGGATTGTTCAAAAAGGTTGTTTTAATTATTTTTATTGATCAAGACCAATAAACCCTCCACAGACTTTGGATTAAAATCTCCCATTTCAAATTTCATGCCCGATATCATTTAAGCGGTTAAAATGGTCGAGGTATTTGAATTCTTCACGTCTCTTAACAAAATCATTCAATGATGATTCCCTCTGCCGTCGTAAAAATCTCCGCCGTCTCTTCAATCATTAATTCATTCCCTCCACCTCACTCCACTACTTCATTCCGTGACCACTGCCATCACTCCATTCTGTAGCCGGCATTTCATTCCGAAGACAGAGATATTCTTATCACCGAGAGCAGAGCCAAAGGATATCAGTTTGAATAGCATTGAGCATTGTAAACTCAGAGCAAAGCAAAAGGGTAAATTCAGAGGTATAGCAGTGTGAGAGGTTGAAGCCACTTGATTCCGTGGGCAGACAAAGTATCACTGTGGGCAAAGATTGAGCATTTTCACTATAAACACAGAAGTGTAGCAGTATGGAGTTTGAAGTATTTTGTCACTAGGAGACGTTGGTGTTGCAGTGTTGAACTCGAAACCATTTGCTACCAAGAGCCAGAGGTATTGCAGTGGAGAAGTTGAAGCTAGTTGTCACTGTCAAACAGAGATATATCAGTCCAAAGTTCAATTGTCAACAGAGGCATATCAGCCCGAAGTTTTGAAGTTGTTGCCACTATCAATCAGAGGTATGCCATTCCAAAGTTTGAAACCATTTCCATTCAGAACTTGAAGCCATTTCAATTCGAAGGTGAAAGTCATTGTTTTTGTGGGAAGAAGAGTGTTAATTTGAACATTAAAGAAGCAATCATGGGTTTCATTGGAAGGATTGAACCAGTGGGTTCAAAATATTTAGAAGGCTACCCTCAATGCAAAGAAATGTTACAACAAATAGGATGGCTTCAATTTTTGGAGAAATTTAATGGCTTCCACAAGGAAGTCACTAAAACATTTGCAAGATCATTTCAAGGAACCGAAGTTGAGGTGGGAGATGTCAAATTTACTGTCACTGAAGTTTTTATTGTAGAGGCTACAGGGTTGCTCAGAACTGGAGAGAGATGGTTCAAAAATAGAGAATTCCACAATGACTCCTGGAAACAAATTTTAAAATCACCAGGTATGGATGTTACTGTATTTAAGAAAGGAATTCCCAGTTCTGCATTGAAAAATAAATAAAGAAACATACTACTTCTTCTTCAAAAATTTATTACATGTGAGGGTAGATATGGAACATTTTATGTCTACCACATTAGATTGATAATGCATTTTCTGGGGGAAGACTTAAACCTACCATATTTCTTGCTTCAAAGTCTGAAGAAGATGGCTTCCTGTGTTCAGAGAAGGGTTCAATTTTTAGAGACAACCCTATATCATCATGGTTTGGTCAAAATTCTGATTGAACAACATCTAGCTAAAACAAATGATACATGGGACGATTTCTTGATAAGAAATCATTTTGAAGAGCCAAAAGAACCCTCACCAGAACCACAGCCTACAAGGAGAAGTAGGAAATGGAGGGCCTCAAAAGTTGAAATTGACAAACCAGTCCAAGAGAGTAGTGAGGAAATCATTTTAGAAAAGTTGACTCAAATCAAGAGGCAACTTAAGGAAGAAAAGGTAATCAGGAAATCTAGCATGGAGAAAGGAGAAGGATCTTCTCAGCCTAGAAGAAGCCACATACTAAAAGGGAAACTGAAGAAAACACTAATCAAACAAACAGGGGTGATCGATATAGAAGACGAGGAAACATCCATGGAAGAAGATATTGAAGAGGATTTTTATGAAGGAACCCCTGAAATTGACCCTGCTCAACAGGAAATTTATGACTATGTGGAAACTTTGGAGAGGAGAGCTTCAGAAAGCAGAGAGAGAACCCCCAGTCCTCCACTCTCTGAAATAGATATATTAAGAAGGGACAGGTATGAGTTGGAATTACTGAATAGACACATCAAAAATGAGAATGAAATTCTCAAGGATAAAGTCAAGCTCAAAACTGATATGAACTCAACCTTATCCCTACATATAGACAAAGTGGAGAAGACCAATGAGAAGTTGAAGACAAGGAACAAAAAGCTAATCAGGGCACTCACCAACCTAAGGTTCAAACTTGTTATCAGAAAACCCAGAAGGTCTCTAGCTTCCAGACAAAGGAGAAGGAGAGGATTAGATGTCCTTGCAGAAGCCTCTGAGTTCATAGGATAATTTGCATGAGGACATGCAAAGAGACAACAGTGGGGGTATGTTGAGCCTCAAAATTGTGCTTTCCTTCACTTCATTTTACCTCATTTTCCCTTGTCCATTGCTATCTTAGATCCAATTGATCAATAAATATAGTTAAAATTACTTGTAGAATGATTTACATGACTGACTTGCTAAGTTTTGTGATTTTTGCCATTGTAAAGCATTTTGACCGGAACTAGCTGCAGAATGCAGACATTCCGTAGCTAACCGGCGATTCTGCAGCTGCCTTCACGTTTGAGTATGTTCCAGGTGGCCTCTCAAGAAAAACCGCCTATGGGCATAATCCACGTCATGTCTACATGGTTCGTTGCTCATCATGGAGGAAGAAACGAATTCTGGGTACGGTTTTGGAACGTGGGAACACATTTAGGAAAGCAGACTTCTATTAGGACTGTCTCAGTCCAGATGTCTTTTTCCTCTTCACGCAGCCATTTCAAGAGTCCTAACGTGATTCTGATAAGGAAAGACAGTGTTCCTGAATTGTTGCAAGTCTTGTTATGTGCATTTGCTTTATAAACACTTGGGAAACCGAGAGCTATGTTAGATTTTATGTTAGATTTGATGCTAGATTTTGTTTAGACTCTGTGCTACATTTCTGAAGACGCAGAGTGTTATGTTCAAGTTATTTCATCTTTAATGAAGCAGACAGTGTTATTGTGAAGGCGTTGATTTAATTTGGAGTTGAATTCCGTCAGGTGGTAGAGGGCCCCTGCCTCTTGCACGGATTTATTTTGCGTAAATTAGATAAGTATTCTAGATGCCTTTACGTTTTGCATTTGAATTAATAGTTGTTTTAATTAGCTACTGTAGTTGTACTCATTCTAACTCTTCCACAAGAAGAAGCTCTTCCAAAAGACTATAATGATGAATGGGAAATGACTATAGTATTGTAGGATTAGGAGTTGAATTCATAGTTGTTTTTAATTAGCTATTGTAGTTATATTCATTCTAACTCTTCCACAAGAAGAAATTCTTCCAAAAGATTATAATGATGAATGATGAATGGCTATAGTATTGTAGGATTTAGTTGTAATTTTTGTTGTTCACTATCACAGTTACACTTGTTCCAATCACTCTTCCACAAGAAGAAACTCTTCCAAGAAATTCTTAAGAAGTTCAAGACATGACCGTGATAATGAATGATTTAGTTGTGTGTTTGCACTAAGTATCATCTCTGTTCTTTCTCTTAAACGCTTGCCCAAAACATCATAATGACGAGTAGGATAAGGATATGATATCTTAGTTTTTCATTGCTTTTAGTCTTTTTGCTTGCATTTGCATTCAATTACACAGTCATAATTGCTCTAATACCTCTTCCAAAAGAAGGAACTCTTCCAAAATATCACTAATGATGGACAAACAGATTGTGTAACTTCATAGAATAATGCATGGTAGCATAGTTAGGATACTCCGGAGTTTAATTGCACTTAATTCATGTTCAGTTACTTTGTTTCGAGTTTGATGATGACTTATAGTTCAACATTGTTCTAGATTAGTGGCATCTTAAGTTCATTCTTAGATTAACTCATTGCACTTGCACTTCATATTCAAATTGTCATCCATTGCACAATAGATTACTTCAGTTGTTAGGATTAACAAAACAGCCTTCATTATTCACAAACCTCTTTTTGTTCTAAAAACCATAATTGATCTATAACCATATGAATAGAAGACAACATCATTTTAAGGCCTGAAGTACCTCTGCAATTTCCTTATCATTTCATAAACAGAGTCCTCCCTCAAAAGCCTACTTTGAAAAGAAATCAATAACTTTTGAGTAAAGGTTTTGTGAACATTCAATTGAATTGCAGAATAGAGATAGGAACTAGTTATAGAATAGAAGATCTTATGATGATAACAATGTTTTCCTCTAAATATGTTTCAAATCTCTAATCAAGGACAAAATGTTGCATCATTGTAAGTTAGTTGTTTAATTGACTAGTTAGAGGATTTGCATACTTAGTGATCATTTCTCAAGTGTAGTTTGTGTTTTGAATCATTTGCTTAAAAGTCATTATCAAGCTTTGCCTTTACTTAGTCATAGTTTAGATTTGATCCCACTTCAGTGTTTCCAATTGCATTTGTCATTCCATCAATTAGGCTTAACTCTGTTTTTAATCACCAGCTCCTTTCCATTAGCTTTCTAGGCATTTTCCCTTGTAAACATAAAACCACCAAAAGACCAAAAACATCATAAATCATCATAAAAGACCAAAAACATCACAAAACAATACACACAACGCATTAGGAAACAAGCACCTGGGTACATACAGTACACTTCACTTCAGCAGTTTACAAATCCTGGTTGACAATTAAATGAGCTCAGTTTAGGAGACTAGATTGAGACCAAACAACATGCCCATGCTCTGTGGAGGTTGTAACCCAACGAACCTCTAGGGTGATATTCCCCGAAACAAAACTGGCGACTCCGCTGGGGATCACATTCTTGTGATTCTCCTGTTGGGTGGTTTCAGCTGTTTGATAGGTTGCCGACAGTTTTAACTTTTATTTGCAGTCCAGTTTAATATTTCTCAGTCAGTCTGAAGTCCTGGTTTCTTATCCAGGCTTGTCCTTTTTGTTTTTTTCATTATTTACCTTTGCATACGCGCTTTTTTCTACACACAGTCGCGTATACACGCAAGTTTTTCTAAAGGGACCCGCGTATACGCGAGTTTCCTTTAGCACAGTCGCATATGCACGCCTGTTGCTAAACTGTGAAGTAGCGTATACCTAGGCAAATTTTGAATTTTTGGGTTTCTTGACTTTTTGGTCCTTTCTGGCTGTGGAGACCTGTTCCTACGATGTCTCTGTACTCTCTGGATTGTGAAGGAAGTGGTTTCTTGTCTTTTCTCTCTTTCGTTTGATTGAAAACTAGTCCTTTTGGCAAAATGTTGTTTCTGGTGCTGGCACTTCTGGATTGAGTTCCAAGATCACTTTCTGAGCATTCTTGGCTGTTTTGCTTTATCAGAACAGAGAGCTTCTGCTCACTTACTCGCTCCTATCTTTGTGTTGTGCTTCGCATTACAATTTTTGCTTCGTTTTTGATTGGTTTTCTTGAGTTCCATAGGCTAGGTCTTGTTGCAACTTTTGAAGAGCTTTTCTTGCTTCTTTGGAGTTTTTGTTTGCGACGAGTTTGCACTATTTGTCTAGGCTGAGTGGCTGAGTTTTCTGGTCTTCTTTTGCTCTTATTGATCTTGCTACGAGTTAGCCTTATAAGGTTTGGGAGCATTGTTGAAATTTGTGCTTGAAATTCGGTCTTGTTTGGTTTGGATTTTGATAGTTTTGCTTGGTATTTTCGAGCTCTTTCTTTATAAAACAAAAAAGCTCAAAAAACATTTGCTTTGCTTTTTGTTTTTGCATTTCAAAGGCTTAAAAAATATTTTCACTTGTTATTTGCTTTTGTTGTTGCATTTTCATTTTCGTTTGCTATAACTTTTGAAGCTTGTCAGGTTTCTTGCTTTTAGTTTTTGGCTTGATTTTGAGAAGGAGTTGTCATTTGATTTCTTCTTCTTGTTTTTAAGTGTTCTTGGTGTCCTCATTTTAAGAGTTCTTGATTTCGAGAACTAGCTTTTTGGGCAACCAAAGAAGAGTTAAAACTGAAGGACTTTTTGGGAAATTTCACTCTGCTTTAGGAGATTTGCATCTTAGGATTTGCATGCTTGTAGTGATTTGCATTAGGTGCATTTAATCATTTAGTCAATTTCATAGTTTTTGTGAGTGTGAGTTTGCTATTTGAAAAGAAAAAATACAATTTTTAGTCTCGTAGAACCTGTATAGAGATTACTTTTCATCGAAAGACAATAACTGCATGTGCATGTAGTTAAGTTTTTATTAATTTCTTTTGCGTCAAAACACCATAAGTTTCATCTCCATATCCTTGTGACTTAACATAACAGCCCATTAAAATAAGCGATTTAATCTAAAATCAACTAGCAAGTTTTTCTAAGTGTCAATCACCAACTAGCTAGGTTGTAGGGCCTTGGAATAGGTGAGTGGAGAGTTAACTCTCCAAGGCCACTCAAACAAACATAGAAGTTGATTAATTGAACGAAATCCAACTCTGTTAGGTGGACCGGGAAAGCTCTCATCCGAGAGTCAAGCGCGAGGGGAAGTGAAGGTTGAGAAGAGGGATACCCCCCCTCCGATTAGCTGAATCTGACCTCAAGACCGTTCCGCTCGGCTTCTGATACGGATTGGTGCCCATAGTTGCCACTCCTAGGTTCCACACAGGTGACTGCGGGGGGGAATACCCGTGGTACCTGAGGCAGACGTCGCATCACTTTCAGCAGTACTTCTGGGGGGTGCCCTTGCAAAGCTTGGGTGCTTGAGCCGGCAAAGGCTATCGTTAGGAGGTCGGCGTAATTGTTTCTGATACCTTCGCTAGTTTTTCTGGGTCCTAATCATCCCAGACTGCTTTCGGGAGGTCCTATATTTCGCTCTCCTATATTTTGGTGTCCGGTCCTCATCACCCGGAGCGGAAATACTTGGAGGCTGTTTGCTTGACTGTATCTCAGGGATTTTTATTTTAGTGAGTGCTCTTTGCTCCTAGCTTCTCTATCTTTTCACTTTTTGAGTCTAATTTAAAAAATCTATAAAAGTGGCTAATCAAGCGCCTCGTCGTTCGAGGAGAATCCGGGGGTTATCTCCCGAGAGTCCAGAGCCTTCTTCGAGAAGGCGTAGGAGTGATTTAGCAGGTGGTTACCACCCTGTGGCATCTGAAGCAGTGGAGAGAGATCCTCCACAAAGGTCTGAAGGTTTCATAGCTGATTCTGGTGTCGGTCCCGAGAGGAGCGTTCCGCTCACCTCGTGAGTTTTGTTTCCTCAGGAAGAAGATTTTCAAATCGAAGACGTACCTGAGCCTCCTGCAACAGGTCCATCTCCTCTTCCTCCTGACTATCCGTTCGTTGTTCAGTACACCGGACCTGAGTCTGAGAGACCGGAAGATCTTCCGTATCATTCATATCTTTCGATGGCCACGACTGGGAACACGGCTTCTGTCGTGAGTGCTGCAGGCATTCAGACTCTTACTTCTGTTGAAGCAGGGGGCACTATTGCTTCATCTTTGATTGCTTCTAGTGCTGCTGTGTTTGGCTCTGGTTTCACCCAGGCACATGCTTCTCATTCTGGTCCCTTTTGTTCAGGGATGCCCTCTAGTGGGAATCCCTCTTTTTCCTTTTCCGCTGCTTCAGCTGGATCTACGCCCATGTCTAACATGGCTAGTGGATCAGCTTCGTTTCAGGGTTTCCCCTTGGAACTGGGCACATTCCTAGTTCCAATCCTTCTTTAGGGTCGTTTCCGTTTACGTCCCAGACTTAGAGTTTCAACCCTTGGTCTGGGGGGCAAAGTTCGACTACTTTTACAGGGTGGAATCCTGTGTTTACTACAGCGGGGGCAGGGAATCAATTTTACGCAGGTCATCAAGGGAATGCTTCTTTCCCTTCATCGAGTGCTTATCAGTCTTTTTCTCCTCTGTCTAATGCTTGGAACCCCTATCAGGGGCTTTCCTCTTCATTCAATACTTCAGCGGGGGGAACTGGTCTGGGCTTTGGTAACTCGGCGTGGGGAGGAGGTTCTTCTCCGTTTTCTACGAGTCCTTTTTGGCAACCTGGTGCCTCATAAAATCCAGGCTATTCTTTTCAGAATGTTGGGAATCCATCCCATTAAGGATGGAATCCTCAGGCTCCGCCTCGCTTACCTTTTCTGGCAACGTTAAACTTGCCAGATTTGTCGAAGTTGACTAATGACCCGATTCGTTATAGTTCGGGGTGGCCTCCGGTCCCGACCAAACTTCCTTCAGACATTCCAAAGTTTGAAGGTAAGAATGGAGAGGATCCGGCAGACCACATCACCACTTTCCACTTATGGTGCTCTTCGAACTCCCTGATCGATGACTCGATTAGGTTGAGATTATTTCAACGCACCCTAACCGGAAATGCTGCCAAATGGTATATCGAGCTCACTGGGGGCAGTTTCACTACATTTGGGGAACTGGCTGTCACATTTCTAAACCATTTTCAGTTGCCTGTCAGATATGAAGCTGGGACCGAACTCCTGGCTAATTTTAAGCAGGATGAGGCAACTCACATTTTTTATCACATTCAGGAATGGAGGAGAAGGAAGAGGCTTATCAAAGCTCATATTCCAGGTGAATTCCTTCTCGAGTGGTTTTTGAAATCTCTGCAGTCAGATATTTCAAAGGATGTATCCCTATCTGGGGTATTTTCCGAGGAGCAGGCCATTTTTAGGGCCCAGCAGTTAGAACTGATCTATTCTCAGTCTGGGGTACTTTATAAGTATTTGCCCAATGCTCCTCGCTCCAAATTAGATTTGTCGAAAACTAAACCTGGTCCGCATGGTGACGGGCTTGTCGGATCGGTCAATAGTGGTGCAGCCAGCCTGCTTTCTCAACTGCAGCAGTTGTCTTTACAATCTGCTCCTTCTGGTCGGGTTGTGCCTGCTGATTCATCGCCTTCCCAGTCTTTGTCCATAAATGTTGTCCAAGCTTCTGACCCCAAAGGAAATCAATAATCCGATGGGAAGAAGAAGGGACAAAATAACAATAAGAAGGGCAAGAACGGGAAGGGCAATGCAAATAAAACCAACGAGCGTGTTGGTGAGGGTCAAAAGGAGAAAAAGAAAGTGAAGTTTCCATGCAAGCTCTGTGCTGGAGACCATCTCACACACCTTTGCCCTAAAATTCAGGATGTGCAGCGCTTGTTAGCCCAGCAGGGTTCTTCTAGTTCCCAGGCTGTGTTAACAAACCCTTTTCCCCAAGGGCAACAATTAGTTGTTGGTGCGAACCAAAATCCTGGGGCTTCCTCTGGGGGCACCCAGGAAGGGGAAATTCCATCAAACATTTTCATGATGAGTGCTCACGCGGATATCGCTACGAGATCCCGTGATTATGGCGGAGAAGAGTCTTCGAAAGCTAAGGAAGTTCCTGATGCTACTGAGCCGCTTCACATTACGAAGCCTACTATTGAGTCTATGCCTCAGATGCCAAAAGCATCTTTTAAGCGGTCAACGATTAATCCAAATGCGAGGGGTGCCCAGAACTACTCGATTGTAGAAGATCTGGCGCAAAGTCTTTGTGCTATGTCAGCTTTAGAGGTACTCCAGTCTTGTCCGGCTCAGCGTAGTGCTTTGCTCACTGCCATTGGGGCTATTGATCCGAAAAATTCTCTTCTGATTACCTTTGATATGACTAATTTTAAGAAGAGACTTCCTCATCACATGGCTTTTCATATTAAATCATCGTATCGGAAGTGCAATATCTTTCGAACGGTTGTTGATGAGGGTGCTTCCACAGGCGTGATGTCTCTCGCATGCTGGAAGACACTTGGATCTCCCAAAGCTGTTCCATCTAGCACTATTCTTACTGCGTTCGATGGTCATTCTCACAGACCCCATGGTATTGTCCCGGCTTTGCCCATCTGTGTTGGGGGAAAAACTGTCAACATAGAGGTTGAGGTAGTGGATGCAGCCTTGGACTACAACCTTCTGTTGGGGAGGAACTGGATTTATGAGATGGATGGCATTGCATCCTCATTATTTCGAATTGTATGTTTCCCCCACGAAGGGAGGATTGTCACAGTGGATCAACTGGACTGTCCTCAGATAGACCCGAATGCGTCTTCTGACTCATCTGTTCCTAAGTTGGATAATACTAAGGCGCCTGTTGAGAATCTAGGAGTTGGAATGTATTCTTCCTTGATGGGTACTTTCGATCTTCCTCCTCCTACAGTGCATATAAATGCTATTTCATCCTCCAAGGCTCCCCTTCGAAAAGAGTTCTTTCGAACTCATTAATTTTCGGACCCTTGGACCTTACCTTCCCCTACTGCCACACTAGCGGAAGGTCAAGTGGGTGGAATGGCATTTCCGATTTCTACAGCTGAGATTGCATATCAGTCTATTGTTGACACTGCAGAATCCATTCCAGCTCCTCTTTCACCGGAAGAGTTGGATGGTGATGTCGCTCCGGCTTGGACGCTTAGTTCTTCTTCGGCCCAGGATTGCCTTGATACCACTCTTCCATCTGAAGAGGCAATCCTGGAAGCCATGACTGGTATAGATAGACCGTGGGATGATTTGCATCATCGGTCTTACTTCCTACCTGAATTGAGCGAAGTTGAAACAAGTTTTCCAAGTCCTCAGTCTCCTGGTCCTGTTCACCCAGTCTTGAACCCTTTGGCACCAACACAGGTTTATGCTGAAGGGAACATGGCTGTGATTTCTCCTACGATCCCGGTGAACATTTCCAGGGATCCCAATATTATCGAGAATGTCTTCATTGGAGCTGAATGTTCCCGTGAAGAGGTTCAAATTTACACCGAGCTCTTCAAAGAGTATAGGGATGTATTTTCTTGGTCTTATGAGGAAATGCCTGACATAGACCCATCTATTGTCCAGCATGAGATCAAGACGTATGAGAACGCTAAGCCGGTGAGGCAAAAACTTCGTCCGGTCAATCCTAGGAAGGCAGCAGCTATCAAAGTTGAAGTTGAAAAGCTGCTTAAGGCGGGATTCATTTTCCCTGTTCCTTTGACTGAATGGGTTTCAAACCCCGTTCCAATAGATAAAAAGCAAGGAACGATTTGAGTGTGCATTTCAGAGACCTGAATAAGGCATGTCCTAAAGACAATTACCCCACACCATTTATCGATCAGATCATTGACAAGTGTGCCGGAAACAAGATTTTCTCCTTCATGGTCGGTTTCTCCGGATATAATCAAATTACTATCCGTCCTGAAGATCAAAATAAGACTGCATTTATTTGTCCCCGGGGTACGTTTGCATACAAGAAGATGCCTTTTGGTCTTAAAAATGATGGGGCTACCTTTCAGCGGGCCATGTCTTACGCCTTCCACGACATCAAAAAGATTATCGAGGCATACTTAGATGATTTAGTTGCTCATTCTCGAAAGAGGATGGATCATCCTGGTCACCTCCGGCAAATATTTGAAAGATGTCGTTTTTATAAAATTCGATTGAATCCGAACAAGTGCGTTTTCACGGTTACATCCGGTCGGCTATTGGGATTCATTGTGTCTAGGGAAGGGATAAGGGTAGATCCCTTCAAGGTTGAGGCAATACTTCGGTTGCCTCCCCCGTCTTCCATCCGTCAGCTTCAAAGTCTTCAAGGAAAGTCTAATTTTCTTTGGAGGTTTATCGTCAATTATGCTGAAATTACAAAGGGATATATGAGACTATTGAAGAAAGGAGTTCCTTTTCTTTGGGACGACTACGCTCAACGCTCGTTCGATGCTTTGAAAAAGGCATTGACCTCTGCTCCTTTACTGAGTCCACCTAATTATAGCAGAGATTTTCTTTTGTATCTGGCAGCAACAAAATCTACCATTGGTATGGTTTTGGTTCAGGAGGATGATGCTCTGGCAGAGCATGTTATTTACTACCTTATTCGGGGACTGGTAGGACCTGAACTGCGATACACCCCGATAGAAAAGTTAGCCTTAGCAACAGTTCATGCTGTGCAGCGACTCCGGCATTACATTATTCTTCGCAAAACTTATGTCTTGGCAGCTGCCAATCCATTTCAGTTTGTCCTCAGCAGGCGAGTGATGGGGGGCAAATATAATAGATGGATTGTGATTTTACAAGAATTTGATCTCGAGTTCATGTCTGCCAAATCCAAGAAGTCATTAGTTTTTGCGGAATTGATCTCCGAGTTGCCCTGTGGAGAGGAGATGATCTATGATGAGTCCTTTCCAGACGAACACTTGTTTCTTATCTCTCCACAGGATCCTTGGTACGGGGACATCATTGTGTATCTTCAGACTGCGAAGTTTCCCTCTACTTTTTCGAAAGATGAGCGTCGTAAACTGCGTCACTTGGCCAAGAATTATTTGATTATTGGTGATGCTTTGTACCGTCGAGGGGTTGATTCAATCCTAAGATGCTGCTTAACTCTCGAAGAAGCTGAGGTTGTGCTCAATGATTCTCACAGTGGAGCTTGTGGGGGTCATTTATCTGGGCTTGCTACAGCCCAAAATATTTTGCGTGCTGGATACTTTTGGCCCTCGATTTTCAAAGATTGTATTGAATAGGTCAAAAAGTGTCATCCGTGTCAGGTCTATACTCGAAAAATGTGCGCTCATCCAGCTCCACTTTTTCCAGTCGTTACTATCGGTCCCTTTACAAAGTGGGGTATTGATTATACTACTTGTAACCCGCCTTCGGAAAAAGGTCACAAGTACATTATTGTAGCAGTAGACTACTTTACGAAGTGGGTCGAGGCTATGCCTACTTTTGGGAACGATGGTGAGACTGCAGCTCTGTTCCTTTTCAACCAGGTTATCGCTCATTTTGGTATTCCTAGAGAGATTGTCACTGACCATGGTAGTCATTTTCAGAATAGTATGATGGTTGAGTTGGCTCTCAAATTGGGTTTCCGGCAGGAGCATTCATCTCCATATTATCCTCAAGCCAATGGGCAAGTGGAAGCCGTGAATAAATCCTTGAAGACAATTCTTCAAAGGACAATTGATAAAGCTAGATCCAACTGGCATATTATGCTATATCCTGCACTTTGGGCATACAGAACGTCAGTGAAAACTGCAACTGGCTTTACTCCATTTCAGTTAGAGCACGGGGTGGAATCCATATTTCCTATTGAATGCGAGATTCCTTCTCTTAAATTAGCTGTTGAACTTCTTCCCGACACTTCTAGTCTGGCAGAACGACTTCTTCATCTGGAACATCTCGATGAGCAGCGTCGGGATGCCGCCACGATGAATGAAGCGTATAAAAACCGAGTTAAAGTTCAGTACGATAAGGCGGTTAAGCCTAGGGTCTTTTCGGAAGGTGACCTTGTTTTGGTCTATGCCCAAGAAAAAGATGCCTTGGGGGCAGGAAAGTTTAAGTCTATGTGGTATGCCCCCTATATCGTTAAAAAAGTCCTTAAGAAAGGAGCGTATACCTTGGTTGATTTCGAAGGGAACGAGTTGCCGGAGCCCCGAAATGGGCTCTATTTGAAGAAGTATTATGCCTAGGCTTCGGCCTGGCATGTTGGTTTTGTATATAGTATTTTTTTCTTTGTACATACCTGATTGATTTTCGATTTTTGATGAGTTGGTGATGTTTTTGATCTGCTTTGGCAGGTTGTGTTGGATGTCATGAGTCATTTTGGTTTCGCCGATGGTGCTAGTAGACACACCCGAAACTTAGCTTCCGCGGCTTGGGTGCTTCATTATCCTTCCAGTCAGCTGTTGGTATCAAAAGGGGTCTGCATTGGTCCTGCTTCCAATAATATAACAGAATACACTGCAGTCGTCCATCTACTCTCGGAGGCAATATCTTTGGGTGTTGATTCGTTGGTAGTTTTCTTGGACTCTCAGCTGGTGGTGTCGCATTTGAACAACACTTATCAGGTATGCGATCCATTTTTATTACAATTGTTCTTGAGGGTACGTTTGTGACAAAAGTCATTTCAATTTTTAACTTTCATTCATATTCCTCGAGCTGACAATTGGTTTGCTGACTCATTAGCTAATCAAGAATTAGATTGGCATATTAATCATTCCATACAATAAATTTTTAATCATAAAAAACATCATACATTTGATACATTTATCACATCACATCAAATATCGCTGTACATATATCATCGGAGTGTTCAAAAACTTTACAAAATTTGGATCCATAATGTCGTACAAAACTTGGGCTTATGCCCCATCATGTTCAGTCTCAAAAAAGAATATACAGTCATCTAATACATAATATCTGTCTACTCCTGAGGTCCCTGCCCAGAAGTCGTGTTCCTATAGAACATGACTGCGGTGGCAACTCGGTGGAATAATCTAACCCAGTCTCGGGGTACTCCTACCACCCGTCTCTGGATGGCTTCTGGCAGGTCCTCCACGGCAGCCACAGGGATTTGGCGGGTTAATCCCTCCAAGTTTCTCTGCACGGCCTGGAGAGTCCTATCTGAATCCACAGTATCCGCTTCACCCCTGCGGCGCTTGTGGCGCAGGAGACCCTCAGGTCGAACTGGTCCAACATCTGAAACATGATCATTTTTAATTGTCAGTCATTATGAATCCAATCAAAAACATGTTTGTTTTTCATTTTTTTTCATATTTGAAAAAATCCAAAAAAATTATATAAGTCAAATTTTTTTTGCAAAACTTACCGACTGTTCCCCATGCTGTGCCTGGTGGAAGAACTAGATCTGGATCTCCACGAAAGTCCATCCCGGCATAGGGATAGTCGTCCACTGCAATGATTTGTTCTCCCCACCAAAGGAAGAACTCATCGTCCCATGTGGTCCGGGGTACTTCACTACCCCCCAATCTCTTCATCATGTCCGCCCAACGGGCAATTCTTGGGTCCCGTGGGCTACTGATGGTAGAGATGACTCTGGGTCTCAATGCTGGTATCTTCTCAAAGAATAATGTTGTCAAAATTGTACCGTAGCCAAAGTGTTTGGTCTTTACTTGGCGGATTGAGGTCAACTGTTGTTTCATGTTCAGTAATAGGGCTGTGCACCAATCGTACACATGAGTCAAATATTCTACTGCTATGCTCATTTGCGTCCTGGACGCCTGATGTAGAGAGGCGGATCCTGCCACTCTGCTGATGGTGAAAAGGAGGATTTTCATGTGCAAATCCCTCACATCTTTAATTGCAATCTGCGTTCCAACCTTTTTGGAACCCAGTACGCAATATACGTGGACATAGTATTCCACGGTTAACCCTCCCAGGGGCTTCCCGTGCAAGTCTACTGGTTCTCCCCTCCGGGAGAGTCCAGTAATGAAATATATGTCTTCCACTTCAATGCGTACTGGCATCTGATCAATAATGAAGCAATCCTGATCTGGTTCCTAGTAATTTACGAGCATTTCTAGCAACCGCACATTGCTTTTCATATTTGGCATCTTGAAGAATTTGAACAATCCGCAATTCCGAAGGATATTTTGCGCTGCGCGATCTTGCATGACCTCTTGGTCAATTGCGCTATGCTCACGTTCTCTCCATGAGATTGTCATCCTGTCAAATTTCATAAAATCATGCATTAGCCACGCTTTTTTGGATTCGGACCTGCGCATACACGGTTTTTCCTTTGCACAGTCGCGTGTATACGCGAGTTTCCTTTAACAAACCCGCGTATGCGCAAGTCCGCATTTTTTAGCAAGGTTTTTAAAGCTAAAAATAACTTAATTTTAATTTCCAAATGGACAAAATGAATAAACAGGATGATTAAGGAGCCTACATGAAGTTTCGGTGCGTTTCGACGGTCGGTTGTTCCTGATTTGACGAAAGAAGTTTTTTGCTCCAGAGCACTTTTTCCAAATCAACAATGCAATAATGAACCAAATATGAGGTAATTTGTCTATTTATGGCTAAAAAGTTGAAAATTTTCGCAAAAATTCCTTATGCTTATTTTTTTCGATCTATCTTAAGCTGCATAACCCGGATGCTTGGAAGTGCCCAGTTTGGTATGTTTTCAGGTACATTTTGACGATTTTGAGATTTTTCCCGGTTTTTGATCCATGATTACCGACTCGTCACGGCAGGTATATGATCTTCACTAGCATATAGGTTAGGGAAATCACTTTCCGTTGCATCTTGCATACTAGCCTCCATACTGATCACTTGCCTTAGGGTCGATCCCATCAGGTCATGAGTATTACACCCATTTCACTCGCCGATTATTTAATCATGACTCGATGGTAGAGCCTTCCTTTACATGGGCTTCCTAGTTAGTTCCTCGCTATCACTTGTTGCCCATGCTGCTTTTTATGTAGGCTCGGGAGTCCTCTTTAGTCCCGCCATGTCTTCTGTGTTGAAGCTTCATTCTTCTCCTTCATCACTTATCATTTTTCTGGCTTATACCCTAGAGGCTCCCTAGTGTCGTTAAGTTGTATTACTGCATTGCATATTGGCTACTTGTTTATCCTGGCCTTTAGCCGGCTTCATTTGGACTCGATGTTTAAGCCAACTTTTGACCTTGATTCTCTGTACAAGTTAACCATTGCATGCACTTAGCTATCACGACTTGACACCTTTTTACCCATGGATGGAACGTTCCTCTGAGTATCACTTACCAGTTTTCGCCACCTTGCATTGAGCATAGGATTGTTCCAATCCCAGGAACTAGTGCATCTGATTTCCTGATACTCGTTCTATCCATTGTACCATAGCATTCTTTTATTCCTTTTCAGGCTTATTATATGAAAAAGAAAAAAAAAATCAAATATAACAAAAAGAGCGGGAACGAGATGTAACTTCATAATTTGATGGCAGTACAGTGTCAGTTTGTCGCCCTTGAACAAAGCATATACACTTATATATCTTTCCTCCATTTGGGATGGTTTTAGTTTCGACCTAGGTTCAGCCTTTACCTTGTTTCACTTGTCAGTCCTCCCCCGGTTGGTTATCTCTTCCAATCATATGGAGAGTTTGTTCTGCCTCCTGCATAACAGACTTATACAGTGTCACTTTTTACTACCATGGTCATCACGAGTCGTGCTTTTGTTCAAGGGAATTCTAACCAGAGTCGGTCATTCTGCGATGTCTCTTGACTCATTATTCAGTCGGCCTTCCCGGTCTTGTCAGTATCTTGTTCTATCACATCAGATGTTTTGGTCTTCTGCTCGTGCTGGTTTGAGAAGGTCCCCATTGACTTCTTGTCGGCGGGTTTGTCTCTTATCGACTACGACACATTGCTCTGAGAGCAAACCTAGAGCCGCACCCTGGCCCTATTTCCATCATTGATAGGTGACCTTGTGCTCAGCATTTGATCATCATTATGGGTCTTTGACTGAGTGGTTTCCCCTATGTTCGACGTTAGCATACATTATCACACTTGGGATTCGTGTAGTACCTTGATTTCCATTTGACCCTATTGGTGCATTTCTCGCCTCTGTGTTAGCTTTCATTATTGGTTGGTTCGTAGGGTTTCTTCCGTGCGCTAGCTTCATCTTGTGCATGTCGGAAACGTACTTCGGTTTGGTTCCGTCACTCTACTTCGTCCGATTCCTTCCAAATCTTGGCCTGCGGGTTACACTCGCGCTGGACTGATGTGGGATGCCTTAATGCCTTCCTTCCAACAGATATTTTCCCATCGACTCCGACTCATTGCTCTGGGAATAAGGTCTAGAGTCTTTTTGTCAGTACCTTAGGGTTTGCAGTCATCAGTGGCAGACTCTTCGCTATCGACAGTGGGGATTCATCATTGCCTCCCGATTGGTAGATTCTTTCAAGTGTTCGACTTCAACTCATTCATTCGCACTTGTTAGATTGTACTGGGGCACCTTGACACTCATTATCATTATCGGTGGGTTGTCTCGCGTTGGTTAACGGTATACATCATTGACCGGTAATCCAACGATTTCTCACATGGTCGACTTTAGCTCATTTATTCCCATTGTGTAGAATTGTGCCATGGTGATCGGTGAAGACCTCGGGTTGCATCAGCATTTCTCGGTTCACTTTTGACAGTCCATTCAGTTTATGCCAGTGATTCCATCCACCCTTATATGTTGCAGTTCAGTACAACAGCATCCTATATGTTGGCTCCCGAGTTGCGTGATTGTACCGTTTGTTCCACCTCTTATGATTCGGTACTTGGAGATTCAGTTACTTCTATGATCAGACATCCAGTTGCACTATCCTTGATCAGCTTTTTATATGTGATACTTGGACATTGATTCAAACTTGTATTTCCGGGCCATGCTCAGATGATTCATTGTGTACTTTCAGTTCAGCTATACGTGTATACATATTGGATCTATTCAATACTTTCCATATGATGTATTTTTGACTGAGCATGGGTATGCCCGCCTCAGCATGAGTTGACTCTCTGTTTTCTTTCATTGGTTTTTGGCAGGCTGAAATCTGGTGAAGTCCTCTCTTGTCCTTGCGAAGTTCTTTCTATGTGTATAATACATTTCGGCCATCATGTACCCCTTCTGACCTCATATATTAGGGGGCATCTGTTATAGCATCATTTCTCACCTTGACATGATTCATGATTGCTACATGGCTTTATGGGCACCCATTCCTACGGACTTGGACAAATTCACTTAAAAACAGTGGAAAATCCTTCATACGCGACTATGCCCGTGTTTTTCCGCGTGTATACGCGAGTACAGCTAGACTTTTCCGCGTATTCCATTTTAATGATTAAAAAAATATATAAAAATCCCTAATTTCGCGCTGGGTTGATGGTTACTCAGGTAGTTCAACCACCCCAGCCCGTGGCCAACTGTTTCCAACTGTTGAAACTACTTGGAGGGACTATAAAAAGCCCTCATGTGTATGGCCTAAGGGAGAGAAAGAATTTATTGATATTATACTCTGTTGGTATTCCCTATCCAAGTCTGATTCCCCGTGCCTCCTGCACTTTCCCAGTTCATTATAGGAAACCCTTGTTTCCTTGAGATGCACATCCCTTTATATGTCATCTCGTATGCACCAGTTTGGAAGGAGTCTTAGCGAGGCAAGGGTTGGACGGATCCGGACGACGGTCTGCGAAGGCCGTGGAAGGATCAGGTGATCTCTCCACTCGTTACTTTTGTACATGCTATTTATAATACAGAAGTACCATGCTGTTCCCGAAATAAACGTGTTAGTGTATGCTTTTATGTATGAGAAAATTGTTATTTAAGCATTCATTATGATTTATTTAATGTTTCATGTTGATTTCACTAACATTTAGAGTAGATATATGCTGTACAACCAGTTCTTCATGCTTGTTTCTTCTTGTCTTGCAGGTTAAGAAGGAAGGACGGTTGCTGGGGGTTTGGACCCTGCGGGATCTGCTTCAACCGTAGGACCTACGGGTAACTTTCTCATTCTACTCTATTTAGTTTTTCTGAACGTGCATGGTTGTGTGAGTCCTTCTTAAGTAGCATGCCCCTGCTCTGTGGAGGTTGTAACCCAACGAACCTCTAGGGTGATATTCCCCGAAACACACAAGATTTTTCTAGAGGAACAGGTGGTCGAAGAGGAAGAGGAAGGAACAATTTTAGAGGAAAGGGGGTAGACATTTCCAAGGAGAAAGGTTTGATCTTCATTTCATACATGCAATAGAGATGGAAATTATGCATCCACATGTAAGCTACCTCGGGATAGAATCAAGTAGGAAAGAAATGAAGGTAAATGTAAAACATCCGACAAAGGAAAAGGTAAAGCACTTGAGTATGCTAATTATGTTGTGGCACATTGTAACAGTGGAGTAACTAAAGAATTATTCAATGGTTCACTTGCATCATGGAAAGATGTTTGGTTGCTTGATTCAGGAGAAAATTGCCACATGAATTTCAGAAGAGATTTCTTTGAATAATTCACTGATAATGTTGATGGAGTAGTATACTTTGAAAAAAATTCAAAACTCAAGCCATTAGGGCTTGGCACCATCAAGCTCAAACTCCATGGTCTTCCAAACATCCTTATACATGATTTTCTATATCTCCCAGAGTTGAGGATAAAATTGTTGACTTTGGTCCACATCCACCTACAAGGACACTCTATTCATATATTTGATGGAAAGGTTGAGTTCAGAAATGCATTAGATCACTCACTTGTCATGATTGTGATAGAGGAAGAAATACTTTTGAATCTGCAAGGAACCTTTGCTCATGCAAAGAAATTTTCATACATTTCTCATTATGATCAAGATACATTTCCATCATGATTTTTATGGCATGCTAGATTTGGAAACATGAACAATGAAAGTCTATGTTTTTTGAATAAAAATGGTGTTATTGGTTTGCCTACAAATCCTAGGAAACTTAAGCAATGTGATGCTTGTATCTTAGAAAAAAACAACAAACAGTATTTTCATGATTTTCATTCCATATCAAATAGAAATCTTGAACTCATTCATTCTGATTTGTGTGGCTCAATGCCTATTCCTTCTGAAAATGTTAATAAATACATGATGACATTTATTTATGACTACAGCAAAATGTGTTGGGTTTATTTATTGAAGATAAAATTTGAAGCTTTTGAAACATTCAAGAACTTTCATGCATGGATTGAAAATGATGCACAATCTCATATTGGATCTATTTGTACTGATAATAGAAAAGAATATACATCAAATGAATTTGAAAAATTTCTTTGCCAACATGGGATCAAACATCAAATAGTTGTGCCTTACAATCCCCAACATAATGGAGTATCTGAAAGAATGAACATGGCCATCTTAATATGCTACGTTCAATGATGATTTTCAAGAATGTTAAGCTGATGCGCTTTTGTCTGATGCAGTTCTATGTGCTATGTATATAAAGAATAGGTGTCCATCTAATTCTATCAAAAACAAGACTCCCTATGAGATATGATATGGTTGCATTCTTTTGGTGAGGCATCTCATGGTTTTTGGTTCCACCTATTATTCCTTTATACTTAAGGAACATAGAAACAAACTCGATGCAAGTAGTCACAAATGTATATTATTAGGGTACTCAAATACTTCCAAAGCATATTATCTATATGATTAATCAAATAAGAAGTTTATAATATCTACATATGTGATATTTATTTAATATTCCAAGATTGTCAATGTTTTTGAGCGACAGCTTGATCGCTTGGATAGATTCAGACATGAAAATTATTTTCAAGAGTTTGATAATAGGATTACACATATTGAAGGGGGGATCCATATACTACAACAATCTATGGAATATTCTTATGAAAAAGTCTCTCCCTTGCATGAAGTTCCAGCCACTAATGAAAATTTGAGTGATATGATTAAAACAATTGGGAGACTAAATCTTGATTCATCCCCATCTTAGTCAATTGAACAACCTGCACCGTCTCAGAAAGGTCATCCAAAATGGCTAACAAAGACACCTAAAACTTTTCATCCTCATGAGGTTGGAAATACAGGAACAAGAAGCTCAATGAGATATAATTGAGGTGATGTAGAAAATCCTAATTCACCAGTTGATATGGATGTTTCTTATGGTTGTGAACTGTTTTTTTACATATTTAGAACCAACTTCCTTCAAATAAGTCATTTCCCATGATGAAGGGAAATAATTGATGCAGAAAGAGTATGATGCTTTGATAAATAATGGCACCTGGAAGTTGGTTGATCCTCCATTGGTAGCCAAACCAATTAGTTGCAAGTGGGTATTCAAGAAGAAGTATAAAGTAAATGGCACACTTGACAAGAAAAAATATAGGCATGTGGAAAAAGGTTTTGTACAGAAAGAAGGGGTTGATTATGATGAAAATTTTTCCCCCATAGCAAAATGGGCTACCATATGGACGCATTTTACCTTTCGAGCTCAGAACATGTAAAACCCCCTTCCCACATCTGCCTAAGTAACCGTCCAACCAAGGTAAACATGTGATGAGAGGATACTATAATGAGATTTTGTTGGGAAAAATACTGAGAGGTTGAGCGAATTAGTATTTTAAAACATACATAAACTTTTTCTTTTATTTTTACTTTTGTACGTGACTATACCGAAGTGAACCTGCATATATACACGGCTTTTGTGAATACAACTACCGTATATTCAATGAAATTATATTTTAGTTAAATATTCATGTTTTTAACTTAAGATAGTGCATCATACATTTGATAAGAAGTAAACATATGTAGTAAGAACATAATAAAGCATCACACATAAGAAACAAACATGAACACCAGGATTTTTGGTGGAGATCCAACGTGGGAGAAAACCAGTGATATTGTTGTATATGTATTAAATTTTATTATAATGAAAACTTCTTACAATATTTTACTAGCACAGACTCAAACCATCATGCAGGCACCCACCTACAAAAGGCTACTACCTTCACTCATTTTCCAGCTTCTACTGGAACAGAGCTCCAACCCCCTGATCTTGTTTATGAGCACCCACTAGGAGGGAGCTCCATCCCCCTGATATGATCACTAGTTTCTACTAGCATGAAGCTTTGACTTCCTCACTGAAGGCTCCAACCCTTAGCACCATCGTGGACCACATTTCATAAATTTTCATACTTGATCAACCTATTTCAACACATCACAACTTGTAAGGCACTTTTCATCAAATTTTCAGACTGGACACACTACCGTCATTTAAGCACAATATCATATATCAAAACTAAAACTGTTCACTGTACCAAATCATTCAACCAATCACTGAATCACTAAATTAAACCACTAAACTAGTCAATCACTGAAGAAACCAAACACCGAGCCAATCACCAACTCAAATCATCATTCAAAATAGTTAGATGACTGTAACCAGAACATCAATATTGAATCCAAAATAGTGCATCAATCATATGAAAGAATATATATGCTACTCTTCTTAATAATACCTGCATGTATGTGTGCTTTTCATAAAGTAAACCTGTGTACTGATCTCAACATACCAAATTATGAACTACTGTCAATCTGAACCAAACAACGAATTGCACACAAACATATTGAATCATCCTATCAGATTACAGTTCTGTAAACCCCATACAGCTAGTTTCATAATGAGAATTCATCATATAAAATCACAATCAATTTAACTTCAAATATCGCTATTAAACCCAAATCTTCATAAGAGAAGTCATAGACAAATGACAAAAAACTTCAACAAAACAAATTAGACTGATCAAACATCATCCTTTGCAAATACCCTAGCTTATATACATGCTTATCATGAATCATTTTCACTTGAATAAATGATTTTTAGGAAAGTAACTAGCATATAGATATTATTATACTACAAAATTGATACGCTACTACTTAGAAGAGTATATGTGTGTGTACGCGCCTTACCTGAAACAAACATGTGTACATATCTGTAATTATGAACTCATAGTTGTGTTGCACTTCAGAACTTCAGACATACCCAGATATTGTCATATAAAGTAAAACAAACATCAAGTCATATATTAAATCAACTAATAAGTAGATCATACAATTCATAGTCATTTCAGGTCTATTGAGCCCGATCCATCATTGTATTATTGAGGGAATACTTATTTCAAATCAATCACTCATCAATAACCCAAACCATATAATCACACTTCAGATTGAAGTATTCATCAATCATCCTCTCACTTGCACACCCAACACTTGTATCTTCCTCTCCTTATATAGCTTAGGCCTTATCCAATACAATATGCTCAAGCCACACTAATACCGATGGTATTCATAGATGAGATCAAATATCTATTGACATGCTCATTACTATGGGATATTGTCATGGTAAAGACCCTTGGTTTTTAGGAAACCATAGTGTGGAAAATGTACGCGCTCTCTTATTCATACTTGTGTGTGTACACGACTTTGCTTCTCCAAACCTGCACACATTTCTTCAAATTTTCACCTACATCATTCTTCTGTCTCTGAACTGCATGCCTATGTCTAATCAATCGATTACCTCTGAACTAGCCTGTTAATACATCTTGCACGAAGTAAGCTTCCATCAATGTACAACTCATCAAGTAGGTTTCCATCAAGGACAACATATACGTCATAATGCCAAAAATATTCCCCTTTGGACTTTACAGAAACCACTTTGGTGTTTTGTCACCAAAGCCTGAAGATACCTATGAAACACACCAAGATACTTTCCAAACTCCAAGATACTCTCTCCCTTTGACATCAAGGGAAAAGGGCTGACCAATGTTGAATTAATTATTCTCTTTCCTTTGTTAACACAAGAGCTAAAAATGAATATGGTATGCTGACTTTATGACTTAACCAGAAATGACCTTACCTATCACCAATGACTCATATTGACTAATCTTCCAATGCAGTGGGATTTCATATTTGACTCATCATTACATCAAATTCCCAACATGGGATTACATAATTGTCTTGACCATACATGACTGAATATAACAATAATTACATCATTCATATTTACATGAACTTTACGTTAAATGACACTTTTTACCAATATTGAAGGGAGAGATCAATATCATCGAAAATCTACTTCCTGAATAGTGATCAACAAACATTGAATAGGATCTGCAGCATAAGGATATGCCAATGCATAATGGAAGATTCTCCCCCTGAACCCATTCCACCTATTCACTGTCATATCTGATCATGTGTACATCAGCAAAGACATTAACACAACTTCAGTAATCAAAGAATCATTAATTTATGAAAACCAACATTTAGAACTATGATTAATAGATTGTAATGATCAGAATAAGACAACCAAACGATAACTATCTGAAGCATGAAAATTTCTTATCCTGAGTCTACCCCTCTATTTCCTCATTAGAGAGGAATATACATGATTGTTTGCATCAAGACTCACATATATAAGCGACTATCTTTCATAGAATCTGTGTACAGAAAGTGAAATTCTAAAATATGAATTATGCTTGAAGGTTTGATTAGAATGATCATCGGAGAGATGAATCATAGGCTAATCCCAGTTTTTGCTTAAGATAATCAAATGTTTCACATGGAAGAGGTTTTGTAAATATATCAGAAACATTTTCTTTTGAGGATACATACACCATTTTGACCTTTGTTCAAGCACCTGTTCCCTTACAAAATGATACTTAATTAGAATATGCTTGGTTTGGGAGTGCATAACAGGATTTTTTGAGATGCTAATAACATTTGTATTATCACATAGAATGGAAATGGCTGGAGAACACTTGATTTGAAGATATTTCAGTGTCTACATCATCTAGAGAAGTTGTGTGCAGCAAGATGCAACAACAAAATATTCTGCTTCTACAGTAAATAAAGAAATAGAGCTTTGTTTCTTGTTGAACCAAGATACCAGTTGAGAACCCAAGTAAAATGCACCTCCACTAGTGATTTTTCGTTCATCAAAATTTCCTACCCAGACTGCATATGTGTAAGCATTAAGAGTAAGATTTTCATCTTTGGGATACCATAAACCAAAGTATTGAGTGCCTTGTAGTGATTTGAATATTCTCTTAACTGTCTGAAGATGATTTTACATTGGATTTGTGTGGAATCATCCAAAATTCCCAACTGCGTGCATGATATCTGATCTAGTACATGTTAGATAAAGTAAGCTTATAATCATAGATCTGTATTCCAATTGATTAATTGCGGGAGATTCATCATGGGGGTGTTACCCGGATAAATCCCTCTTGTGGACACGAGCGATCTCCCTAGTATCCCAACAGATAACTAAAAAAAAACAAACATGTGAATATCTCTTTCCCTAATCCATTAACATTTAGATTATCAAAACTAGAAAATAGAGTATAATGCTCTTACCTTTCAATGAGATGTTTGATGAAGACCTTGCCTTTTGTCCCGAAGAAGTCCTTCAATGCTGAGAAGAACCCACAATCATAAGCATGCAAAGAATAAAAAGTGCCTATAGTATGTAATAATCCAAATACTAGCTTAACTTAATTATCAAGGAGATTAATAATTGTCATTGTTTTAATGAACCTGTAAACAAAACAATGAGAAAAAGTATCCAAATGTATTATCAAGAATATAAAGAGAAATCTTACAATTGGGCCTTAATGTCTTAGAGATTCCTCATGTATGCCTTTCTAATCTTCCTCTTTGGTTTAATAAGCTTTCCACTTTAGAATAACCATCATAAGATTATCATAAGTAAACCCCATAACCCTGAAGTTTCAGATCAATTTATAAGAGAAATTAAGGAGGTTTTAGATCCACCAGTAGAGGGGTTTGATCCTCAAATGATGGGATTAGGGTTCCTTGACCCAAGGGGATAATTTCCATGATTGGAGAGATATAGCTCAAATTGGCGTGACTCAAGAGGCTTTTAGTTGGAAGAATATGCGCCCAACTATGCTTCTAGAAGTTAATTTTCACCTTTACTTTATTTTAAATGGGTTGCGCAGGTTTTAACAAAAAACATAGTGCAAATGTCCACAAGTAAGCTTATTAATATCCATGCATGTGAAAAAAGTGACTGCAAAAACTGCGCAGGCCATATTTAAGAGTATTTAAGAGCTATTTTCCCAGTTTCCAAGATTTGGTTAAGGAATAAAAATGTTTGAATTCTAAATAAGCATGAGTATGGATGGTGGTAAATCCATATTGACCGTCAAATGTCATGGTGACAAAATTACTATAACAGATTTCCCCCTAAAGTGCGAAGTCTGAGAAAATATTTCAAGAGAGTGAAGTGCTTTATCATACCAAGGATTGGATTGGAGACATCAGTTGAAAACCTATAAGAAAAATTCAATGAAAATATATAATCATCACTAAGGTAAGCATTTCCATACTCAAAGCAAAATTAACTATATGTCCTGGTACAAAATAGACCTAAAATTACATCAATAGTAGATACAGTATAACTCTTCGCAGCATGGATGGTTGAAACTAGATCCAGGGTCTTGACTTCCGCTTCTCAAACTAGTACGAATCTAATCATGTGATTGATTGTTTTGAAGTCGAACATGATAGAAACCACTTGATTATCTGTCAATGATGAAAATCGTTAACAAGTGTGAGAGAAACCACCCGTAATGACAATGGCTCTCAAATTTATTCAGTACAATCTATGAAATGTGAATGAATGATTTTCAGTTGAACACTCATAGAGTCTTTCAATCGAAGGCCAATGCTGAAAACCTGTCGTCTAAGGTGACAAAGATACCATTAAGGCATGCAGATTTCAAGGCGCTGATAGGATTTCTAGATCACCTTCCTAGATAATGATCGAAAGTCGATAGGAAGTGATCTGTCACAGGAGGGCCTACAACATGAAACCATTATGTGAAGGTTTTAAGAAATTTTTTTCAAGGATTAACTCAGGGATGGTCAACGCGAATGGAGATAGATATTTGCAATGAATAATGATTTGAAGTTGAACTTTCCCTTGAACACATAACAACACTGTAAATGATTTGGCAACATTTGGCTTAAAGATAATACCCAAAACCAGTTGAAGAATTTCAATGAGGTTTGACTAACTGTAAGACAAGAGGATTACCCAAACTAGACATGAGTGTGACAAAGTGTCATGTTCAAGAGTGACATGCTTCTTTTTAAAACAAGTATATAATATGTATTCTTTTTCTCAAATTTCCCCCACAATTACTTCCAATTGCCTCTTTATTTTTATCAATCTTGAGGAGGATAACATTTTCTTGTTGTGTAAGATCATCCTTCGGATGATTCCATCTTAGTAATTTTAACGAACCCTAAGAAGGAGTGGTTCGTTCCCATTGTGATTAACGGGTCCTGTACTGTTTAATTTTAACGAGTCCAACATAGGATTAAATTTGTGTTTTTCAGTTTCAAGGAGTCAGAAGAAAAACATAAGTAAATTCCATAGTATTCCTTTTTCATAAATTTAGTCTCTCAAACCCCAAAAAGGATAAAATAGTGTAGGAGAGAATGCTATTGACCATGCTTAGTTAACGCTTACCTTTTTCGTAATTACTCTAGCTCAATCCAGAAAGGGGTCAACTTATACTGAGTAGACGAATATTCATTTATTTTAACGAGTTTTAATAGTCAAGTGCTTGGAAATATTTTCATGTTTAGAGAGTTAGAAAAGTGCTTAAAAGAGAACTCTATGGTTTCATCTTTTTTTGTTTTTCGAGAGTCCTAAAAAGTGATAAAAGTTTACTCTATCATGAAAATGGTTCATTTTTAAACACAACCTATTCTCTTCATAGAAAACTCAAAAATTGTAATAATATATTCTCAATCATAGTAAAAATATTTACATTTTCAACTTCTAAAGGTCAAAATATATAAAATAATATTATTTTATTCATAAAAACTATAAAAAGTTAAAGAACAAGACATTTTCACCATTTGATTTCTAGAGCAGTAAAATGGAGTTTTACCATAGATCTTCTCAAGCTGATATGAGGCGGACCGGTAAATAATTTCACGAAACGTTAATTCCAGGTATTTAATCACTCCATTATCTTGAATTCTATCCGTTTTATTTTCAATTTAGGCCTTCGGATATTTTTTTTGGAGAAATTTAATTTTTGGAAATCACCCTTGGGGGTGCGCATGTTTTCCTGATCGAACCTGTGCCTCGATAATGTTTTATATAGAAAATCATCGTGCCACCATAGTTTTCCTGTACTAATCATGTGCAAAAATGCATCGTCTATAAAGGAAAACCACGTAGGCGTCATGGGTTTTTTCAAAAATGGTTTTCTTTCCATTAAAATTCCTCCAAGTTCTTCCAAAACATTCCTAATGCTTTTTAATGATTGTTTGTAGGAATTTGAAACAACTATGCTTGAGTGGAGAGAATGAGAGCATGAAATGCATGATCATTAGGAAATTGATAGCCCAGCAATGCTTCTGGTTTTAAAGAACTGTGGTCTATATAAATTTTGGTCCATACAAGGAATGAAGACCCAAGTAGAGTTGATTACCTGGTTGTTAAATGATTGGGATATGTAGGAACAATGTTTAATCATTGGGGATCCTAGGCTCATCATTGATGTAGAGGATATTTATTTCCTCACCAGTTTTCCCCAAAGGGGTAGAGACATTTCTTTTTTTGGCACATGGTCAGGAGGACAACCCACTGCTTCCTATATGGTGCAACATTGCACTCAGGATTCACAATTGAAAGATGGTCGAATCAATATAAAAAAAATCGAACGACTTGATCTCAAAATTATTTCTTTCATTATTACTAGATTATGTGGTAGTGCGAGTCCTCATGTGCCACCAAAGCACATATGCAAATGACTGTTCAGTGTTCCGAGGGAACAAAAATCAACTGGTACGAAGGAGTATTTGTCAATATGAAAGGACAACTCACGTGAGAAAAGAATGGTAAGATGAATAATTTCACCTATCATGTCATTCTTATATATCTTACTTTAGAGATAACCCCACTCCTTGTACCACAACAACAGTTATTGGATCCTTCAGGACTGAGAGATCCTCGCATGTTATGATGGGTTTCGTCGATGGCTCACCATGGCGACAATGTCAGTCCTATTGTCCGATATGCAAAAGAGTTTTTTGTATGTCTAAGAAGCCAGATTTTCATGATTGAGGACTTCCCCCATGCGGGGGTGGATTTCAGGGGTGACCTTGATATAGCACTCCCACCTGGAGCACAATGGTATGAGTCAGGTAAAAGGTCTCATTTTAATATTTTATGTCTTATAATTTTTATTTTATTTTTTATCATCCAATACTGATAATCAAAACATTTTAACGTAGATGTAGGCCCAGAATGCAAGTAGTGCTTCATCATTTTTATAGATGAGGAGCACAACCTACAGCAGCAGATACACCACAGACTGATGCATCTGAGGCCCTCACACAGTTGGAACACAAACTGGAGAGGTTGAACATAGATATCCTAGATATTGTGATAGATGATTTGTCTCTCTGGTACTAGAGACATGTGACTTGGGTTCCTGGTCCATTTAGGGAATACCTGTGCCGAGTGGCGCATGCTATACTATGCTATCATGATCATTATCATGGATAGTTGATGGTCATTTTAGATGAAATTTTTATTTTTTTTTATCAGTATATTTATATCATAAGGTTTTTGAGACCTATGATCATATATGATGTATATTTTTTAACAAACTATGATAAAAAACTATTTTAACCTAATTATAATTACTACTTTTGGTCTCTAAGTATCTTGTTCAATATGGATTGAATATTGTTTTTATTTACGTTCAATGTTGCAAATGTCTATTTAAAAATTGATTAGCCAGTGCATTAGCTAACGTGTTTAAATTTATCAAAATGTGTTGATATTCAATGTAATCAAATTGTCTTTCCAAGAGACAAACCTTAAAAACATTCTTAACAATAATGGATTTATGATCACATAAACAACGTTCAAATGTAATACAATGAATTTCAAATCTAACCTAACAATTAAACTTTGAATGCCAAATACAATGGCATGAGATAATAGCTCAATGTATGTGCTATATTGTGCAATATTGTTTGTTGTTTGACCATGGCAAACCCCATGAATAGAAACTAACTCATTAGTGGGTGAATAGATAACCCAAGCAATAGAATATAGGTTTTGTGTACTACGAGAAATGTTGTTAGCAAAGCCAACGTAAGTTTGAGGGAATTTCTACGTCTGTAATATAGAGAGTAATCAAGATAAGAAGAAAAAGTAGTAGAAACTCACCAAGAAAAATAACTAATCTAAGGCACACTTTCCTAAAAATGTAACTAACGTATAATGAAGATATCCACAAGATAAATCATGCATAATATCTCTTCAGATAAAGACAATTTATGGGCTTATCTAAAGAGACACCATCATAATCAACTAATTCGTAGGTCCCTTTTGCAAGCACATGCTTAACAATGTAAGGGCCATGCCACAAAGTTTCAAATTTACCAGCGCCTAGATTATTGTGAGCTTGATCGTATACTAATACTAGATCACCTTCTGAATAGACACAAGGGTTAACGGCTTCATCATATTGTGCCTTAACACATTTTTTTTATGAGATTCAGTAGCTAATGCAGTTGTTCAACGAGTCTCATCTAATTGTGACAAATATAAGAAGCACTCTTCCTCTTCATAGGTAGCTGGTAATAACTCAAAGGCTAGTTTTAGCGACGGGATGTCACATTCAATGGGTAAAACAACTTCCAAATCGTAAACGAGTTGAAAATGAGTACACCCTGTAGATGTTTTTGTAGAGGTACGATATACTCACAATGTTGAAAAAAACATGGTGTGCCAATTTGATTTATGACTTCCTACAATTTGTTTAATAATATTAGTTAAAAATTTGTTTACAACCTCAACTGGCCATTGGACTATGCGTAATAAGGTGTGGAATTATCATGGCATAGGCCAAGCTGAGCGAAAAGTTCAATCATCCTAATGTTTCTAAAGTGGCTACCATGATCTGTAACGATGGCTTGAGGGACACTGAACCTAGCAATCACATGATCGAATATGAAAATAGCTATAGTTTTGTCGTCAGCCTTAAATGTAGGCATTGCCTCGGCCCATTTGGTAAAATAATCTACAACAAGAATAATATACCCATGCCCTCGGTCAAGTGAGGGTTAGATGTAATGAAATAGAAGCCCCATTTATCAAATGGATTGAAAACTATGATTGGGTGAAGAGGAGCTGGAGGTGCACACATATTTCGATCAAAAATTTGACAATTGTGACATTTTCCAACCGCAAGGACACAATCCTTGAAAAGTGACAACCAAAAATAGCCAACACGCAATATAGTTTGAGCTGTGGAAAACCCAAAAATATGACCAACACATGGTCTAGAATTTAAGTCATTTAAAACCATTTCATCTTCTTCATGACTTAAACAATGTCGAAAGACATAATCAACACCAAGACCATAAATATTTTCACCAACAATATTGTATTGTTGAGTCTCGTATTGAATCCTACGTCGATCAGAGCGTGAAAGTTCAGGCAAAATTTTTTTGGTTTGAAGATATATAATGATATCTCTATACCAAGGATCCAATGTGCTGATCAGAAACAGAGATTCATCGGGAATATGGTCTTCTACCATAGTCTCATATTCAGTGTAGGGAAAGTCACACATAAGTTCAACAAAGACTATTGATTTCTTGGATTTGGATTTTTCAAATTCCAAATCAAACTGTTGTAGGAGAAATATACACTTCAAGTATTTTCCACCTAGAAATGTTTTAGTAAAAATGTACATCATAGGGTTGTAGTCAGATATCATGGTTATTTTGCATAACAATATGTAGTGGCATAATTTTTTGACAACTTGAATGGCTACCAAGGCCAATTTATCCACATGTGTATACTTGATCTCGGTCAGTGTAAGGTTCTGACTTAAGTAATACATCATATGTTTATTTTTGGATTCATCCTCTTGAACTAATACCATTCCAATGGTGGAATCAGATGCAACTAAGTACAAAAATTAATCTCAGTGATAATCAGGTGGATGCAACAACAGTGCATGGGTCAATGTGTGTTTAAGTGCATTGAAAGTTTTACTGGCAAGCTCAACGCAAATAAAAGGAACATATTGTTTTAAAAACTGAGTGAAACCTTTATTTAACTCTGCATAGTTAGGGATAAAATGACGTAAAAAGTTTTCTTGCCCTTGAAAACTCTGGAGTTGGCGAAGAGAAGAAGGAGGAGGTAAATTGAAAATGGCCCCAACCTTTGAAGGTTCAACACGAATGCCTTCTTTAGAAACAAACAAACCAAGAAATTTTCATGATTGTACACAAAATACACAATTGTATGGATTCAAACGAATATTATAATGCTTACATCGCATAAAAATGGCACGTAAATGTGTAGGATGATCTTGTCTATGCATAGAATGAGTAGGAAATTCATCCAAGTAGGGTTGCATAATATGTTTGAAGTCGTGAAATGTATAAGACATTTTCGTTTGAAAAGTGGTGCCAGCGTTCTTCAATCCAAAAGGTAATTTACAATATGAAAATGTACCCCTTGGATAGATAAAAAAAAAATTGGGATTATCGGTAGGGAGTATGTTTATTTTATTGTAACCAGAGAATCCATCCATGAATGAAAATATTTCATTTCCGGCACAATCATCAAAAAATTGGTCGATGTAAGGGGTGGGATAATTGTCTTTGGTACAAGATTTATTAATATCCCTATGATCGACACATACTCTGATAGTTCCTTGTTTCTTGGCCAGTGAAACTATATATGATACATAATCCGTCAATGGAATAGGATAAATGAAGCCTACACGAAGTAATTTTTCAACTTCAGCTTTAACAGTAGCAACTTTTATGGATTTATAAGACGTAATCTTTGTCTAATAGGTTTAGCATCAGTGTATGTCTTAATTTCGTGAACTAAAATATTAGAATCAATTTCTGGAATTTCTTCGTAAGACCAGGCAAAGATGTCTCATAATTCCTAAAATAGGGCTTTGTACATGTTAATTATGTTAATTGAGCATGAAGCACCTATATGAATGTTTTCAGTTATTCCTAGTTTCATTGATATGTCAACCAGAATTCTTGTCGAAATGTTTCTTAAATTCATCTTAGAATCCGAATGAAGGATTGACATAGGATTTTGAGGTTCCTTAACATATTCAATCAGAAATATTTTTGAAAAATCATTTTCAACTCTTTAAATAAAAAGGAGGAGCGATGGTGAAGATCATCCCAAGGTAATTCTTCTAATGAAAAAATTTCCTGAATATTTTCATCACTTGAAAATATGTGTTGAAAAGGATCAGAAAAAGATGTTGTGGTTAAACCTGGTAGAGAATAAGACTTATCACTAACCACATTCACTTGATTAGTATATGTTGATGAAATATTAGAAAGTGATTACATCGCTACATATGCCAATTCATATGGAATCAAAATCATTTCGTTGTCGTAGTAGTCCAATTCAGATTCTGAAGGCACAATCCATTGGTCATCAAATTGAATTGTGCTTGATGTAATCATGTTGATAATGGCAATAGTACGAGGCACATTAGTAGGAGATATAGTGAAATTTCTAATAAGAGAAGAATCCTTAACTAGCCCTACCCCAACATCTTTGTAAGGGATAAATAAATTTCAAACATATGGGATACTATCTGTAGAGGCATGATCAGAAGTGTAGTAAGAAAACTGATCAATTTTGAAAATATTTCCTTTATGAGGAAACATGATTAATCAAAATAATGATGAAACAAAATTTTTCATATCATAAGACCAACTCTGACCTTAAACAAGGTTATATTCAAGAGGGGCATCAACGACTTCCACCTCAAGCGCAACAAATTTTCCTTCTACTTCTATGGGTAAATCTTGGAGTGTTCCAAATGGATGAAAACCTCTTCCATCAAAGGCTTTCAAAATCATGGGTGATTTATTTATTGTTGGATAACAAATATTTCTCCAACAAGCCAAAGACATAATGCATGTAGACACCTCCTTTTCAATCAGTGTGCAAAACACTCACCTAGATTTGACTAAAACAGGTATTTCAAAATCCATTTGGTGTGGAAGTCTAGGTACAAAGTTCTCGAGATCAAACTTGATGATAAGATTAGATTCTTAAGGGTCAATCACTCCAATCACTGATAATAGTAACTTCATATGAGTTGGATAATACTGTATCACTTCGAGGGTTGACAGTGATGATGGTAACATAGCCAGATCTTCAACAATGTTGTAGTTGACAACTTTTGCATGTGGATTGAAAGCTGATTTTTGAAGTAGAATTTTGGCATGCAGTTTAATTACTAAATCAAGACTAGGTTTCTCGATGTCTAATTGTTTATAAATAGGAGGATTTGACACCAGAGGTTGACTTGATGATCCAGTTTCATTTCTAGTTACAGGACTCTTATATCCATAATCTTGAGATCGCGGTAAAATCATGACCAAGGAGGACATCATCAGGATATCCACCGATGAATTGGAAGAATATATGCTGTGAGAAATCATTTTGTTGTTTTGTGATGGAAAAGGATCTTTAAGAACAACAGGTGTGGGAAAACCTTTGACAAATTTAGATACTTCGGTCCGATGTGGGTGCTCTTTTTTGTAGTGATCCTCGTCACAGATAAGATAGGGATAACAAGGTTTCCTTTTTTTGTCAAATGGTTTGATTTTTTTTTCTTTATCATTCGGAGAATTTTTTTGTTTGTTTTTACCCTTCCCTTTCTTCTTACTCCCAAATGATTTGGTTTTGGTAGTAGATGAATCTACGACATGTATTTCGCCAGAAGTTTCTAGAGAAGAGTGAATTAGGTAAAGTTATGATTGGAGTAGTAGATTTGGATTGTTTCTTTTTACTCTTTGATGTGTTAACTGTACCAATTAAATCATCTATGGCATGAGAAACGAAAGGAGTTGTAGTAAGTTAACCTTTGTGAGGTAAATTAGGAATTGTTTCATACAAAGTACCAGACTATGTATAAAAAGTTCTAGATATAAAGCTTGAGCGATAACCTGTTCTTATGTTGCAACGCCTGCTTTTGGTACATCTTTTGTACTCTTAGGGAGTAATGATTTGATAAACCATTTAGCTAGAATTTGATTTAGGACAAAAACTTTGACTAAATGTCGTTTACGTCGCCATTCGTGGATGTGGTTTGAAATGTACGTAGATATAATTTGTTTAAGTGAAGTCAAAAGTTCCATGCCATTATCATAACAGACTAGTAACTGAAAATGAGTAAGGAAAGAAATTTCGAAGGCATTGAAATTATTGAAAGCGTCTCGTCGTAACTCAATTTACCACTTTAGAGCTAAGTCAATCAAATTTCTTTGAAAAAGTATTAAACGAATGGAATCATCGATCAAAGAGTTGGATGCACACCGCAAATGATAAGTCATAACATGGTTTGAGGGATCCTCTCATGGATTTCCTTCAAACATTGGAATGTCACTGGGAAACTTAGTAGGTATGGCTAGCCAAAATGGAAGATAGTAAATTGGGTCATTCACTAGGTGAGAAAATTCTGGTAAATCTAAATTTTCTATAAAAGGTAATTACATGTTAGGTCCTTGCTAAGCGAACTGATAACCATGAGGGACAATTCTAGTACATAGAGGAGGGTGTCCAGGAAAAACTCGGATAGCTTGAGTAGTTGGAATTGACACACCTCTAGGATATCCATGGGCAACCATATAGAATTGGGGTTGAGTTGGTATCTGAAATGTATATCCAGGGTATGGTTGAATCTGGAAAGATGAATTTTGTCCCAATTTTCCATATTTAAATTAGCCTTGAAATGGTTGGCCTTGAACAAATTCACCTTGAAGATGTTGACATAGTAGGGGTTGTCCCTGAAGAGGTTGACCTGCAAAAGGTTAACTTGTTTGAGTAGCTATTATGGCAGGTTGTCCCAAAAATGTTTAAGGAATCGTTTGGAATGTAGGTCCGATTTGAAGGGTAGTAGTTTGAGGGATGGCCTATGTAACAATTGGCGTTGAATTTTGAAGGGTTTTGGCAACATAAACTTGGGGAACTCCTGGGATGGGTGTACCTTGTTGTTGAATAGATGTTTGCACAATAGATTGGATAGGAGTACTAGGAGTACTTGGACCAACTTTCTGACTACTTGGCATAGAAGCCCTTGGGGTAATTTGAAGTTCGCATTGAATAGGTTGTTGGACTTGGATGTAACCAAAATGTCCAAGTGGCTAAGCTGGTTGATTATAAGGAATTTGTGGCGTAGGTTGCAAAGGTTTTTGATTAAACGAGGGGTTCCACATAGTGGTTATCCCTATATAAGAAGTTCCCATTTAGGGTTTTGATGCATAAGGTTGACCATAACCAGTTTGAGGCATTGGACCATAATTTAAATAATTACCAGGAATAATAATCCCTACAACTGTCAGATAGGTTCCAGTGAATGGTTTTCCTCCCTGAAAAGTTTGTTTCCCCTAAAGAGGTTGCTGCCCTTTCAGAGGTTTCTACCCTTGAAGAGGTTCTTTTCCTGTAAGTGAAATGTAGCCACCTTGTGAGCTAGCTTGAGATGCATTCTCGGAAAATATATGATTATTCTCTGTTGTTAAAGGATGGGTGGTAGACTCAAATAAGCCAGTTGACATAGTAGAAGTTTCCGAGGAAGGAGATGCTCCTGAAAATGTCCCAGAAAGCGGCTAGTACCCATTACGAACAAATGGACTACCATACAAAAATATTTTCCGAGAAGATGAAAACATGGATGAATCAGTAGACATGCTTTCATAATCCATGTTACTATATTGAGGTAAAGAGTAAAATGGAATTCGGTGTCGTGGATGTCTGTAACAAGAAGAATGTAAAAGATCTGTAAATTGAAGACACCAAGGATCTGATCGAAAGGGATTGAAAGGAAAATCTAATGTAATATTCCCAAATGGGAAAAGCATGAATATAGTGAAAAATGTTGGAACAATAGTGTTAAAAATTATATAAAATCAAGAGGCAAATATGGAGACCTTATAATCATTAAAACAATAGCAAAATATGCATAAGAAATGAGCCATAAGATGTACAATAAGATAGAGCAAGCCTCCAATGGATAAAACCCTCAAAAGAGGTGCTGCTACTATATATCAAAATGTCAAAAGACTACTACAACCCTGTTTAAAAGGAAATGCTACAGAAAATGAAGATACAACATAACATGGGCTGATATATGCCACAAAGGATAGATCTAATACAGATCTAGGCACTATACAACCTCCAATGAAGAACCCCCAAAGGATTTTTAGCAAAACACTATGTACAAGATCTAAATCAAAGCCCTAGGGCTGAATATTCATTGCAACATATATATCTGGAAAGTGTGGCTGATATGATATAAGAAATAGTGCAACCTCCTCCAATAGATATCCTAGATGAAAGGTTGGTCCCCTCACTAGAAAATATCCTCTCCAAATGGTGTGCCAAAACCACCCTGCAACTCCTCCCTCAAAATAATGCAGACCTGCAAAGAAACTATGTTGCAGGGGAAAATAAATATGTGGCTTGATGACAAGATCTGAAAATATGCACAAGGGCCTTCCTTACTGTCCTCCTAGTGGAAAGGAACCCTTCTCCACCGAAAATAAGTACTGAAGTGACCCAAAGATAGTCTCCAATGTTGCAACCTGCAAAACAACTCAACCCTCAACAGGATCTATTTTGTAGATGTAAGATGAAGCTTTGGCCAAATGCCTGATAGTGGAACTGAAGTACAAGACTCCTAAAAGAGCTTCTCAATGGAAGAGGTGGGATTCCCGATCAAAAACACCCAATGCTAAACAACACTTGCAATCTTAGCTAAACAACCAAAGAAATCTATATGTCTAAACATACCATATATTCAGAAATATAATCACCAATACATAATGAATATGGCTGCCATCCTATTCCTTTTATAATATGTGAGCTTCCAAACCATAATCCCCATTCATTTATGACCCTAATTCCATGCAATGTGTCTCCATCTAAAACTGTGTTGTCCCTCATTGATTGCCACTCCTCCATGAAAACGTGGTTGATTTGGTCAAAGTTGACCCAGTCAAGATGTTCCAACCCTTTTTCACACCTAAGGGTGCTCAATTAAGCTGCCAAGATGTTTTCCTTTTACATTGGCATTTATTTATTCATTATTAAGGAGACTTATGGACCTTCATTGTCCTCTTATTCATAAAACAAAGAAACAAAACAAAAATTAATATTCCAACTAGCTCATGGCTAATTGGGAATATTACAGTCCTCCGTTCCCAAATGTTGCTTGTCCTCAAGAAACTGACAAGGTGAGTGATGCAAGTCTTCTCCTCCACCAATGGTGACACTATCATGTGATAAGATTCCCTCATAAGATAAGTGTCTTCCAATCCATTCCTCCATGAAATTCTCCTCAAAAGTTCTCATGAGATGCAAATGATCCATCCCACAAGGAAGAAATATATCCAATGAAAAAAACATGGTTTGCCCAATATTCTCCCTGAAACATGTAGCATAATGAACATGGAGAATTTCTCTCCCAAAGGGCACATACAATCCTCCCATCCTTCCTCCATTCATTCCCATAAAAAGTATAAGTACATCATCAATTTATGGGATCAAAACTAAGTACATATAAATAGAAATATGCAAAAATGGAGGTGGGGCATAGTCCCACATGTGGAACCAACACATTAAATCTCATGACTGCATCAGATAATGATATGGTAAGTTGTTTCCCCACTACTTACTTGCTACCCAAGTCATCTCACAATGGTTGAAAAAGTGAGATATGTTTGGTGCCTTTGGAGTGCACCCAAAATGATACAACATCTCCCTATATCCTCCAAGGGAGTGGCCATGTTCAGAAATGTTTATGGCCCAAAGTTGGCCATGAAGTATATATGGAAGAATTCTCCTCCTTGGAGCTATGGCTTGCATATACATGGTAAAGGAACACAAATATTCATCAAATAAAACATTATTTACATAAGCATGCTCATCACCAAAATTTATGCTCATACAAATGGAGTGGTCCATAGATAGATCCCCTCTCATTCCAAAAGAGGAAAGAGGTGGTTGTGATACCTCCTTCATTGAGTTATGTCTCTCTTCCAACTCCACATGGTTCATGCATATTTGAAAATGCCGATATAGTTCCTCTTCAAAGCCTTCCCAAGTGTAGCTCTCCATGATAGTGTTGTAGGCCCTCATGGAATAAGTATGGATGAAAAGGAATTCTTCATGTGCTCTTTGTAGCAACGTCTCCTTGAACTTGGAGACTCTAGATAAGAAGATCCTTCCATGATAATAAATGAATTCATCTTGGACTGAATAACCCTCTTCATGTAGTTGGTCATCAAGTATCATGCATGTAAAAATATCCTTGGAATAATCCACCAACAGTTGGGATTTCCAATATGGATCTATCCTCCATAGTGACAGCGTTGATGATCTATCGCAAAGAACATCTGTCATATGGCTGCCCTTCTCCTTGACATATCTCATGCCAAAGGTATACGTTGGAAGGTTTCTATCCTTCCCATTCTTCTCCTCCCAAAACATAGAATTTGAAATGAGAGTGGGTAATGATGATGTTGGGAGAATGTATCCCTCCTCCTTGAGTCTACCCAAGACTCTCAGCAATGTATATTGGCCTTCTAATGCTCCCATTCCTTCAATATCTATGAATGGTTCATCATGATGTGAGACATGTCTCACCAAATTTGGATCAGGTGGCCTCCCAGGTGGTTTGCCACAAGATAGTAATGTCTCATGGACCAATCTCATATGCATAACATATGGGACTATCATGTCCCTTCTTCCACTGCACAAATTCAACTCTATTTCTTGTGTGGAAGTTTTATGATATTTGGGTACCACTCTTAATGACGAAAGAGTCCCTCTAATTAGAGAAATTGCTCCATCCTCACCTCCTGGTGGTGGTGGATCATCTCTTGCTCTTCCATCACCGTGACCCCTTTGTTTTTCTTCTTCTTATTCCTCCTCATCATCTGAGAAGACCTCTATGTAGTGTGTCTTTCTTGCTGCACATTTATGTCTGGGTGCCCATGATTCTTAGCATGTGAAGCAAAGATTCCTTCTCCTCAAATCTCTTTGGACATCATCATCAAGAGGATTTTTATTTTGGCTCTCCTTTGAAAGAGGAGCCTTCTCATATTTTCCCTTCGATGGAAAAGTGGGCTTGTGCTGAAATGTTGCCTTTGGTTTTGGCAAAGCATCTTGAAGATATCTAGCCCTTTCAATGGAGTCTTGAAGGGTAGTGGGCTTGGTAGACTTAACCAACCCATGAAGAGGTTCATCTAACCCATAAATGAACATATATACCCTTCTTGCTGCAAATAAATCCAGAACCATAACAAAAAGTTTCAAAAACTCAGAAATATAAGTTTCTAGATTACCTGATTGTTTAAGCTTTGCAAGCCTCATGAATGTTGCCTCAGGATCTCTTCTGTCAAACCTCTCCACCAACCTCCTTGTGGACTCTGAATATGTGGTCACATTGGCATGACCTAATGTAGACAAGCCATGGAACCACCAATCATGCGCTTCACCCTCAACATGCAACGCTACTATCTTAATGGCCTCCATCTCTGGAACTTTGTTCAATTGGAAGTAGATGCCAAGCTTCTCTACCCATGATTTGGCAATGCATTTAGATGACCCATCAAATTTGGGTAAGAAAATGCTGCCCATAATGCAGTGTAGATCATGATTCTAAATGAATCCTCCACCACTATTGTGATGCTTGGGTCTCTTATTGTCCTTGATTTGACAAAATACTTGAAAACTCAAGTGGTCCTTGGATCTCTTAGTTTGAGACTCATACTCCATAAAATAATCTTCAAGGGATTATTGTTCTTGAAACCCTTCATTTCCCACTTCCAAGAATGTAGGCATTGTAGAGCGTTGGGAAACTTGTTGTTGCTGCACTGGTTGATCACTACAGTGATGAGAAATGCCAGAGCCTTCACCATGTTGAAATCATTTAGGGTATTCCTTGTATCTATCCATTCTCATCTCCTTTATTTTGCTATCAATGTCTTGCATAGCTTTGAGAAGAATATTAGGAAACTGCTTCTCTTCATCTCCTCCTCCAAATAAAGGGGTTTCACCCTTGTCTTCTTTGTCATTTGTATAATCAAAATTCTGGTGTCTTCTTCTTTGATACCTCTTCTCTCTATCAATAAGAGGATCTCCTTCTTCAGATGACATATTGGCTTTTCAAGATGCACAGGCTGTGAAAATATTATGCTCTGATACCACTGTAACATTCCCAAATGGGAAAAGTAGGAATATAGTGCAAAATGTTGGAACAATAGTGTTAAAAATTATATAAAAGAAAGAGTCCAATATGCAGACCTTATAATCATTAAAACAATAGAAAACTATGCATAAGAAATGGGACATAATATGTACAATAAGATAGAACAAGCCTCTAATGGATAAAACCCTCAAAAGAGGTGATGCTACTATATATCAAAATGTCGGAAGACTGCTATAGCACTGTTTAAAAGGCACTGCTACAAAAAATGAAGGTACAACATAACATGGACTGATATATGCCATAAAGGATAGATCTAATATAGATCTAGGCACTATACAACCTCCAATGAAGAACCCCCAAAGGGTTTTTAGCAAAACACCATGTACAAGATCTGAATCAAAGCCCTAGGGATGAATATTCATTGCAGCATATAGATCTGGAAAGTGTGGCTGATATGATATAAGAAATACTGCAGCCTCCTCTAATAGATCTCCTATATGAAAGGTTGATCCCCTCACTAGAAAATCTCCTCTCCAAATGGTGTGCCAAAACCACCCTGCAACTCCTCCCTCAAAATAACGTAGATATGGAAAGAAACTGTGTTGTAGGGGAAAATAAATATGTGGCCTGATGCCAAGATCTGAAACTATGCACAACAACCTTCCTTACTATCCTCCCAATGGAAAGGAACCCTTATCCACTGAAAATAAGTACTGAAGTGACCTAAAGATGGTCTCCAATGATGCAACCTACAAAACAACTCAACCCTCAACAAGATCTGTGTTGTAGATCTAAGATGAAGCTTTAGCCAAATGTGTGATAGTGGAATTGAAGTACAAGAATCCTCCAAGACCTTCTCAATAGAAGAGGTGGGATTCTTGATCAGGAACACCCAGTGCTAAACAACACTTGCAATCTCATCTAAACAACCAAATAAAGCTATATGTCTAGATAGACCATATATTTATAAATATAATCACCAGTACATAATGAATATGGCTGCCATCGTCTTCCTTTTATAAGATGTGAGCTTCCAAACTCTAAGCCCCATTCATTTATGACCCTACTTCCATGCAAGGTGTCTCCATCTAAAACTGCGTTGTCCCTCATTGATTGCCACTCCTCCATGACAGCGCTATTGATTTGGTCAAAGTTGACCCATTCAAGATGTTCCAGCCCCTTTTCACACCTAAGGGTGCTCAATTAAGCTGCCAAGATGTTTTTCTTTTACATTGGCATTGATTTATTCATTATTAAGGAGACTTATGGACCTCCATTGTCCTCTTATTCATAAAACAAAGCAGCAAAACAAAAATTCATATTCTAACTAACTCATGGCTAATTGGGAATATTACATTTAAAGGGTAGATTGGTTAACTACACGTTAAATATAAATATTCTTGACGAAAGGGAATTTCAACTTCTTCTTCTTCATTAAAGATTTCTTAAATGTTAATAAGGCCAAGAGGAAGATTCTCAGTGATGAGAAGCTTTACTCGAGGTGAACGAGGAAAACTAGGGGTAGGAGCCATATCATTTGAAGGTGACTTAGATAATGTGGAATCAGTCTCAAGTTCAGATATTTCTAGTTCAGTAAGTTGTGTATCTGAAAAATCACCAGTGACAGATTCGACTCTGACTACTTCAGAAATTTCTAGTTGGTCTTGTTCTGTTTCAGTTATTTGGGGTTGATTAAATTCGAAATCAAGATGTTTTGATAGATGATTCTCCTTGTTCAGAAGACCTGGTTCTTGATGATTGAACCCAAGTTCAGTTTTTATTTTTTCTAATTGACTAGGTGTAGATTCAGGGGGTTTCCCCTGCATTCTACGTGAATGTCTCGATAATTCAGCCACAGTAATTTCGTTAACATACGTAATAATTTTTTTTCAAAAAATCACACCTAAGGCCCCTAAAACTAATAAAAAAAATGAACACATGCTAAAAAATCTAAGAAACAATCCACACACAAACAATATGTTTCCACAATAAAATTACTAGTTGGTGATGAAATCCAACCTCACAGAGATTAATGTGGAAAACTAGCAGTCATAAGAGTTACCCTGACAACCTACTTAATGAAACACTCTGGTGCAAGTAACTCCACTTGCCATCTCGAAGTGAAGACTACACTCTGGAAATTCCAAGTGAGTCTATTAAACTTTTTCTCTAGGTACAGTGGGACCTTCCCTCCACCATCACCTTGGGAAAAATCCTAAATATTATAGCCACTAATGTTACCAACTGAGAAAATTCAACCCGGGGGAACAATATTTTGCTCGATATACATGCAAGGGCAGAGTAATAAATATTAATCATATCGAAAGTTCCTTGACATGGTAAATATGAGGTTTACTAGCAAGTGATCCCAGGCTCCTCGACATTGTTTAATTTGATGTTTACTGTTTTTCATACGTACACATATTCTATCTTTACCAATGAAATAGGTACGATTAATCCATTGGGTTCAACATGACCTCCTTCTTGACTCGTTTAAGAAGAGGTTCCCAGAGAAAAATTGCAAAAATTCGGTTTTTCCCTACCGCAAAATGTTATTTTTTTGTTTATATTCTTTGGAAAGTTAATTAATCCCTATTGCAAAGCACTAATACTGAACTAGATTGGTGGAAAGAGCCCTAGAAAATGTAAAAATATCTAGATTAATTTTATCAAGCGTTGTATTAATTTGGATGTTGTTTATGCAGAGGGGTATGGAATGAAACTCAATGATGTTCTGACCGACTCAAAAAATTACTCCAAATGCATCAACATGAATATGCAATTCTTCATTTCAATGAATTCCTAGTTAATGGAAAGTGGAAGGATTTCTTGAACTCAAAGAAGTGAAAATTTCCTAAAATATCCCATAACAATTCTTTTTTCATTAATAAATCAATTTCATTTTAAGCATAACCAATATCACTTTGTAATGAAAATATTCGTTGATTTAAAGTTGAAATATATAATTTCATGAGAAAACAATATTTCAATTCTTCAAAATAAAAAAAAAACAACTAGAAAAACCCTAAAAATTCTAAAAACTTTTCAAAATTGAGAGATCTTAACTAATGATACCTATTAGTGTACTTTCACGATTTATTTCAGCTGAAAGAAAATATTTTTTTTTTCACTTTAACAAGCAAAAGAAATTTCATAAAAGATTACTTTTGAAACAAATCATACTTCACTTATCTAGAAGTTTTCGTTTTGCAAATAAGCAAAAACAATCACTCAAACAAGAAGGAGTAACAAGACAACTAGTAGCTCTAGAGGGAAATGACAGAAAAACAATGATCTAGGCAGTGAATCTATCTTCCCGAATAGAAAAATTCATCAAACTAGGGAAAACCCTACCCGAAAATGTAAAAGGGATGATTTCTCAAAAATACACTAAGGTAATTAAGATGAGTTTAAAAACATACTTTGAGAGTTGGTATAAGTCAGGTTGAGCCTCTAGAGATTTATCATTAGACTCTGAGAGAGAGAATATTCATTTTTTCAAAAATTCTTAGGGGGTGCATAGGTAGTCAGTGAAAACCAGTACACATGCACGTTGTATTAAACTAAGAATTTGCACAAACTTGTGCTTTTTTTATGAAAGAAATTTCAAAGAAATAAACAGAAGGCATTCTAATTTAGAGGATATAAAGATTCATAAATACAACAACACTCACACACAATCAATATAGAAAATTCAAAGAGCTAAACCAAAAATAACAAAGAGAAAACTAAGCTTTTCCCCAGTGGAGTCGCCCCAAATAAATCCCTCTTGCAGATGAGAGAGGTCTCCCTAGTATCCCAATAGATAACTAGAAACAAATAGGCATGTGAATATATCTTTGGCTAAGTTATTATCATTTATATTACCAAAACTATAAAAGAGAGGATAGTTCTCTTACCTTTCAACGAGATGTTTGATGAAGACCTTGCCTTTTTTCCCGAAGAAGTCCTTCAATGATAAGAAGAACCTGCAATCACAAACATACAAAGAATCAAAAGAACCTATACTATGTAATAATCCAAATAACAACTTAACTTAATGGTCAAGGAGATTAATAATTGTCATTTTTTTAATGAATATGAAAACAACAAAATGAGAAAAAGTATCCAAATGTATTATCAAGAATATAAAGATAAATCTTACAATCAGGCTTTCATTTCATACAGATTCTTCCCGTATGCGTTTCCAATATTCCTCTTTGCTTTAATAATCTCTCCATTCTATAATGACCAACAAAATATTATCATAAGTGAACTTCCTAACCCTAACGTTTTAGTTAAATTTATAGGAGAAGTTGAGGAGGTTTCAAATCCACCAATAGAGGGGTGTGATCCTCAAATGAAGGGTTTAGGGTTCCTTGATCCAAGGGGATAAGTTCCATCATTGGAGGGATATAGCTCAAATTGGTGTGACATAAGAGGCTTTTAGTTGGAAGAATATGTGCCAAACTATGCTTCTAGAAGTTACTTTTCTCCTTTACTTTATTTTAAATGGGGTACACAGGTTTTAACGGAAAACATAGAGAAGATGTATGCAGGTAAGCTTAGTAGCATCCACACATGTGCAGTAATTGACCGCAAAAATTGCGCAGGCCATGTTTAAGAGTATTTAAGATCTATTTTCCCAGTTTACAAGATTTTTTTAAGGAATAAAAAAGTTTTACATCTAAGGAAGCATGAGTATGGATGGTGATAGATCCATATTTATCATCAAATGTCATGGTGACAAAATGACATGTAACAGGGAGATGATACTACATCCTGTCATCATTGGAGTGCATATTGGTTTGCAATCTTCCATCCCATATTTCTTTAGAACCTACTTAAGATATTTTTTTTTATGAGAGAAAGATTCCATCCTTTGTTTGTTGTACTTGTAAACAAAGAAAATATGTCAATCCCCCAAGTAAAGACATTTCAAATTATCGTTGCATAAAAAAAGAAAACCTCTAACTCATAGTTCTTCATTGCTGCCAAAGATGATATCATCTACATATACAACAATTATTAGTAGTTTACCATCATCCATTTTTATGTACATGTTTCTAGCTACAGAGTCTGACTTTGTGAAATCTTGTTGTTGAAGATACATCTCAAGATGATAATACCATGCACGAGGGGTTTGTTTTGGCCCATATAATGCCTTCTTGAGTTTGTAAACAAGTTTTTCATAATTTCCTAGTATGAACCCTTATATTTTTTAAATATACACTTCTTCTTCTAGGACCCCATTTAGGAATGCAGATTGAACATCCATTTGGTAAACTTTTAAATTACAGAAGCTTGAAAAGGAAATAAAAATTCTTATTGGTTCAATTTTGGCTACAAGTGCAAACATTTCTTCAAAATCTATTCCTTCCTATTGAGCATAACCTTTGAAAACACGTATTTCTTTATTCTTAATAAATTCTCCTATTTCATTCATTTTACTTTTGAATATCCATTTTTTCTCAATGACATTTTTATCATGAGGTCTTGGAACTAGTTACGATGTATGATTATTTTCTATTTGATCAAGTTCTTCATCCATGGCCCTAACCCAACATTTTTTGGTTCAATGGTGGATAGTAGAGCTAGATAACTAGGAGTTCCCACAAGAGATCTTCTTTTTTGTACCCCAACTTCCTTTTCACCTAGAATTTGAGATTCTGGATGATCCTGTTGAACATACCTAGATGGAGTCTTTTCTTCACTGTTTTTTCCTTCTTCTAATACTTCATTGGTTTCTTCTTCTATATCCCTTTGGTTTGGTGTGCTAAATCATTCATCATCAACATTACCTGTTGTTGTTACTCTTTTGGAACCTGTGCATGCTTCATCGATTACAAAACTAATACATTCAACAATCTTTTGAAGTCTCTTATTTTAACATTTGTAACCTTTTCTTCTAGAGGAGTAACCAAGAAAAATTTCTTCATCTTCCCTAGGTTCAAAATTGCCAAGATTTTCATCATTGGTTTTTTATGTGACAATTACTTTCGAAGACTTTAAAATTATTTATGGTTGGAAGCTTACCATACCAAAGTTCATAAGGAGTTTTATCACTGTTTACACGAACATGAGATTTTTTGAGAATATTTGTTGTAGTATGTGTTGCTTCACCCCATAATGTATTAGGTGTTCCACACTCATCAATCATATCACAAGAATTTTTTTGAATTGTTTTATTCATTCTTTCTGCTTAACCCATTTTGCTGAGGATTTTTGGCTACAAAAAAATTCCTTTTGATGCCATGTTGTTCACAAAAATTTAAAAATTCATCTGATATGAATTCTCCTCCTCTCTTAGATCTAAGGCATTTGATTCTTAGGTCTAACTCATTCTCTACTAATTCTTTAAATGCTTCAAATTTATCAAATTCTTCATATTTTCATTTTAATAAGCTAATCTAGCACATTCTAGTGAAGTCATCAATAAATAAGATGAAGTATTTTTCTCATCGAGGTGACTTTTTCCTTACTGGCCCACAAAAATCAGTATCAATAAGTTCAAGAGGTTCACTTCTTGGCCCTTATTTGGAATTGAATTGTACCCCAATTTTCCTACCGAATTGACACGATTTGCACATGGTACTTTCTGGCAGGGTGATGTTGGGAAAGTCATGAAATTCTCCAAGATTTTTGTTCTTGCATATTTGTGTGAAGCTTAAATGTCCCAACCTTCTATGCCATAGATAGATTTCCTATGATTTCCCTAAGTAACAATTTTCTTGGCTGCCTTTCAGGATATAAATATTACTTGGAGTTCTTGTTCCCTTTATTATGGTCTTCCCTATATCAATATCTTGAACCACACAATATTTTGATTTGAAAACAACCTCATTTCCTTGGTCGCACATATGACTAACATTCAATAAGTTATTCTTTAATCCATTAACAAATAAAAAAATATTTTCTTTAACGTTTTCTTTTATAAAAATAAACCATTTACCTTTATGACAACATGTGAGTCATTTCTAAAAGTAACATTCTTTTCTTTCTCTAATTCATTGTATGAAATGAGCTTATATTTATCACCTATCATGGGTTTTGAGCATTCTTTGTTAATGTACCACTGATTTTCTTGATCATCTGCATACAATGATATACCACGGTTTTCGGATTCTAAGGTCTTCCTTTTCCATCCCTTAGAATTTGTTAATATTTGCTTCTTTTGAGATGTTGGTCGCATTTTTCTCTTGCATTAAGATTCCTTATGTCCAAAGTTATTGCAGAAAGAGAACTCTATTTCACCTTGAAGAGGTGAGAAATTATTATAAGATTTTTTCTTGATTATGCTCTCAATCTTTTGTTTTCTTACTTCTCTAGTCATGATAGTTTTGTATGCAACACATTGAGCAGCCTTCTGACCAAAATTATGACATGTGAATCATTGTCCATTAGAGTAGAAATTTTTGTGAGCATCGTATCTTTTGGTGTTTTTTACCTTTTGGTTGAATTTTTTGGTGTTGTATACCCTTGGATTGGAGCCGAAATGAATTATCTGTGAAGTACCTTTATTCTTTTGTTGAAGGTTGTAGTTTTTCTCATTATTTTTTGTTACATAAAGATAACTTACTATTACTACAGAGAGATTTTCAATATTTTATGTTTCTCCTCTGTATCCAAGACATGTCTTCATAAGAGGATAGCGTTGTTCCTTGATGATTTCATTTAAGGTTTCAGAACCTTTAGCAAATATAAGATTTACAAGTTTATCTTCTCAAGTTCATTTCTTAGACTTACTATCTCACATTCTAGCTTTTCATTATGCTTCTCTTTTTCTATGATTTGTTTCTTTAAAGTATCTATTGTAATTTTATCTTATTCCAAACATACTTTAAGCTCGGTGATTTATTCAACAAAAAAATCTTTCTCTTCTAGAACATCCACGAAATTGTCTTCAAACTCATTAGTACTTCTTTCAAATGCCACAAGCAATTTAAAATCTTGATCAAATTCTCCCTCTTCACTATTTGACAAGCCATCTCTATCTTCATGAGTATAATAAATTCTCTTATTTTCAAATCATTTCTCTTTTCCATGCTTTTCTTTATGAGAACACTTAAGAGCCTAATGAACAACTATACCACCAAAAAAAAATGAAAAGAAGCTTATCTCTAAACATTTTGGTGCCCATTTGGAATTTCTTTACCAAATTTGCCTCATCTTTTTCTGATACATATCTCGATTCCATGGGTTGTTCCTTTTATGTTCTTCCTTTTCTTTTCCTCTTGCGGCACTTAGCCCAAAAGAAAATGTTGTAATCCTTAGCGAAACAAATACTAATAAAAAAAAGTGTTATTGGTTAACATTAAGCATCAAATTATACGACCGTATTGACTTTTCCAAGACACCAAAAAAAATAATTTATATATTTCAACCATCACTTAATAACATTAATCACTTAGATGCAACCATCTCTTGAGCTATTTGGTAAAATGAAATTTAATGAATATTTGGGTCAGCCAACGAGGGTGACCTATGTCTTTCTTTGTCGACTTAAATGCAAATGCAATATTATATCAACGAAAATGTAATATTACCAACTAAAATCGTGTAAGATGTTTCATGTGAGGGATGTATAAATGTAAGATCCAAGTGAGATAGCAAGTCTAAGATGTTTTGTATTAAGAATATTTGTTACATAATTTTAAAATATAAAACAAAAAAGCTATTTTTTATTTTTTATTTATATTATTAAATATATAATTAAAATTTAAAGACACATATACAACTTATTAAAGATATTTTATTTCTCCATTGACTTAAAGAGTCAATAATAAAAATAAGTTTTTATTTATTTATTATTTATATTACTATTTAGTTTTTATATAATTAAAAGTATAATTAAAATTTCAAGTCATGTATACAACTTGTTGAGATTTTATTACTATGTTGAGTTATAGACTCAATATGGGGAGAAATTTAGGGTGAGATATGTTGTAATAAAAGCAATATTTTATTTAAATAATTAGAAAATAGTAATAATATAAAAGTATTTCAATATTATTATAAATTAAATATTTTAATTTTTGTCTTAATTTTAAATTAATTTGTAATATTTTTAATTAGCAGTAGTTAATTGGCAATATTATTTTTGTAGAGATTTTTCCTTTCTAATGTTAGTTAGTCAATAAAGAGGGTGATGGGACCTATAACCCACACTTAGGAGATAATAATTCCCAAAGTTATTTAGGCAAATGTTAGTTGGCAGCGTGGGGCCAGGAGGGCCAAGTGACAGCACAGAGAAGGGGCTGCGTGGAGGTAGTGTGGGCCAGGCAGCACAGTGGCAGCGTGGGCCACGACATCGCAGTGGCAGGGACGACGTGGCCAAGGAGGGACATCACAAATGAGTGGGGCGGGAGGGGGAGCTAGGATCTCAAGCATAAAAGGGAGAGGAGGCTCACCATTAATTCATTCTATTATGCATCTTTTGATTTTCTATCTTTAGAAATTGAGAACGCTTTTGCTGTTGAGCGAAGTCTGCAAGTGTTGTTCAGCACACAGGTGTCTCTGAGCAGAGATCCCAACCTCAGCCTCGAGGGACTTCGAGTGCCCACTCAGGTGAGGGGATCCACCATTGTTTTTCAGTGCTTAGCATTCAACATGCTTCAGCTAGGAGCACGCACTTACTTGGGCAGCGTAGTCCCTCTAGGAGATTACGTAGTATTGAGAGGAGGCAGCACCAGGAGAGAAGGGAGATTGAAGATTTTAGTCTGGGGGAATTGTGAAGGGATCAAACCTTCACAAATAATCTTTTGCAGTAGGAGGAGGCCAACAATTGCAATCTATTATTTCAGGTCCATCATACTCACCTGAAGTGCATGATTTTACAAGGGAGGTCAATTTCCGGGGTCAACTATTCTGAGATTCCTTCCTGGGCTTTTCCGGGTTATTGGAGGAGAGCTTATATCCCAAGTTTCAGAACAGGGAATAGATCCATTCCAGCAGTAGCAACAGTTCCGATAGTAGTAGGAGAAACAGTTTCAAGAGTTACACAGTCATAGAGAGAGCATCCATTTAATGAGAGATTCTGAGAGTATTTCGAGCTTCCCTTAAGCAAGCCAAAGTACCATAATTCTGATCATCTTTGTACCTATTGCCATCTTTCAGTTTACAATAAAATGGCTCAGTGTTTCTCCATATTTTCAGTGTTTTTATGATGTCTCTCTATTAGCTATAGTTATTTGTTTATGTCACTTTATATTGATGTTTATTTCCTATTCGGAACATTACAATGGTATCAGACCTCATAGACTTAGCTCAGCCTGTGGATCAGATCAGTCTATGACACCGGGAGGAAAATGATATATCACTTACTAAGGAAGAAAGTACAAGAGCCAAGAGCATAGGCTCGAGGCCACTTTTGGATAGGGGGACTACATTCTACTGGTGGACGCAGACGAGGAAGAACCTATGGCAGATGAGAGAGATGAAGGGAAGGAGTTCAGGCAACTTCTCCTAAAATCTGTGTAGGAGCTCTCAAGGAGGATAGAAGAGATGGGGCAGAAGCTTACTGCAGACCATAAAAAACGTGAAACCCCAAGGGATTTTCACATCGGTGAGGGATCCTGTACTTCTCATCACATAGAGGAGCAACCCATAGTGCAACAGGTAGTGTCACTCACTCCCCCACGTTCTACGATGCCCACATTCCTGACTATAGGCACCATTATGGGAGGACCTCAAGAGACGAAACCGATTCATGTGGGGGATTATTTTGCAGAGTATCAATCCTATGGGTGAGAGTTTGGTGAAGCTCTCAATTTTCATGAGTTTTTCCAGCTCAAGAAGGACAACAGCACCTGCAACCAAAACCAAGGTGGTGGGTAGATGCTGGTAGGTGAGCTACAACATACCGTGGGTAGGGTTTTCTTGCCAAAATTTTACGGATCTTCTAAATGTTCAAAGAAAGCTTGGGTGGAGAAGTTGGAAATTTATTTCCAGCTTAATCAGATGGCAGGGGGAGAGGACACCAAGGTGGCAGCATTGCACCTTGAGGGAGAGGCCCATTACTGGTGGTTCTGTGGAATTGCCATGCTGGGTCACTCGACAGTGACAATGTATGCAGAGTTTACATGGAGGTTGGTGGATCAGTTTGACAAGAAGGATCCAGAAGAGCATTTTGTTGAGCTGACCAAGCTCAAGTAGGTCGGGAACTCGAAAAATTACATTTATGAGTTCTTGAGGCTTTCAGTGATGGTGCTGGACTTATCCTCAGCTAGGAGGATTTACATGTTCATTGACGAGTATGTCAGAGGAACAAGGGGGGGATGAGTCACCCAGATGGAGTAATGCAACCGCTTCCCATTCCGGAAGGGAAGTGGGAAAGCATTTCGATGGACTTCATCACTGGGTTTCCCACAGTGCAGGCAAGGACTGCATCTTTGTATTCATTGATCGACTGACAAAATATGCTCATTTTTTCGCCATATTCACATTGTAAAAAATAACAAAGGTGGCAGAGTTGTTCTTCCATTATGTGTTTAGATTGCACGGTCTCTTGAATAACATAGTTAGTGACAGAGAAAATTGCTTCATGGACGGGTTCTGGCAGGAGCTCTTTCATTTGGTGGGTACATAGTTGAATCTGAGTACTAGTTATCACCCTCAGATGGATGGACATACAAAGATAGTGAATAAGTGGCTAGAAGGCTACTTGCGAAACTATGTTACAAGGCAGCATAAGGCATGGCTGTGTTGGCTACATTTGGGAGAGTACTGCTACAACACCACTTTCCACACGTGTATCGGTACGTCTTTATTTTATGCTTTGTATGGTTATCATGCTCTAACTTTTTCAAATGTCATGTTTGGAGCTAGCAAGGCCCCTAGGGCCAAGGATTGGATCCAAGAGAGTGGGGATATACTCCGGGCTCTTAAGGATAACTTAGCCACAACACAGAACCAACAGAAGCTGTATGCTGACAGAGGATGGGTAGAGAGGCAGTTTGATGTAGGGGACTTGGTCTACCTAAAAATTCATCCATACCAGCAATCCATGTTGAAATAGAAGGGGGGTAAGAAGCTAAAACCCCCCTTCTATGGGCCTTACAGGGTGGTCCGTAGGATAGGGGAGGTTGTGTATGAGTTGGAGCTTCCCACAGGTAGTAAGATCCACAACATATTCCATGTATCATGCCTAAAAAAGGCATTGGGGCAGTAGGTGACTGCAATAGAGGAGCTTTCACCTACAGATGGTGAGGGGCATTTGGTGTTATAGCTAGAAGCCATCATAGACACTAGGGATGGGTAGGGAGCACTCGGTGAGGTGGACGAATTTTCTAGATGAGGATGCCACTTGGGAGAGTGAGAAGATTTTGCAACATCTGTCTGTGTAGTTGCTTGAGGACAAACAACATTTTGGTGGGGAGGACTGTAATATTGCCAATTGGAAATATTAATTTTGTTTATATTTTTCCTTTCTAATGTTAGTCAGTCAATAAAGGGGGTAATGGAACCCATAACCCAGACCTAGGAGATAATAATTCCCTAAATTCACTTAGGCAAATGTTAGTTGGTAGTGTGGGGCCCAGGAGGGCCAAGTGATAGCGCAGGTAAGGGACATCATCGAGGAAACGTGGGCTAGGCAGTGCAGTGGCAGCGTGGGCGAGGACATCGCAGTGGCGGGGACAGCATGGCCAAGCAAGGACAACGCAGATGAGTGGGTCCAAAGGGGGAGCTAGGATATGAAGCGTAAAATGGAAAGGAGGCTCACCATTCATTCATTCTATTATGAATCCTATGATTTTCTCTCTTTAGAAATTGAGTACGCTTTTGCTGTTGAGTGATGTCTACAACTGTTTTTCATCACACGAGTGTCTCCGAGCGGAGATCCCAACCTCAGCCTCAGGGGACCTTGAGTGCCCGCTCAAGTGAGGAGATCCACCATTTTTTTTCCAGGGCTTAGCATTCAGCATCCTTTAGCCAGGAGCATGCAGTCACTTGGGCAACACAGTCCCTCTAGGGGATTACGCAGTCTTGAGAGGAGGTAGCACTGACAAAGAAGGGAGATCAGAGATTTAAATCCAGTAGTATTGTGAAGGGATCAACCCTTCACAAATCATATTTTGCAACTGGAGGAGGCCATCAGTTGCAGTTTATCAGTTCAGGGCCAGCGTACCCACTTGGAGTGCACGATTTTCCAAGGGAGGTCAATTTCCAGGGTCAGCCATTCCAGGATTCCTTCCTGGGTTTTTCCGGGTTATTGGAGGAGAGATTATATCCCGAGTTTCATATTTTTTTGAGCAGGGTAACAACCCCAAGGAGCAGCTCCATTCTAGTTGTAGCAGCGGTTCCCAAAGTACCAGTAGTAGTTGTTTCAGGATTTACGCAGTCATAGAGAGAGAAGCCATTTAGTGAGATATTTTGAGAGTATTTCCAGCTTGCCTTGTGCAAGCCAAGGTTCCATCATTCTGATCACGTTTGTATCTATTGTCATCTTTCAGTTTATAATAAAATGGCTCAGTGTTTCTCCATATTTAAAGTGTTTTTATGTTGTCTCTCTATTTTTTATAGTTATTTGTTTATGGCGCTATATATTGTTGTCTATTTCCTATTCGGAACATTACACAATTTAAATAGAAAGATAAAGTAATTGAAAAGAAAAAAATTAATATTTTTTAGTTTTTTATTATAAGGAAGATAAGTAATCCCTTTAAAAATCAATATGGAGTTAATAACTATGTTGTAGGTGCTTCCTAATTATTTTCAATTTCCGTAATGTTTAATATACAATTGACATATATATATATATATATATATACTTTGAGGCATTCTACTTTAGCTATCAGAGAAATTATAATTCCTTGAATATTTAATATTTCATTAATATAATAATATCTAAAAAATTATTAATAATAATTCAGTTGACATATCTCTACATATAAAAAAAGAAAAAGATTATAGATATATTATGTAAAACAAATGAAAATATATTATTGTTGAAACATTTTATTAGTATGTTGTTCAAGATAAAGAAGATCTATACTTATTTTATACTCAACATAAACTTCACACACACACACACACACACATATAACTTGTAAGTAAAAAATAAAAAACTTTTTGGAATAATATCAAATTTTAGAACTTTTTTATTTTTATTTTTGTTGTGGTTTGGTTTTCTATTTCTATAAAGTTCTATGAATGAGGGTTAATTTATCTTGGAAATCACATTGTTTTTTAGTGAGCAATCATACACTAAGATTCTAGTGCATTTGAAAAATAATTTGAGAATTAGCATTTTGTTGTTCGGGGATTAATTTCTTAAATTTTTCTAAATCAAATTTTTATGTGTCTACAACCCAAAAACTTATTTTATTCTTAAAATCAATAAATATGAATATGTATTAGAAGAGGCATATAAGTGTCATTTCTAGGATAGAAATCTTCACTTTTCTTGCTCCATGAAATATGTATGGGGATTGATGTTTTTGACAAGTTGGATTGCTCCATATGATTTCTACAATGCCCTAAAACCATAGATAGTAGGGTGGGAATATTGGGTTCCAAGTCATTTTTCTCCATTATTTGATGCAAAGTGTCATATTTCTTGAGATATTCCTAATATGAATGATTAGAAGTAGCAAAGTGAGAACCTTTGCTACAATTGCAGACTATATTTCCTAACATGAAACATTATGCTTCCCAACAATTTGATTTTTTTCATCATATATATGGTATTCATAACCATAGAATTCTTGGACATGTTGATGCCCATATTCATGCATATTATTTGTTTCTAAAAATATTTAAATTATGTTGTATCAAAGGGAAGCAACATATGAACCATGTCCTTATTTTATGATGAGTCTACGCCAAGAAATGAATCAATTGAGGAAAAACAAGGTGATTCAAGGATGGAGTTCTAAAACCAAAAAAACAATTAATACTACTAACCATAGGTCACCAACACCTAAAAATACATAACAATAATCATCAAATAAACATATAAACTCTAAAACTTTAGACAAGCCAACCATAGGCCACCAACGCTCATAGTTATAGATCAATAGACACTATTACAAATACTAAAATTCTAGAAACACCAAAACTCCAAACATCATATTAGCATAATATTCCATAATAAATAAATGAAAGATCACCACAAGACCATTGAGATGTTTCTTAAGAGTTAAAATCTCTACAACAAATGTATACAAGATAGAGATAATGGACCTTAATAAGAAGCAAAATGACCCTTGATTATTAGACCACTGAACATTTTTTCTCAAACCAACCATGTGGTGTGCAATTATCCCACCTAAATCTTTAGAAAATATTTCAAAACACTCGAGATTCCTACGAGAAATTAAGTGTGATCATAAATTATTCCTTTGATTAACATCCAATGATACTTAAGTTCACATGACATTTGTTGCTTATGAAATTGACTTTGAGTCGTCATTATTAATAAAATGCAAAGTGGATTACTAGATACCTTGTGCAAATGCGACCCCATTTTTTAAATGAACTCCAACATTTTGATTGGTTGCTTCATTTTTTAGATCCTCACCTTGTATTTTATGTTCCCTATACACATGGAGGAATCATAACTTATGTAATATGGGATTCTTATTTTTCTATGAAAAATATTCTCTTACTATTAGAACAAGTTTCATTAGAGGTCATTAGGTTGACTATTTCACTTCAGCGGCCAATGACAATCTAGCTCTTACAGTATCTAAATTTAATAATATTAGGTACTATGAAAGAGAATATACCTTAGCCTAATCATTTATGGTTTCCTAAATCATAAGATTTCTTCTTGTCTAGTTTCTTTTCTTCCTTTCCCAATACTATACAAGTGGCTCCCTGGGATTCTTCTTAAAAAAACTCACACAGTCAACCAACCTAATTTCTTTATTGGAAATATGAAATACATATTCAAATTTATTTTCATTTAACTTGTTTTATTCCTTTCCCAATACTCTTGATCTACCAGCATTGGGAATCTTATTTGCAACACATAAAAACATCCAACCTAATTTCTTGCTTAAAAAAATATTATTTATAACCATAAATATAACCAATTACATGTATCATACATAATTTTATTTTATGTATGTTCATATTTCCTTTATATGGTTTCCATTATATTATATGAAACAATTATATAATTAATTACATATATTTTTTCACTTCTTCCTTTTATACCTGATATTTTATTCCAATCCCAACTCAATAACATATGTGTTCATCAAATTAACTATAGAAATAAGTGTTAGTGGTTTATGTTCTCTACATAATATAAATTAGACATCACAAGTAACTTTAACCTCTTTACTAAAATAAGGAAACATAAATATTGATACGTTATTAATATTCTATTTGAGTAATTCAAACTTCTTTTATACTTGCATCCTCTTGCCCTACTACATGATGTTAGTTGAATAAAATGGGCATAAAGCTATAAAAAATATCTTAAAGTGATCAATAATAATAATGTAAAAAATTTCTAATTGGTTTTGTTTCATTCAATCTATTTTAAAATATTTTCATAAGACCCCTGATCGGGGTGAGAGGCGTAGTTATCCACCTAGGGATCATGGGAATGATCATTAGCATGGAGAATAGCTCAAGTGGGTAGGCTTCTTGGCGCCACCAGATGCTCGAAGTTAAGCGAGAGAGGAGAAGGGGATAATCACTGTTAGAGGTAAAGCAATGCGTAGTTAACTGCGCTCTCCAAGTGGTGTATGCTCCATTCTGCATGCAGGCGCCTAGTTGAGTGGATTTTGGTTCATTACACCCTGTGGGAGATCGTTGGTACCTCACACTGGTTTGGAAAGCCGAAATGTCAGAGGATCCAAGCGAGAGATGGCATGGCATTCTTGTATGTATCCTTGGCTTACTGAGAAAATGGAATGAACGATTCACATGTTTTCATGAGGTGAGTTGGGAAGGGCGAGAGGATAATTATGCTCTGGTTGTGCAGATTGTTAGTTTATTTTTGTTTACCTGTCTTCACTGCGAAGTTGTATATATTCTACGACATACTGTTATTAAAAATGGAAATGTACAATTGTCAATGGTCTGTGTTTGAAATTGGTATGTTCCTTGCCTGGATCCATCTCGGGTGCCACCATGGAAAACTAGAGAGAGCACACAACATTTGAGTCTACAAAAAAAATGGGAATTTCACTCTGCTGAGGGTTGGTTAGTTGATTATGTCATCAATTGTATCACGCAACTCCATAATAGAGGAAAGAGGGAGTCAATGAACTTGGGAAAAATAAGGTATGAATGTCAAGAGGAAGGGAAAACAATGCCCAAACCCGCACTACATGCAATGCGGAAAAGAAGTACTGATCAATGGATTTTTTGGCTAAATACAAGTTCGACTAACACGTACGCATTAGCTTGTGGAAAGAGGTTTCCTCTGGTGTGGATGTGCGCGGTCTTGAAGGTGAAGCGTGGCCGGTTGAAAGTTGGTATGGGGAAGGTTCTAGGTAATGGAAAGAGGGGGCGAGGGGGTTGAGGAGGCACCCAGGAAGAGGCACGGGAAAAAGGGAAAGGGGCTTATATCAGTAGACCCCGAAAGAGAGGTAGAAGGTTTGATGGGGAGAACATGCAGACCATACTGCATGTATTTAGTGTCTGGACTCTGATGCAATTCAAAACTACGATAGCAGTGTGGGAAGAAAATTTGAAAATAGAAGAATCTCTAGAGCCATCTGCCAGGGAATGGGAAAATCTGATTACAGACCAAGGAATACCCAGGGGCGACTTACCAGGTTCAAACAGACAGGACATCTTTATTGGATGATGAAATGCATTATGGCGAAAATCATCACTGATATTCAAGTAGGACAAGAGCAGCCGAAGGAAGAGATGAACTCCAAGGAAATTCAGGGAGAGTTGGAAGCAAAACAATGCCATGTGCACCAACAGTATGTCCGGTTGGGTAAAATTGAGAGACAATTACAGAACATGCACCAATTCAAAATTCCAAGTTCGAGCGCTAAAGATACATCGTCGGTAGAGTCGTCTAAAGACTAGCTACTTGAACGATGTGTTCACCATTCTTTTTGTTATGATGTTGTTGATGGATAGCTTTTACTTTAGTAGTTCTATGTTTAGTAGTGTAACAGAAGTATAGGCATACTTCAAAATCAAACTTTTCATGTTTTTGATGGGCTATAAAGCAATTCGTCGGCCAACACACTGGGTTTCCTCTAAACAGATTGAGGCCATCAAATAATATATATTTGTAACCTACTTTTATGATAAAGAGAAAAAAAATATCTACCACACTTACAAAAAAAAATTATTTTCATAAGAGAAAACATAAACCATCTAAAATTTCAACGAAAAAAAAAATCTATAAAATATGAGTATTTAAAAATTAAAGTATATAAAATTTAATACACATTTATGATAAAGATAAATTTTATTTTTAAAGTAAATTTTGGAGTTTTAAATTGTAAATATAAATTATTTGAAAAAAATTTATCAATATTCTAGTCTCAAAGATATTATAATTATTAAAATTTCAAATGCTTAATACTATCTGGAATCTAAGGTATTTTTAAAACAGGAATATATTTTTAAAAATAAAACAATAAAAAAATATAATATATATGATTAATTGATGGATTTAAGATTTAAGATTATATATATATATATATATATAAAATAAAAATTTAAATATTAGAGTAATAAACTTTGTAGCGTAATGATAATGAAAATAAATATAAAAAACTATATTTATTAAAATTGGAAATAATGACGTCAAACATTCAATAAATTAATTTTATTAGTCATTCTCATTTTAGTAATATAGAACTTTCTATTGGCTTATTAGTTTAGTATAGCCAATATAATTAAAATGTTTAATTTTGAATTAATTTTGAAAAATAATTTTTTATTTGTCAACATTATTATTAAAAGAAAAATTTTAAATATTTAAAATATAGTACCATGTAATAATCGAGTCACATATTCCATTAATGGTATTTAGATATTTATAGATATTTATATAATGATTTCTCATTTTTAATTGACTTATAATAATAAATAGTAATAAAATATAAATAAATATACTGAGGCTACTGCTTACCATTATATATATTCTTAGTAAAAATTAGTAAAATTGTAATAGGTTACTACTCGCTAAAATTTTGGACAACCGTTTTATTTAACTAGGTTGATGATAAGACATTATGCTAAAAATTACATCATATAAAGATCAGTCAACAACAAATAATAGGAGTTGTATACCGAGGCCGCGTTTTGACTCGGACGGCAGAAATTTGCCGGAATCTGGTCAACTAAATTTTAAAAAATCAAGTAGTTGCAGTGCTTGGAATCCATTTTTGATAGTGGAAATGGATTCAGCAGTATCAAAAACCCCTGGGGCACTTAAAGTACTAATGTTTAACAACTGTAAACAAGATTCTGAGCAAATCTTTGCCAGATTTTCTGAAAATCATTACCGAATTCTAGGTCAAAACGCTGCTTTGATAGACTACGCGCAAATAATAATGTTAATCATTCTCCAAAGATCGGCACCTTAGCCAGCGGCATCGAAGTTGTTCAAACTCAACGGTACGTGGAACAGACGAAAGAAGCAGCTAGGTAATTGCATCTTTCAAATAAAGTAAAACGGTCAACCAACCGAATGTTTTTTCAAATTCATAAAGCTAATTCATTTTCAAATAAACTAACGGCTAATTAAAAAAAAAATCATCAAAAATAATAAAAAATAATATCTGCGTAAATGCATAACTAAACTATCACTGCCGGTCACATGCGTCTGGGTGGATGTTAACTGGTCTGAGCAGGACACACTCCGATAAGTGCCTCTGTGGATACCCTCAATAATACCACAATTGTCCATGTCATGATTTGATAAGCATATCGACTATGCTCCGCACTAAACAACAGTCGATCAAAGTTTATTGTATCAAATTTTATGGAAAAAAAAAAACAAAAAATGTAATAGGAGTTAATTTAACTAATATAATTTTAGTTTCTAGGATATTTTAGTTGGTTGATTTTTTGTTTTTGTTGTTAATTGTCTTGTTTATTAAGAGGTTATGGGTTAAATTTCTTTATGCTTTTGGAGTTAGATTTTGCTAATTTAATCGGCTAACATGTTGATCTCTGGACATCTCTTCAAATTGATCTTTTAATTAATTAAGTAAAAAATTAAGAAAATGAAATAGATAATTTGGAAACTTGTTAAATTTTTATTTGATTTTCAATTAATTGAAATGAGAATAAGAAAATAAGATAAAATTCAAATTTGTCTTAATCCCTGTGAAAGAGGCCATTGTTTGAGTAGATCCGCCCATGAACGTTATAAGGGCTAAGATACATAGTAAGAATTAATAACAATTTCTTATCACATTGGCTATCATGGAAAGAGTTAGGCATAGAAAAGAGGAATAACTTGTTTCTGAGCTTTTTAATAACCCAACGTTTCGGACTGCCTAAGTGAGTCCATCATCAAAGATAGACGTCAAATGTTTTTTGAAAAGAGTTAGGCATGCGAAAAAAATACATTAAGTCATGGTGAAGGTCTTGATACACCTATCTGCAGAAACTGAAACCAGTATGTACGTCCACTAGCTTTCTCGTAAAAACAAAGAATTAAAAAGAAGCTTAAAATGGTAAATGGGGTTTAAATTAAATGAAAATGGTAGGTGGGGAGCCCTTCACAGAACTGTACTAAGGAAATCAGTATCCTACCTATTCCATTTTTTGTTTGTAAAGGTTGATATAGGGAGGTTTTGAATCTTGATTATAATTTGTTTCATGAGAATTCCGATGATCCACTCTTTTATGAAAAATGGATATGTTATAAAAAAGGAGGAAAAAACTCTAAATGAAACTATTAATAAACTTTAAAGTTACAAATGGTGATGCAATAAGTCCTTTGATAAGAATGCATTTCTTCATACTTCATGATGTTGACGAGATATAAGGATATGACAATGTAATAAGTTGGAATCCATAGTTGTTTTTCTGAAAGTATATGGTGGTGCCTTTATTTCTAATGATAACTAGAAATATATAGATTGCCATGCGCTTCATAAATTGTGCTTTTTTATTTCATGCGGTCAACAATTTGTTCGTTCCCTACTGGTAATGAGATCTGCAGCCCTGGCAGCCACCTTTAGTCGTTGCTTCACAGGCAGTTGTACATCTCTGGAATTAGAAGAACGGCACTTTCGCATATCTGTAATTAGCGACACCGTTGGAGCTGACATTACAGCAGATGCTTCTAATTCCTGCCTCGTCCGCCCTTTAATTATTTGAGGGATTAAGTATGCCACCGCCATCCGCGCTGCACATCTGATATCCTTCGGAGAGTCTGAAGAATGGCGTGGTAGCTGGGAAGCAAATTGTGGAAAGTTCAAGCGATTAGATTTTTCTTTCAAGTAGAAGAAGCCGGTGTCGTGTGCAACTGCAGCCATTTCAGCTCTTGGATACTGTCCTAGTTCCAGTCGCTTTCGCTGGACGGTGACGCGAGGAACCCACTTACCTTTGTCTTTTCTAAAGATCACTCCTATGAATTTCTGGATTCCTCCGCTGCTTTGATCTCTGTCACAAATACAATTTCTAAAATTGATATCGTACAATTTAATTTTTCAAAGATATTTTTAAGTTTTAAACTGTGAATTTAAATCATTTAAAACTAGACTATGTAACGGTGTTAATAGGCCAGCCCAGCTCAACATGCAACAATTCTCAACCTATCTCAACCTGCAACAATTATCTCGCCTGCTAGGCACCAGTTAATGGCCAGCTGTGATAAATAAGCATAGTTGGATCTAAACCAGTACATTTGTTGTGCTTCTGTCGCTCAACAAGTGGAATAATTGTTACCCTCTCAATATAGTATAAAAATTAACAACAATCTGAAAAAAAAACATAGACCAATAATTAAAATTACCAGAAAAAAAGAATATAGCACTTATTATTTACAACATGTGATATGCATTTAGTACGAGGAGAGAATTTTACTTGGCACCAAGACTTTTTCCTGGTTGTTGTCGTGCCTTAGTGGTCTTACGACCTGCAGCCAGCTTGGCAGCCATCTTCCTTGGTTGCTTTATCAGCAGTTGTGCATCTGTTGAATAATTAGCAGAGCGGGAATTTCGCATACTTGTAGTTGGCGAGACCATTGGAGCTGAAGTGGATGTTTCCAATTCCTGTGCCATCTGCCCTTCAATGATTTGAGGGGTTAGTTCCCTGGCAGCAGTCTGTGCTGCCGATCTAATGTCGTTCCGAGAGTGTGAAAGAGGACGTGGTAGCCGAGAAGCATATTGTGGAAAGTTCAAGCCGTCACAATTTTCTTTCAAGAAGAAGAACCCCGTATCACGGGCAACGGCAGCCATTTGAGCTGTCAGATACATTCCCAGACGCAGCGTCTTTCGTGCAGGGAGATTCACCCGGGCAGCCCACTTTCCTTTCATTTTATCAAAGTACACACCTCTGTATTTCTTGATTCCACCGCTGCTTTTGGCTTTATCATCTCTACAACAAATACCGGCCTCCGTGTGATCATCTTGTTGGAATATTGCAAATCCCAGAATAAACAGTGGAAAATAAATTTCCCTTAGAGAAAATTCTAAAATTTCATTCACAGATAGAGTTTCAACTCAAAAAAAAAATTCTATTTCATAAATATAAAAGAAATTGCTGTTACAATTCTTCCTCAAAAGAGGGATTTACAATTGCTGGACTGTTACAAGACACAGTGTCAGATAAAACTGTTATCTGTCTCACACAGAAAAATACTCTGTCTTTTCTAAAAACATTCACTGCTGTGAATACTCTGTTTTTTTAAAGAAAAAAACACTCTCTGTCTTTCTCAAAATATACACTGCTGTGTATTTTAAATTCTGCTCTCTATTTTTTAACAACAATCCTCTGCTGTGTAAAAAAACGTTACATTACAAAAATGTGCTGCTGTACATATATCACTTATGTGTAATAAAAATATCTATGTCATTAAAATGACTCAACCACTAAAATTCACCGCTTGAAAACATTAATGGTTTCATTAACTTCTGTCAGCACCGCTCTAAGATGCATTGATGGCAAATTGACTTGGTGGCACCCAGATTTTTCTTCTCCCGCACTGCTGTGCTGTGTAATTAAAATTACATTTCTTTTGTTTTCTTCAGCGCTGCTGTGATTACATTTCTGGGTAATAAAACATTCACTGTTCTGTTTAATAAAACAATTACTGTGTATTGAAATACAACAACAATCTTTACAATGTGCTGAGCACATATCTATTCACCTTACGGGCCTTTTAACATATGTATGTATTGCATATATTAAAAATAAAACAAACAACATTTAAAACCTTTTTAAAACCAACTATTAAAAAAAATGCCGTGATAAAAACATTTGACCTGCGGTTCTTTTTTTTTTAACACATAATGTGTGGGCGTATAATGTGTGGGCCCGCCGCTGATGATGTCAGCATTCTGAGGGGGTTCATTCCTCTGCCGGCCTGACTTGCCAGATCCCCGCAGACTTGGCCTTCTGCTTGGCCTCTTCACTGCCGCGTCCGTGCAGTTGGAAATTAATTCCAACACATCTTCTTTATGGTGTTGTGTAGTAGTAGGCCTACCAACACCATCGTTTTCTTGACCTTCAAATTCTTTGTGCAAAGCAGCGCAACGTCCCTCATTCTCATCATCCTGCAACATTTTTCCTTCTCCGAGATGTGGATTGCTACCTCGCTTATCAAACGATCAACTCTGCTCGGCACTAAACTCTTGTTGTCTCGAGGCAAAAGGTGTTCATAGATCAAAGTTTATCGTATCCAACCCTAACTATTTGCTAAATATATAAAAAGAGTAATACCAGTTAATTTAACTAACATTAAACATCAAATTAGACGAGCGTATTGACTTTCCTCAGCAACAGAAACCCGATGTAAGTAGGTGAAAATGAGTTATATATTTTAGTCCTCAGCAACAGAAACCCGTTGTAAGGAGGCGAAAATGCTTTATATATTTTAAATTAGCCATTTAATGAATATTTAGGTTGGTCGACGAGGGTGACCTTTGTCTTTCTTTATCGACTAAAACGCAAATGCAATATTTATATACACAAGAAGGTAATATTTATAACGACAAAAGAGTAATATTCCCAAAATATTACCAATTATTGAAATTGCAAGATGTTTTTTTTGTAATGTATGATCCATTAAGATTTATTGAGATTTTTAAGGATGGAAATTTATTTTAAAGTTTAAAGTTTAGAAACTTTAGGGAATCATAATAATTTTTAATATGCATACTGGAAAATGTTTTGTGATATTTTTTTAAATATATACAAATTTCTAATGGCTTTATATAGATTCAATAAATTTTGGCGATTTTTAGGATAACATGATTTTTAGAAAAAAAAAATGGAAACTGGCAAATCTTTATTTTGGAAAAATCATGGAAAATTAGTCCACCTACGAATATTAGCCCCTAAAATTTTTCATGCATTTATCTATATTTTTTTTTTCTGAATAAGACTAATTCTATTAAGAAAAAAGACATATGGTACAATTAGAGCTTGCAGAGAAGCGAAGCTAAAGAGCAAGGGTGCCGGAAATGATAAATTATCAACTTCGGTCCCATAGAGCAACCATGGCCTATGCAAAAGATAACAGAGAGGACAGAAAAGAATGAGTTGGACTAGGGAGTCTGCCCAGCATGGGCAGAATCACCCAATCTACATTTTTTCCCTTTATTTTTACTGACTTTGACCCAACCATTTTGATCTGGCTGGACCGGAACTACTTGCAGACTGTTCTGTGCTAAAGGAGGAGACTCCTTGTCTGAATCAGAAGACGAAGACTCATGAGAGCGTTTCTGCGAGATCAGAGGCGCAGAAGGATCCTTGTCGCGGGCTGAGGACGTGTCCTTCGGATGCTGCAAATTCTCCTCTTCCACTTCAATGTCCTCCTCATCAGAGCTAGAGGACTCTATGTCATCCATAGGGGGTCTATCACAAGGTTTCCAACTCTTGGATTTGGATTTGCGGGTGATATTCTTCTTTTTGTCGAAGAACGATGCACATGTGTTCTGGAGATGCCCCGTCTGATGGCAATGGCGGCACCTGAAGGCTGTGTTCTCATAGTCCAAAGTTTGCGTCCAATGGAAGTCCCCAACTTTGAGGATGATCTGATCTGGCAGCCCTTTACTAATGTCTATTTCTGCGCAAATTCTGCCAAAGGTGTAAATTCCTTTCTCCCCCCTTGAGGTGTCTGTTGCCAGGAAGCAGCCTAAGGTGTCCCCGATTCCTTGAAAAACAGCAAAATGCCATAGATGCGCAGGGAGATTTGGAAGCCTGACCCAGATAGGAAGCTTGGAGATGACCGCAGTGGAGGGGTCAAAGTCTGGGAACCAGGGGGTGAGGAAAAGTCGAGCTGATCCCCAGAACCAGGGGCCTCCCGTTAGGGCTTTCTGGTAATCTTCGTTGAGGGAAAAGGCTACAATAAAGAAGCCTTTCGAGCAGAAGAAGACTTTGCAGTTGTGGGTCCAATGTGAGTGGATCCACTGATATAGATCGGCAGTGCGGGGCCATAGGCCATTAAATCTGCAAATGAGGGCTGTTTCTGCAAATGTCTGGTATTGATCATCCAGAGATGGATGAGTAATTTCAATGGCAGGGGTTTCCTCCACTTTGTCCACCAAGAAAGGTTTGGGTGCCTCGACAGATTGGGCAGACTTCTTGGCAGGCTGTGCATGTACCGCATCTTTATAGGAAAAACCTTTGGAGGTAGAGGTTTGCCCAACTGCGCCTCTCCTTAGCCGAAGTGATAGGATCACTGTGGCATTTCTTTCAATATTATAAGAGGAAAGAGGCAGGTTGTTATCAAGCTGCTTACCTGCAAAGAGGAGCCGCAGAAGGGAGGAAGGGATCCCCAACCTCTGTTCGAGTATCTGTGAGAGATGGCGCACTGTGAAAGACTGCTGAACCCCAAGGAGCAGGGTTTTGCCTGTTAGTAGAATTATTTGAATCTGAAAAGTCGCTTGCTGGAGATGAATAGGATCTCGGCTGCCTGAATGAGGAATCAAGGCTGAAACAGTGAGATTGCGGGGCTTCAGAGCCAGTTCCAGATCCTGACAATACCGCTGCTGCATACGGAAGAGTGCGGTAGTTGCCAGGGGTAGGAATCTGCAGGTAAAGACGTGGAGTAGAAAGAGCCAGCGGCTCAGAGAGGTAAAGGCCGAAGCGCTCCAACTTGCCACCGCGCAGTTGTATGGCCGTAAAGCAATGGTGGCCAAAGCAGTCTCAAGTTGAGGGGCCAATGTGCAGAGGAACCTTGCCCTCTTTCTCCACTTTGCCCACCATTTCTGCCATGGCATACCGTCTAGTGAGCAGCGTCTTGCACAGTTCATACGCTCGGCATATCTGCAGGGAGCCCAAGTGAAAAACTCCGCAGGAAGTCGGTCCCGAGTCCCATGGGTCATCCCGTCTTTCTCATGGTTGCAATAGAACTGAGACCCATTTCTTCGCCTCGCATATACCTCCCTGCAATCAGTTCCATGGCTGCTCCTCCAGGTTGGCTCGATCCAGCGAGCGGCGGCAGCGTTCGATGACTGAAACCCTAGGGCAAGGGTGAAAACTCCCGCGCTCTCCATCCTCTCCCCAAGTTCACCTTAGTCAAAAGGTAGTGGGCTTGGCCCGGTTTAGACTAACTACTCGCACGACGAGCTACGACCTTGCTCGGGATCGAACACAAGACCGGTCCGTCATTACGAGGCCGACTTTACCACTACGCCGCCTCCACGACCTTCAAAGGTAGTGGGCTTGGCCCAGTTTAGACTAAATACTCGCACGACGAGCTACGACCTTGCTCGGGATCGAACACAAGACCGATCCGTCATTACAAGGCTGAATTTACCACTACACCGCCTCCACGACCTTAAAAGGTAGTGGGCTTGGCCCGGTTTAGACTAACTACTCGCACGACGAGCTACGACCTTGCTCGGGATCGAACACAAGACTGGTCCGTCATTACGAGGCCGACTTTACCACTATGTTGCCTCCACGACCTTAAAAGGTAGTGGGCTTGGCCCGGTTTAGACTAACTACTCGCACGACGAGCTACGACCTTGCTCGGGATCGAACACAAGACCGGTCCGTCATTACGAGGCCGACTTTACCACTACGCCGCCTCCACGACCTTTAAAGGTAGTGGGCTTGGCCCGGTTTAGACTAACTACTCGCACGACGAGCTACGACCTTGCTTGGGATCGAACACAAGACCGGTCCATCATTACGAGGCCGACTTTACCACTACGCCGCCTCCACGACCTTAAAAGGTAGTGGGCTTGACCCGGTTTAGACTAACTACTCGCACGACGAGCTACGACCTTGCTCGGGATCGAACACAAGACCGGTCCGTCATTACGAGGCCGACTTTACCACTACGCCGCCTCCACGACCTTCATTTATCTATATTCAAATATAGTGAGAAAAGAATAATATTCCCAAGTAAAATCACAAATATAAGATGTCTCTTGTAATGTACGAATCCATTGTATATAAAATAATTATTACAAAATCTTAAAATATAAAATAAAAATATTTTTAGTATTATTATTATATTTGTTTTTAAACTAAAATATTCACATTAATCAATATGTAAACAGTAATATATAGTTTATAAACACCAATAAATATATATCAATCATATTCATATATATATATATATATAAAATTAATAATTAAAAATAATATTAATATTCATATTAAAATTTAATAATTAATCATTCAAATGACTAATTATTAATAATGAAAAATTAGTAATAATTATAAATTATTAAATATTAATAATAAAAATTTAGTAATAATTATAATTATTAAATATTAATAATTAATAATTAATAATGATTATTAATTATTAATAATTATAATTGTTAATAATTAATGATGATGATGATTAACGTCCATTAAGACAAATGTGATCTATTGGACCTCAAGAAAATAGTATAATTGTCATTCTTCAAAATCTTGTTTATGTGATCAAGGAGAAGGGAAAGAAGCGCTCCAAGATTGCTATAGTTGGGTTGGCTGAATAAGTCATGAATATTGGAGATGTGCCTGATGATAGGGAATTGGGAGCAGATGTGGGGCAAGGGTCGAGTAGCCTAGACGGAAATTCTTTTCATCTTTCACCTTCTTAGTATCACAAATTTGACAGATTTTGTCATCCCAATGAGATTTGGGAGTAGACCATTGCCCAGTCTCACTCTGAAGCTCATGAGAATTAGTTCTTATCCTAGCAATGTTCATTTTCTTCTTAGTGTTGGTCAACATAGAGAGATAATTTTGGTTATCAAAGGTGGGGTTGATCACCTTCTTATAGTATCTTAGCTTCCCTTTACCCTCTAGCTCCTTATCATCTCACATCTTGCCCTTAAAATTAAATGTAATAGTATCTTTGATACTATCCTTGTTTCCCATTATGATCTTCTCCTTAATCACCCAAAGGTTGAGCCAGGACTTGGCATCCTTATGCCACACACACTTGAGGCATAGGTGGGGGTTTCACTAAAGTCAGAAGCAATTTTTGGGAGCCTCTTGGATTTCATGTTGTTAAGCTTCATCTTATATATCAGATATCTGAATTTAGTCGTACTTTCATGGGGGGACAGGTAAGCTTTGATCAAGAGGATATGATAGGGAGTGTTCCCCTTGACCTTAAGGTTATAGGTTATTAATTTCTTTTGTATCATCTCAATCTTTCTCCATGACTCTCGAGATATACTGCAACACAAAACTTCACATCTGTATAAGACAAGAGAGGTGACGAGAGTCTCAAAGAAGAACTTTGTTTTACTTCAAATGTAAAGATCATTTGTCTTACAATTGTTTTCAAGCTCATAATAAGCCTTCTAAACTCCAATAATTCGTTTCTCGATGCTATAATTCCAATTGAGCTGATGAGGAAAATCAATACCCAAATATTTATAAGAAGAAACTTGCTCTAGACAATAGTTATAATAGACGAAAAATAAATATTATATACCTAATAAATTGTTACTATAAACCATGATGATATTAATAATAATTAGTTAATTAATTATGAATAATTATAGTTATTAATTTTTATCTATTTATTAATATTAACATTAATAATTCTATTATTATTATTATTTAGCACTATTAATTAACCAATAAATAAATAATACAGATATTAATAATTAAAAAAAATATAAAAATAATAAATTATACAAAATATATATAATAATAATACAGCAATAATTATTATATTATAAAATTTTATTATTATTAAATTATAAATATGATAATACTTATAACAATTATAATAGAAATTTATAATAATAAATTTAATATTATAATAATATTATAATATTATTAATATTAGCCTCAAGGGATAGCTTAGTTCGTCAAGTTCTCGTTGCTAAGTATCTTTCCAGTTAGGAGGCCACAAGGTCAAATCTCTTTGACGCCCTTGGGGTTAGGCCCTACTTGTTCCGTCGCCAAGTAGATCCCTTCGGGTTGATCTTCCTGTATTTTTTTGTGGATGTAGTGGACACCAAATGTCCATGAACCACCTCTAAAAAAGATAGTATTATTAATATTATCAATAATATAATAAATCTTGATATTATTAATCAAATTTATTATTAATATTATAAACCCAAGGTATTGTAAATCCCATGAAATAATATTAGACAAAAAGTATTAATATTATAAAAGCCAAAGTATTATTATTATAAATCTAAGGGATTAATATTAAAAGCCCAAGTGATCAATATTGAGAGCCCAAGATATTAATGTTATAAACTCTCGGGATTAATATTATAAACATAAGTGATTACTAATATTATAAACCCAAGATATTAATAAATCCAATGAATTTATATTCTAAACCAATTGGATTAATATTAAACCATAGGATTAATATGGTTAGCCCTATCAATAATATTATACCCTAGGAATATGAACCTTTAGATTAATAAACCCAAGGGATTGAAATTATAAACCCAATGCACTCATAAAACCAACGGATTAATACCAAAAACCAAAGGGAATAATACTAAACCCAAGGTGTTAATATTGTAAGCTAAAGGTAAATAAACCCTAAGATAAATATTATAAACTCAAGGAATTTATATTATAAATCCAATGGATTATAAACCCCAAGATATTTGTATTAAATCCTAGGATTAATATTATAAACTCTATCAATAATATTATTCCATAGGAATATGAACCCTTAGATTAATAAACCCAATGGATTGATATTATAAACCCAAGACAACAATCAAACAAAGGAATTAATACTGAAAATCTAAGGGAATAATATTAAACCCAATAGAATAATATTATAAACCGAAGGTTTATAAACTCTAAGATAAATATTATGAACACTAAAACAAGCATGGTTGACCATGGTTAATCATGGTTGATTTTCATACTGATATGATCTTTGTCAGAATGCGACGTTGGACCATGGTTAACCATGGTTGATTTTCATATTGAGAGAATCTTTATCGCAATGCGATGTTAGGCCATGGTTGACCACAATTTATTTTCATATTGAGAGAATCTTTGTTACAATGCAACATTCGACCATGGTTGACCATGATTGACCATGATGGTTCACAATGTGACGTTGGACCATGGTTTACCACGTTTGATTTTCATATTTACACAATATTTGTCACAATGCGACGTTGGACCATGGTTGATTTTCATATTGAGAAAATATTTGTCATAATGTGACATTGGACCATGGTTGAAAATTATTCACAATGGTTAACGATGGTTGAGAGTACTTAACCATGGTTTATTTTCATATTAAGACAATATTTGTCACAATGTGACATTGGACCATGGTTGACCATGATTATAAGCCCAAGGATTCTATATTAAACCCTAGGATTAATATTATAAACCCTATGAATAACATTATACCTTAGAAATATTAACCTAAAGATTAATAAACCCAAGAGATTGATGTTATAAACCCAAGGGATTAACACTGAAACCCCAATGGATTATAAAACCAAGGGAATAATATTAAACCCAAGGAATTAATATTATAAACACAAGGAATATAGACCATAAAATAAATGTTATAAACCTTAAAGTAAACATGTTTGATCATGGTTGAGCATGGTTGATTTTCATGTAGAGACACTCCTTCTCATAATGTAACATTAGACTGTGGTTGACCATGATTGATTTTTATATCAAGAAACTTTTTCTTACAATGCAATTAATAAACCTAAGGCATTTATATATAATCCTAATGGATTATAAACCCAATTGATTTACATTAGACCCTAGGATTAATTTTATAAAACATATCAACAAAATTATACCCTAGGAATAGGAACCCTTACATTAATAATTCAAAGGTATTGATATTATAAATCCAAGACAATGATAAAGCCAAGGATTTAATAGTAAATACCCAAGGGAATAATATTAAACCCAATGGATTAGTATTGTAAACCCAAGGAATATAAACCCTAAGATAAATATTATAAAACCCTAAAACAAACATGGTTGACCATGGTTTATTTTCATATTGAGACAATCTTTGTCACAATGCGATATTGGACCATGGTTAACCATGATTTATTTTCATATTGAGAGAATATTTGTCACAATGTGACATTGGACCATGGTTCTACATGATTGACCATGCTTGACCATGGTTGATTTTCGTATTGAGACAATATTTGTCACAATGTGACATTAGAGCATGGTTGACCATGGATGACCATGGTTGCCACAATGTGACATTAGACCATGATACAATATTTGTCACAATGTGACCATGATTATTGACCATAGTTGACCATGATTGACCATGGTTGACCATGGTTTATTTTCATATTGAGACAATATTTATCATAATGTAATTCTAGACCATGGTTTACCATGGTAGACAATGGTTTACCATGGTTTATTTTCATATTGAGACAATCTTTGTCACAATGTGATGTTGGACAATGAACCCTTGGATTAATAAACCCAATGGATTGATATTATAAACCCAAAGGATTAATACTAAAAATCCAAGGCATTATAAACCCAAGGGATTAATATTAAACCCAAGGGATTAGTATTATAAACCTAAGGTATATAAACCTTAAGATAAATATTATAAAACCTAAAATAAACATGTTTGACCATGGTTGATCATGGTTGATTTTCATACTGACACAATATTTGTCACAATGCGATGTTGGACCATAGTTGACCATGATTGATTTTCATATTGTGATAATATTTGTCACAAAGAGACGTTGGACCATGGTTGACCATGGTTGATTTTCACATTGAGACAATATTTGTCACATTGTGTCATTGGACTATGGTCGACCATGGTTGACCATGGATAAACACGGTTGTCACAATGTGATGTTGGGATAAGAGACAATATTTTTCGCAATGTGACCATGATTATTGATCATGGTTGATCTTCATATTGAAGCATTTTTCACAATGTGATGTTGGACCATGCTTGGCCATGGTTGATTTTCATATTGAGACTATATTTGTCACAATGTGATATTGAACCATTGTTGACCTTAGTTAACCATGAATGACCATGGTTGACCATGGTTGACCATTATTGATTTCCATATTGAGAAAATCCTATAAGAAACCCTAATATAAATATCATAAACAAATATATATAAACCCTTTGATAAATATTATAAATGGTAAAATAAACATGGTTGATAATGGTTGATTTTCATATTGAGGAAATATTTTTCATAATGGGATGTTGGACCATGGTTGACCATAATTGATTTTCATATTAAGACAATATTTGTCATAATGCAATGTGGGACCATGGTTGACCATTCTTGACCATGCTTGATTTTCATATTGATACAGTCTCACAATGTGACATTGGACCATGGTTTACCATGATTGACCATGGTCGATTTTCATATTAAGCCAATCTTTGTCACAATGTGATGTTTCACCATGGTTGACCATAATTATAAACCCAAGAGATTTATATTAAACCCTATGATTAATAGTTTAAACCCTATGAATAATACTATACCCTCGAAATATGAACCCTTAGATTAATAAACTGAACGATTGATATTATAAACCCAAGGTATATAAATATAAATATTAATATTCCCTTAGTTTAATAATATTGAGTGTTATAGTTCTCGTATTTACTCTTACCAATCCAAATGTAAGTTAAAATTATTCTCCCTTCTCTATTATTGTTTTTAAATAGAAATTATATTTAAACATTGACTATAGAGAGGGACATTGTTTGACTAATGTGGTGGACAATGCTTGATTATTAATATTAAAGAATAATATTTTTCAATACTGAACACCTATTAATATTATTAATAAAATGATTAAACTTTAATATTAATTACTAAACATCAATACCAACGCATTAATATTGTTATTAAACTTATTAGTATTATTGATATTAATATTCAAATTTTAATATTAATTATGAAACATTAATATTAACATTAATTATTAATATTAACCTCAACCTTAATATTAAAATCAAAACTTTTAAATTTATTAATATTCATATTAACTTTAAAATTAAAATTAAAATTAGACACCATTTTTTGGGATTCAATTGCGTTAAGTAAGTCATTCATCTATTACCATTTCCATGAGAGGTAGTCGTAACTCATTAATTTCTCATGATTTTTGAATAGTCCACTTAGCATTCATTGCATCGAGTGATCTCACAAGGGTGAAGAAATAGGATTGGAAATAGTGAAATGAATCACATAGCGTCAATCATCGTTATTTTCAATCCTAATTCTTCACCCCTCTGAGCATCACCCGATGCAATGAGTGCTAAGTGGACTATCCAAAATTGATGAGAAAATAGTTAGTTATGACTACCTCTCATGCAAATGGTCATCGATGAATGACTTACTTAATGCAATCCCAAAAATGATATCTAATATAATGCACTGCAGAAAAACCCCTCAATACTTAAAATAAAATTAAATCTAAAAAATAATATTAAATTAACCTCATTCAACTTTAATAACAACAGTAAGTTTATTATTAATCTTATTAAAATAAAACATATCTTTAATATTAATATTAGCTTATTATTATTGAACTTATTAATAGGTTTCATATATATATTTTTATAGTATAAAACTATAAAATTATTAAACATAAATTATATTTAAACTTTGATTAGATTATAGATTGTTGACTATGTTTGGTTATTAATATTGAATAATAATATTGTCAAATAATTAACAATTATTAATAATATTAATAAAACAATTAGAGTAATATTAACCTCAACCATAATATTAAAATTAAAATTATTAATATTCGCGTTAACCTTAATATTAAAATTAATAAACTTAAATATTAAATTAATAATATTAAAATTTAATGACAATATTGACTTTATGATTAAATTTAATCAAATAGTGTTATAGCATCATTTCTCACCTTGACATGATTCATGATTGCTTCATGGCTTTTTGGGCACCCATTCCTACAGACTTGGACAAATTCACTTAAAAACAGTGGAAAATCCTCCATACGCGACTATGCCCGTGTTTTTCCGCGTGTATACGCGAGTACAGCTAGACTTTTCCGCGTATGCCATTTTAATGATTAAAAAATATATAAAAATCCCTAATTCCGCGCTGGGTTGATGGTTACTCAGGTAGTTCAACCACCCCAGCCCGTGGCCAACTGTTTCCAACTGCTGAAACTACTTGGAGGGACTATAAAAAGACCTCATATGTATGGCCTAAGGGAAAGAGAGAAAGTATTGATATTATACTCTGTTGGTTCCCTATCCAAGTCTGATTCCCCGTGCCTCCTGCACTTTCCCAGTTCATTTCAGGAAACCCTTGTTTCCTTGAGATATACATCCCTTTATATGTTATCTCGTATGCACCAATTTGGAAGGAGTCTTAGCGAGGCAAGGGCTGGATGGATCCGGACGACGGTCTGCGAAGGCCTTGGAAGGATCAGGTGATCTCTCCACGATTACTTTTGTACGTACTATTTATAATACAGAAGTATCATGCTGTTCTCGAAATAAACGTGTTAGTGTATGCTTTAATGTATGAAGAATATTTGTTATACATGCATTCATTATGATTTATTTAATGTTTTATATGAATCACACTAACATATAGAGTAGAAATATATTGTACAACTTGTCCTTTGTGCTGGTTTCTTCTTGCATTTCAGGTTAAGGAGGAAGGACGGTTGCAGGGAGTTTGAACTCCACGTGGATCTACTTCAAACGTAGGACCAACGGGTAAACCTCTCATTCTTCTCTATTTAGTTTTTATGAATGTGCATGATCGTGTGGGTCTCTGTTAAGTAGTACGCCCCTGCTCTGTGGAGGTTGAATCCCAACCAACCTCTAGGGTGTTAAATTCCCGAAACAAATAGAACATAACTTTAGTATTAATATTAAATTATTATTAAACTTATAAATGAGTTTGGTATATTATTTGATAAGATAAAGATAAACAAGTTTAAAAAATAATATATAAATAAACTATTGATTTTTATTAACAGTTTAATATATATATATATATATATATATATATATAAACCATTCGATGATGATGATGATGATGATGATGATGATGATGATGATGATGAGCAACCGCTAAGTTCAATTCGGCCTATCGAACCTCAGGAAAGGAAAAAGAATCTAAGTTGGATTCTTCAAAATCTTGTTTTTATGATCAAAGAGAAGGGAAATAAGTGCTCCAAGTTTGCTATAGGAGAGTTGCTTAATAGGTCAAGAAGGTTGAAAGTGTGGCTGATGTTAGGGAATTGAGATCGGATGTGAATAAGAGTTGGGAAGTTTAAAAGGAACTATTTTTCATCTTCCACCTGCTTAGTATCGCAAATCTAATAGATTCTATCGTTCCATGGAGTCTTGGGAATAAACCACAATCCAGTCTCACTTTGAAGCTCATGAGAATTAGTTCTTATCCTAGTGATGTTCATTTTTTTCTTAGTGTTGGTGAGCATAGAGAGATAATTATGATTATCAAGGGTGGGGTTGATCACCTCCTTATATTATCTTAGCTTCCTTTTACAAGCCAGCTCCTGATCCTCCCATATTCTGTCCTTAAAATTGTAGGTAATTGTATTTTTGACACTATAATTATTTCCCATACTAAGCTCCTCCTTAATTACCCAATGGTTGAGCAAAGAGTGGGCATCCTTATGCCACCCGCGCTTGAGATGAAGTTTGGGGTTTTTACTACAGTTAGAATCAATTTTTTGGAGACTTTTGGATTCCATGTTGTAAAGCTTGTTTTTATACATTAGATATATAAACATAGTTGTACTTTCAATGGGGAAAAAACCATCTTCGATCAATAGGATAGGCTAGGGATTATTTCCCTTGATCTTTAGGTTGTAGGTTATGAATTTCTTTTGAATTGTCTCAATATTCCTCACAAACTCTCTAGATATATTGAAGCCCCAAAATTCGCATTCGTATAATACAACAAGGGTAATGAGAGTCTCAAAGAAGAACCTCCTTTTACTCCAAATGTAAAGATAGACCGACTTACAATTGTTCTCAAGCTCATAATAAGCTTTCCAACCTCCAATAATCCTTTTCTCAATGCTATAAGTCAAGTTGACTTGATGAGGGAAGCCAATGCCCAAATATTTATAAGAAGAAACCTACTCTAAGCACTGGTTGTTATACACGAAACTACCATGGGTGATCATTTTGGATTTAAGGATCATGACTTTAGTATTGTCAGTATTAACTCTCATACCCATCTTGGAGTAATATACATGAAGAGTCTAAAGTTGCTTGTCAAGGTCATCATGGATTTTTGCAGGAAGAATGATATCATCGTCATAAAGGAGAAGAGTAATGAGAACACCAAAAAGCTTGGTGCCCATGCATCTCACAGTTTCCAGACACTCCTCTAGCTTATCGATGTATACGCCAAAAATGATAGGGGACATGGGACACCCTTTCTTAACTTTGATATTTCATTTAATGTCTTTAGAACACCCTTCGTTGGTCTTAAGCTTGGAAGTGACGGTCTCGTAGAGATATAACATAGCAATAATGAGTTCAGGAGGCATCAGTATCTCTCTAAGTCTCTCCCAAAGTTTATCTCAAGGAATAGTGTCAAAAGATTTGTAAAAGTCCAGAAAACAACAGAGGAGGTAAGATTTATTATTGCGGCATTCCTGCACAATATTTGTTAGAGTGACTAGATGATTAATAGTCAAGTGATGTCTCATAAAACCAACTTTCCCTTTCTCTCTTTTACCCTGGCTTTCAAGCCAAATTCTAAGCTTCTTTTCCAAAATGAGCCCATAAACCTTGACTAGGATGTGGCTAATCATAATGGTCATGTAGTTATATGGAATTATTTTGTCCCCATTTTTAAAGATAGGAACAGTAAGGCTTTGTATCCAAAGCTAAGGGAAGCCATGTGTTACAACCAAATTAAGAAGCTTTTGGAGATGAGGAATGAGGATAGATCTTCCCATTTTAAGGATCTTAGCTTGGTACCCTTCAATATGTTTAGTTATCCCATTAGCGAGCTTATTAACATGAAACTCAACATCATCTAGAGAGAATACATCCTCCTTAATTGAAGTGATTAAGGTAGTTCTCATAGTTTTTGGACAGTCATACAACTTCTTAAGATAGTTGTCCCAGTTTTCTAAGGGGATAGAATGATTATATTTGATTTTATGAACAAGCACATTATGCCAAAATTTTCTAGGTGTGACTTTAGAAATGCAGAGAAGATAATCCTGTACTTTATTAATATATTCAAAATTTTCTTCCTCTTGATGATATTTTTGTATATATTGATATTATGGAGCTTAATGATTTCATTAGGAGCGTTTTTTATCGCTTTCCTGGAAATTTTACAATCTTTGTGATATCGTTAATTGGAATTTCTATTAGTCTCCCTCAATGAAGTCTCATTAGAGAATTTGATAATGGTATTGGAAAGGATAGTAGTGAAATGATAATAAATTTGATCAATGTTATTATTATAAGTCATGGAGCCTAAATCCCTCTCTAAATCCTTTAAGATTGAGGAAACAATTTTCCTTATATAGTAGGCTATACCACGAAAGCCCCTCCGAGAGGATTTCTTATTCCAAATAGACTAAAGAGTGAAACCACCAAGGTGAGGGACCCTAGATTCATCATGCTCCCAAGTTTCCACTAACAGAATAAGGTCAATATCACTCAAGATCCAACTTAACATAGGACCTTTACACCATGGAAAGCCATGCCAATTCCATAAGATTATCCAGAGTGATGCAAGTCCCTATTTATCACTCATGCACATATGAGCATGTGTTTATGATCAAGTATCTTTCCGACCCTTATTTGCTTCTGTGAGAAAAGTTGTTTCAATTTAAGACCTTGTACATTTAATTTTTCTTTAACTATTTATAATGTATTTTCATTGTTTTGTTCTTCTATACCCTCAATTAGAAGATTTAAGGCTCATTTGTGGTGCTCATGGTCGAGTAAAATTAGTTTATTAATTTCCTCTTTAATGGGTTTAATATCTAAGTTAATTTTTTTTTTGTATTTAGGGTTGATTTATTATGTAGTTGTTATTTTATATTTTCAATGTCTCTTTTCAAGGTGTCATTTTCTCAAACCATTGCTTGTTTATTATGTTCTATTTCTTGAATTTTACCTTTCATTTCTTGGAGTTTAATTTCGAGTGTGATTATTTTATTTTCTAAAGATTTGTAGTTGTTGTCAAGCATTGTAGTTATTTCTAGTTTAAAATGGTTTTCTCTTTCTTCTCTTCCTCTTTATAAACATTCAGTGTACTCATAGAGACTCTCTAAGTTAATTTTACTTGGTCTACCTTTGCTAGAGGGGGGCTTAGAAATATGAGGGGAAGTATTCATAGTGTAATAAAAAAAAAATTAAGAAGAGGAGGGTAAGTAGGAATGTGTACACTTGTAAGGTAGAACTAATGTGAAGTTGTCACTACACCTTAGAGGCTATATCCTCGGAAGATAGAGATATTTCTTTTGTTATGTATTATGTTGGTACTCCTTCTTGAGAATTTATCATTATTTTATGTACGAAGTATATTTCTACGCATCAAACCCTCAAATCCGTTGCAAAATAATAATGGGGATTCCTCTAGACAGCTCGCAGAACCAAAATGCTAGAAAAACGCACTTTATAATCCAATAATACGAAAAAATAGTGTATATCAAAGATCACAAATATATATGTAAATATTGGGTTATGGTTGAGACCACACCACAAAGAATATAAAACCACACCATAGAGAATATGAAACCATACCGCATATATATATCTAAGACCACAGATCATGGTTGAGTATATCCAAGACCACAAATATTTTGCACCAAATTTGTCAACGAATAATAAAACTAGGGCTAAAACAAACCAATAAACAACATGCAAAGTGGATTCCCTGACATTTTGACGACCAACACTCCGGAGATTTTTCAATCTATTTTAATTACTAGGATTGAAACCTATCAAACCCTCGGATCCCTCGTAAAATAATAACGAGATTCCTCGAGACAACTCGCATAACCAAAACACCCAAAAAAACACCCTCTATAATCCAATAACACAAAAACACACTATATATCAAAATCCACAAATGTAACAACACTATATCAAAATCCACAAATATAATAACAATATATCAAAATCCACAAATATAATAACATGACATTTTCTATTTTTTTCACACCATAGTTCTATATATAAATAAAACAAAAAAAATATTAAATTCATATATATATATAATAAAAAAATGACAAATATGAAAAAAAAATTTAAACAAAATAATAATTATATATATAAAATCATTGGTGTGTAAACTTTTTCCCATATTTAATTGAAAATATTTTTTTAATAACAAAAATATATTTATTTCGTTAATAATAATAATACTTATTCTATTTTATAAATGAAAGGCGAGTAAAATATTAATAACTCGGATCACTGTTAAACATTCCATTTGATCGACATGTCATGTCATACTTGCAACCTCACTCTTCATGAGGAGCCAGACGGTAGCATTGAGGACCTCGGAAGTGCTGTAAAACCTGGAGAAAACATTAGTTATTGCAATGGATAAAATGGAGAAAACAAATATAAATGTTGAAGCAGCATTGAGTATAGACCTCTAGATTTTTTCCATATTTTCCTAGGTCTTGAACGCTCCTCCATAACTTAATCTAAAACCCGAACAGATCAGCGACGAGCTTTAGAATTATAAAAAAATATCAAAAAGGGAAAAAATCTAAAAAACAAAAGCTCATTAAACGAGCGCATAAATAGCGCCTTTTCTACAGAAAGAGAAAATGGTACCGAAACATCCTTCTGTTTTTTCATGATTTCACAGAGTGTTGACAGCGTGTTATTTCGCCTCGGAAATTCTTTGAGACTAAAAAACTCTTTTAAATAGCTTAGTGTTTTCAACTTGATTGAAATTTTGCGGGGCGACCTGAGACATAGTGGATTTCTATGAGAGTCTTCCCTGAGGCGAGGAGGGAGTAGTAGATTTGACCACCCAAAATCATTCTGGGATGTTCACGCTGCGACCACTAGAAAAAACTTGCAAAACTCTCATCCCAATCCAATCTTCTTGGGAGAATTCCATATTAGAGGCCAATGAAATCTGATCTTAAAATCCCTCTATCACTGGTAGATAATAGAACTGCTCAGATTTCAGTGTGATAATATGTAAATGACCAATCCAAATAACATCTCATCCGTGACCAACTTCATTTTCTTTAAAAACAGAGCACTACCTTGAAAATTTATGGTCACTCAACTCCATCATCTGTGTCATTTCCAATCAGGGGTATATCCTGCTGTGCTTGGTGGAGGCGACATTTAGCAATTCCAAACTATTATATACACATCTATATATTAAAGGAAAATAAAATAATATTAAATATAACATATAATTTTTTTTGGATTTAGATATTTGTAACTTACTAATCTCTTATGATTTTTGAATAATTTATTTAAATTTAATATATAAATAATAGTCCAAATATGTCCAAAAACAACAATCCTAGCATAATATGTCTGTGTTCGAAAACAACAATCCTGACATTGCATTTTCAAGTCCTAAATGAATTTATGAACCTTACCATGCCCATGCCTTCCAAATAACATGCCCTTCTTTGCATCCCTTACATTTACAAAGATCCACTCGTTAATCTTGGAACGTATTGGAATTGAAACGTTTAGTTGATCGAACACAATTCCTAGCAGTAGAGAATCAGAGTAGAGCGAAGATGAAGAAATGCATGCCCTCAACATGTTGGTGGAAACGTATGACTGGAATCACAATATTGTTTCACTCCAATTGTGTTCAAACAACAGTCGCCCATTGAGCGGGTTTCAAACAAACTGACGATTGATGGCACACAATTATTTTTCTTAAATTTAATTTTTGATATTTTTTTTGTTCAGGATCCCTTAACGTCTCAGTCAACAATCATCGACTCAAACTAAGAATATGTTGGCATATTCCTTCCAAAATTTTTCCACCCTGTTAATTAAAATAAAAAATAAAAAGTCAACAAGCCTTCCTCCACATGAAGTTGAAATATATATAACTATCGACGAATTAAAGTCTAGATGAAGATATACAATTCATTAAGATGGATATTTGATTTATATATTAAAGTTACAGACTTAATTGAGAGAGAAACTCGCTATGAAGAGACATTATTGGTAACATTACATTAAAAAATAATAAAATAATATTTTCTCATCAAATTAAAAAAACAATAATATATGTGTCTTTCAACAACATTCATAGATTAGATACCTTAATTTTTTCTAAATTTTTCATTAAATCAAATAAGAAATAAAATAATTGAAAGGAAAAAAAATTAATTTAATTTATAATTTTTTCTTAGGTTTTAGTATAAGAGATATAAGTAGTCCTTTTATGATTCAATATGAAATTCACAAGTTACTTTTAGAAATTTAATGTAAGTTAGTTATATATATATATATATATGAGAGTTAGAGAGAGATATTTTATTATGCCACTGTTAGTGACATCTAGTATCCTTTTCCCAATATTAATTTCATAGTATATTGATTTTTTTTCCTTTGCAATGTTAACTTTATGTTTTTTTCAATTCGTACCAAATTTTTTTACCGATGTATGGTCTTCACCACCACCAAGGCTACAAAGCCCTAGGAAATGCGTTAGTCTATAAAAAATCCTACAGTGTTGGAACTACCCACGGTGGGAGATTTTCTTCAAGTTTCCTTGGAGGCTACTACGATCTCCCTATACCAAGGATGTTATTATATATTGAAAGTTATTAAAGTATTGAAATTAATAATGAAAATAAATATCACTAAAAAAAGTCATATCAATTTGTTTATTTTCTTTTTTAAGTTTGGAGGAGGGTTAATGTGTCACATGAATGATTTTGTAGGATTTGAATCAACAAATTGATGAGGCTAAAATTTAGTTTGAAAAATATGGCGCCAGTGGGTCATTGAATGAATTAAGAAAGGGATTTTAATAACGTCCATGAGACCAAGCGGTTTAAGGGACCTAGGATTCCAACACATCACAACTTCAAACTTTTTTCTAAGTCTACTCCCTTGTCATGGATCTGGCCCAAGAAGCTCCCAGTTTTGATAAGCCTTGCTTCCTCGAACAACTTTCTCAAACAATCCACCTTCAAATGCTAATAAACTGATTACGAATATATTCATAAGTCAGACAATCCATGTTGTAGTGCCATTTTGTTTCAACCTCTCCTTTCCTACAAAATATGTAGATTCTTTCTTCCAACTCTTTTTTTGGAGTTTTCCATCTGCTTGTCTTACATCTGATATGATGAGACCCCATCCTCAAATGTGCTATTAATAATCTAGCCTTTCCTGTCAATTTGGAACTCAAATACATCTTCTCATCATGTGGCCATGTTGGGTTGAAATATTTGACATATAGATATTTTTTTCGACCAATCTGCTTTTCCCACATGCTAGTCCTGAAATTTTCAAGAACCCATTTGTTATCTCCTCTTTAGATTTAGGAAAATCCTGCCACTTAATGCCCCACTTATCCAACCACTTTTCATTTTGTTTCCTCCATGTTTTATTCCTTCTTTTTAACTCCTCTGAAACAAATATTTTAGGCCAACAATGCCCCTCCATGCCTTCAAACTATTTTAAGTAAATTAACAAGAGAAATTCTGCCTCAACCTCTATTAGATCCAAACTAGCCTCAACTAGAACGATACACAAGGGACTGTTGATTTGAATTTGAAATTATTAGTAATTAAGTGCTTTTGAATTCTTTCTAATTGTCTCCACCTATGGTTTGATATACTATTCCCCCAAAATTCACAGGCATAGAGTACAACCAATGTAACAAATAACCCAGTTTTCTTGGTCTTCGAGTCCCATGATTTTTCTTTCCAACATATGTTCTGTAGAAGCTAAAAATCTCTCCAACCCCCTTTAATCCTTCTAGATCTACATATCTTCGATTTGAGCCTGTTATGAAAAAATTTCCTAGATACTTCTATTCTACCACTATTTCCAAGGGTTTCCCCTCAAAAATAAAATTAACCTGTTGTTTTTTCCTCTTCAAGGAGAATATCATGATCTTGGTTTTACTAATGTTTATTTGCATCCCAACCTCTTAAAAAAAATATCTCTAAGGCCTTGAGATGATCTCTCATACCATAAGCCAATTTTGTAATTAGGATAAGGTCATCAATGTACAAAAGAAGCCTCACCACATAACTTGTTAATTGAATACCCTCACCATTGTTACTTCTTAATCATTATTATATCTTATAAATATAATCCAAACAATGTGTGGGAAATAGGGCACCTATTTTTTACCCCAATGCCATTACCGAAGCATTCAGAAAAGCCTTCCTTTCTTCTGAATTTAGCTCTAACGTTCTCATAGAGCTAAATTTAGGGTTCCTTGATCCAAGGGGATAAGTTCCATCATTGGAGGGATCTAGCTCAAACTGGTGCGACATAATAGGCTTTTAGTTGGAAGAATATGTGCCAAACTATGCTTCTAGAAGTTACTTTTCTCCTTTACTTTATTTTAAATGGGGTACACAGATTTCAACAGAAAACATAGAGAAGATGTATGCAGGTAAGCTTAGTAGCATCCACACATGTGCAGGAACTGACCGTAAAAATTGCTCAGGCCATGTTTAAGAGTATTTAAGATCTATTTTCCCAGTTTCCAAGATTTTGTTAAGGAATAAAAAAGTTTTACATCTAAGGAAGCATGAGTATGGATGGTGATAGATCCATATTTATCATCAAATGTCATGGTGAAAAAATGACATGTAACAGGGAGATGATACTACATCCTGTCATCATTGGAGTGCATATTGGTTTGCAATCTTCCATCCCATATTTCTTTAGAACCTACTTAAGATATTTTGTTTATGAGAGAAAGATTCCATCCTTTGTTTGTTGTACTTGTAAACAAAGAAAGTATGTCAATCCCCCAAGTAAAGACATTTCAAATTATTGTTGCATAAAAAAGAAAACCTCTAACTCATAGTTCTTCATTGCTGCCAAATATGATATCATCTACATATACAACAATTATTAGTAGTTTACCATCATCCATTTTTATGTACATGTTTCTAGCTACAGAGTCTGACTTTGTGAAACCTTGTTGTTGAAGATACATCTCAAGATGATAATACCATGCACGAGGGGTTTGTTTTGGCCCATATAATGCCTTCTTGAGTTTGTAAACAAGTTTCTCATAATTTCCTAGTATGAACCCTTATATTTTTTAAATATACACTTCTTCTTCTAGGACCCCATTTAGGAATGCAGATTGAACATCCATTTGGTAAACTTTTAAATTACGGAAGCTTGAAAAGGAAATAAAAATTCTTATTGGTTCAATTTTGGCTACAAGTGCAAACATTTCTTCAAAATCTATTCCTTCCTATTGAGCATAACCTTTTAAAACACGTATTTCTTTATTCTTAATAAATTCTCCTATTTCATTCATTTTACTTTTGAATATCCATTTTTTCTCAATGACATTTTTATCATGAGGTCTTGGAACTATTTACGATGTATGATTATTTTCTATTTGATCAAGTTCTTCATCCATGGACCTAACCCAACATTTTTTGGTTCAATGGTGGATAGTAGAGCTAGATAACTAGGAGTTCCCACAAGAGATCTTCTTTTTTGTACCCCAACTTCCTTTTCACCTAGAATTTGAGATTTTGGATGATACTGTTGAACATACCTGGATGGTGTCTTTTCTTCATTGTTTTTTCCTTCTTCTAATACTTCATTGGTTTCTTCTTCTATATCCCTTTGGTTTGGTGTGCTAAATCATTCATCATCAGCATTACCTGTTGTTGTTACTCTTTTGGAACCTGTGCATGCTTCATCGATTACAACACTAATACATTCAAAAATATTTTGAAGTCTCTTATTGTAACATTTGTAACCTTTTCTTCTAGAGGAGTAACCAAGAAAAATTCCTTCATCTTCCCTAGGTTCAAAATTGCCAAGATTTTCATCATTGGTTTTTTATGTGACAATTACTTTCAAAGACTTTGAAATTATTTATGGTTGGAAGCTTACCATACAAAAGTTCATAAGGAGTTTTATCACTGTTTACACGAACATGAGATTTTTTGAGAATATTTGTTGCAGTATGTGTTGCTTCACCTCATAATGTATTAGGTGTTCCACACTCATCAATCATATCACAAGAATTTTTTTGAATTGTTTTATTCATTCTTTCTTCTTAACCCATTTTGCTGAGGATTTTTGGCTACAAAAAACTTCCTTTTGATGCCATGTTGTTCACAAAAATTTAAAAATTCATCTGATATGAATTCTCCTCCTCTCTTAGATCTAAGGAATTTGATTCTTAGGTCTAACTCATTCTCTACTAATGCTTTAAATACTTCAAATTTATCAAATTCTTCATATTTTCATTTTAATAAGCTAATCTAGCACATTCTAGTGAAGTCATCAATAAATAAGATGAATTATTTTTCTCATCGAGGTGACTTTTTCCTTACTGGCCCACAAAAATCAGTATCAATAAGTTCAAGAGGTTTACTTCTTGGCCCTTATTTGGAATTGAATTGTATCCCAATTTTCCTACCGAATTGACACGATTTGCACATGGTACTTTCTGGCAGGGTGATGTTGGGAAAGTCACGAAATTCTCCAAGCTTTCTATTGTTGCATATTTGTGTGAAGCTTAAATGTCCCAACCTTCTATGCCATAGATAGATTTCCTATGATTTCCCTAAGTAACAATTTTCTTCGCCGCCTTTCAGGATATAAAGATTACTTGGAGTTCTTGTTCCCTTTATTATGGTCTTCCCTATATCAATATCTTGAACCACACAATATTTTGATTTGAAAACAACCTCATTTCCTTGGTCGCACATATGACTAACATTCAATAAGTTATGTTTTAATCCATTGAAAAATAAAAAAATATTTTCTTTAACCTTTTCTTTTATAAAAATAAACCATTTACCTTTATGACAACATGTGAGTCATTTCCAAAAGTAACATTCTTTTCTTTCTCTAATTCATTGTATGAAATGAGCTTATATTTATCACCTATCATGTGTTTTGAGCATTCTTTGTTAATGTACCACTGATTTTCTTGATCATCTGCATACAATGCTATACCAGGGTTTTCGAATTCTAAGGTCTTCCTTTTCCATCCCTTAGAATTTGTTACTATTTGCTTCTTTCGAGATGTTGGTTGCATTTTTCTCCTGCATTCAGATTCCTTATGTCCAAATTTATTGCATAAAGAGAACTCTATTTCGCATTGAAGAGGTGAGAAATTATTATAATATTTTTTCTTGATTATGCTCTCAATATTTTGTTTTCTTACTTCTCTAGTCATGATAGTTTTGTATGCAACACATTGAGCAGCCTTCTGACCAAAATTATGACATGTGAATCATTGTCCATTAAAGTAGAAATTTTTGTGAGCATTGTATCTTTTGGTGTTGTTTACCTTTTGGTTGAATTTTTTGGTGTTGTATATCCTTGGATTGGAGCCGAAATGAATTACCTGTGAAGTACCTTTATTCTTTTGTTGAAGGTTGCAGTTTTGCTAATTATTTTTTGCTACATTAAGATAACTTACTATTACTACAGAGAGATTTTCAATATTTTATGTTTCTCCTTTGTATCCAAGACCTGTCTTCATAAGAGGATAGCGTTGTTCCTTGATGATTTCATTTAAGGTTTCAGAACCTTTAGCAAATATAAGATTTACAAGTTTATCTTCTCAAGTTCATTTCTTAGACTTACTATCTCACATTCTAGCTTTTCATTATGCTTCTCTTTTTCTATGATTTGTTTCTTTAAAGTATCTATTGTAATTTTATCTTATTCCAAACATACTTTAAGCTCGGTGATTTATTCAACAAAAAAATCTTTCTCTTCTAGAGCATCCACGAAATTGTCTTCAAACTCATTAGTACTTCTTTCAAATGCCACGAGCAATTTAAAATCTTGATCAAATTCTCCCTCTTCACTATTTGACAAGCCATCTCTATCCATCTATATCTTCATGAGTATAATAAATTCTCTTATTTTCAAATCATTTTTCTTTTCCATGCTTTTCTTTATGAGAACACTTAAGAGCCTAATGAACAACTATACCACCAAAAAAAAATAAAAAATAAAAATGAAAAAAAGCTTATCTCTAAACATTCTGGGGCCCATTTGGAATTTCTTTACAAAATTTGCCTCATCTTTTTCTGATATATATCTCGATTCCTTGGGTTGTTCCTTATCTGTTCTTCCTTTTCTTTTCCTCTTGCGTCACTTAGCCCAAAAGAAAATGTTGTAATCCTTAGCGAAACAAATACTAATAAAAAAAAAGTGTTATTGCTTAACATTAAGCATCAAATTATACGACCCTATTGACTTTTCCTAGACACCAAAAAAATAATTTATATATTTCAACCATCACTTAATCACATTAATCACTTAGATGCAACCATCTCTTGAGCTATTTGGTAAAATGAAATTTAATGAATATTTGGGTCAGCCAACGAGGGTGACCTATGTGTTTCTTTGTCGACTTAAATGCAAATGGAATATTATATCAACGAAAATGTAATATTACCAACTAAAATCGTGTAAGATGTTTCATGTGAGGGATGTATAAATGTAAGATCCAAGTGAGATAGCAAGTCTAAGATGTTTCAGGTCATGGATGTATAAATGTAAGATCCATTATCTGTATTCAAATTTCACGATAATTTGTATTAAAAATATTTATTATGTATTTTTAAAATGCAGGATCTAGTATCTGTATTCAAATTTCATGATATTTTGTATTAAGAATATTTGTTACATAATTTTAAAATATAAAACAAAAAAGCTATTTTTTATTTATTATTTATATTATTAAATATATAATTAAAATTTAAAGACACATATACAACTTATTAAAGATATTTTATTTCTCCATTGACTTAAAGAGTCAATAATAAAAATAAGTTTTTATTTATTTATTATTTATATTACTATTTAGTTTTTATAATATTAAAAGTATAATTAAAATTTCAAGTCACGTATACAACTTATTGAGATTTTATTACTATGTTGAGTTATAGACTCAATATGGGGAGAAATTTAGGGTGAGATATGTTGTAATAAAAGCAATATTTTATTTAAATAATTAGAAAATAGCAATAATGTAAAAGTATTTCAATATTATTATAAATTAAATATTTTAATGTTTGTCTTAATTTTAGATTAATTTGTAATATTTTCAATTAGCAGTAGTTAATTGGCAATATTAATTTTGTAGAGATTTTTCCTTTCTAATGTTAGTTAGTCAATAAAGAGGGTGATGGGACCTATAACCCACACTTAGGATATAATAATTCTCTAAAGTTATTTAGGCAAATGTTAGTTGGCAGTGTGGGGCTAGGAGGGCCAAGTGACAGCATAGAGAAGGGGCTGCGTGGAGGTAGTGTGGGCCAGGCAGCACAGTGGCAGGGACGACATGGCCAAGGAGGGACATCACAGATGAGTGGGGCGGGAGGGGGAGCTAGGCTCTCAAGCATAAAAGGGAGAGGAGGCTCACCATTAATTCATTCTATTATGCATCTTCTGATTTTCTATTTTTAGAAATTGAGCACTCTTTTGCTGTTGAGCGAAGTCTGCAAGTGTTGTTCAGCACACAGGTGTCTCTGAGCGGAGATACCAACCTCAGCCTCGAGGGAATTCGAGTGCCCACTCAGGTGAGGGGATCCACCATTGTTTTTCAGTGCTTAGCATTCAACATGCTTCAGCTAGGAGCACGCACTCACTTGGGCAGCATAGTCCCTCTAGGAGATTACGTAGTCTTGAGAGGAGAGCACCAGGAGAGAAGGGAGATTGAAGATTTTAGTCCGGGAGAATTGTGAAGGGATCAAACCTTCACAAATAATCTTTTGCAGTAGGAGGAGGCCAAAAGTTGTAGTCTATTATTTCAGGTCCATCATACTCACCTGAAGTGCATGATTTTACAAGGGAGGTCAATTTTCGGGGTCAACTATTTTGAGATTCCTTCCTGGGCTTTCCGAGTTATTGGAGGAGAGCTTATATCCCAAGTTTCAGAACAGGGGAATAGATCCATTCCAGCAGTATTAGCAGTTCTGGTAGTAGCAGGAGCAATAGTTTCAAGAGTTACACAGTCATAGAGAGAGCATCCATTTAATGAGAGATTCTGAGAGTATTTCGAGCTAGCCTTAAGCAAGCCAAGGTACCATAATTCTGATCACCTTTGTACCTATTGCCATCTTTCAGTTTACAATAAAATGGCTCAGTGTTTCTCCATATTTGTAGTGTTTTTATGATGTCTCTCTATTAGCTGTAGTTATTTGTTTATGTCACTTTATATCGATGTCTATTTCCTATTCGGAACATTACAATGGTATCAGACCTCATAGACTTAGCTCAGCCTGTGGATCAGATCAGTCCATGACACCAGGAGGAAAATGATATATCACTTACTAAGGAAGAAAGTACAAGAGCCAAGAGCATAGGCTCGAGGCCACTTTTGGAGAGGGGGACTGCATTCTAGTGGTGGACGCAGACGAGGAAGAACCTATGGCAGATGAGAGAGATGAAGGGAAGGAGTTCAGGCAACTTCTCCTAAAATCTGTGTAGGAGCTCTCGAGGAGGATAGAAGAGATGGGGTAGAAGCTTACCGCAGACCATAAACAGCGTGAAATCCCAAGGGATTTTCACATTGGTGAGGGATCCAGTACTTCTCATCACATAGAGGAGCAACCCACAGTGCAACAGGTAGTGTCACTCACTCCCCCACGTTCTACGATGCCCACATTCCTGACTATAGGCACCATGATGGGAGGACCTCAAGAGATGAAACCGGTTCATGTGGGGGATTATTTTGCAGAGTATCAATCCTATGGGCGAGAGTTTGGTGAAGCTCTCAATTTTCATGAGTTTTTCCAGCTCAAGAAGGACAACAGATCCTGCAACCAAAACCGAGGTGGTGGGTAGATGTTGGCAGGTGAGCTACAACATACCGTGGGCAGGGTTTTCTTGAAAATTTTTTACGGATCTTCTAAATGTTCAAAGAAAGCTTGGGTGGAGAATTTGGAAATTTATTTCCAGCTTAATCAGATGGAAGGGGGAGAGGACACCAGGGTGGCAGCATTGCACCTTGAGGGAGAGGCCCATTACTGGTGGTTCTGTGGAATTGCCACACCGGGTCACTCAACAGTGACAATGTATGCAGAGTTTACACAGAGGTTGGTGGATCGGTTTGACAAGAAGGATCCAGAAGAGCATTTTGTTGAGCTGACCAAGCTCAAGTAGGTTGGGAACCCGAAAAATTACATTTATGAGTTCTTGAGGCTTTCAGTGATGGTGCTGAACTTATCTTCAGATAGGAGGATTTACATATTCATTGACGAGTATGTCAGAGGAACAAGGGGGGGATGAGTCACCCAGATGGAGTAATGCAACCGCTTCCCATTCCGGAAGGGAAGTGTGAAATCATTTCGATGGACTTCATCACTGGGTTTCCCACAGTGCAGGCAAGGACTGCATCTTTGTATTCATTGATCGACTGACAAAATATGCTCATTTTTTTTCCATATTCGCATGGTACACAATAGAAAAGTTGGCAGATTTGTTCTTCCAGGATGTGTTTAGATTGCATGGTCTCTTGAATACCATAGTCAGTGACAGAGAAAACTGCTTCATGGACGAGTTCTGGCAGGAGCTCTTTCATTTGCTGGGTACATAGTTGAATCTGAGTACCAGTTATCACCCTCAGATGGATGGACATACATAGATAGTGAATAAGTGGCTGGAAGGCTACTTTCAAAACTAAGTTACAAGGCAGCATAAGGCATGGCTGTGTTGGCTACGTTTGGGAGAGTACTGCTACAACACCACTTTCCACATGTCTATCGATATGTATTTATTTTATGCTTTGTATGGTTATCATGCTCTGAATTTTTCAGATGTCATGTTTGGAGCTAGCAAGGCCCCTAGGGCCAAGGATTGGATCCAAGAGAGTGAGGATATACTCCGGGCTCTTAAGGATAACTTAGCCACAACACAGAACCAACAGAAGCTGTATGCTGACAGAGGATGGGTAGAGAGGCAGTTTTATGTAGGGGACTTTGTCTACCTACAAATTCATCCATAGCAGCAATCCACGTTGAAATAGAAGGGGGTGAGAAGCTAAAGCTCCCCTTCTATGGTTCAAAGGATAGGGGAGGTTTTGTATGATTTGGAGCTTACCATAGGTAGCAAGATCCACAACATATTCCATGTATCATGCTTAAAAAAGGAATTGGGGCAGTAGGTGATTGCAATAGAGGAGCTTTCACCTACATATGGTGAGGGGCATTTGGTGTTATAGCTAGAAGCCATCATAGACACTAGGGAGGGGCAGGGAGCACTCGGTGAGCTGGACGAATTTTCTGGATGAGGATGCCACTTGGGAGAGTGAGAAGATTTTTCAACATCTGTCTATGTAGTTTCTTGAGGGCAAACAACATTTTGGTGGGGAGGACTATAATATTGCCAATTGGAAATATTAATTTTGTTTAGATTTTTCCTTTCTAATGTTAGTCAGTCAATAAAGGGGGTAATGGAACCCATAACCTAGACCTAGGAGATAATAATTCCCTAAATTCACTTAGGAAAATGTTAGTTGGTAGTGTGGGGCCCAGGAGGGCCAAGTGACAGCACAGGTAAGGGACATCGTGGAGGAAACGTGGGCTAGGCAGTGTAGTGGTAGTGTGGGCGAGGACATCGCAGTGGCAGGAATAACATGGCCAAGCAGGGACAATGCAGATGAGTGGGTCCAAATGGGGAGCTAGGATATCAAGCATAAAATGGAAAGGAAGCTCACCATTCATTCATTCTATTATGCATCCTATAATTTCCTCTCTTTAGAAATTGAGTATGGTTTTGCTGTTGAGTGATGTCTACAGCTGTTTTTCATCACACGGGTGTCTCAGAGTGGAGATCCAAACCTCAGCCTCAGGGGACTTCGAGTGCTCGCCCAAGTGAGGAGATCCACCATTTTTTTTCCAGGGCTTAGCATTCAACATCATTTAGCCAGGAGCATGCAGTCACTTGGGAAACACAGTCCCTCTAGGAGATTACGCAGTCTTGAGAGGAGGTAGCACTGACAGAGAAGGGAGATCAGAGATTTAAATCCAGTAGTATTGTGAAGGGATCAACCCTTCACAAATCATCTTTTGCAATAGGAGGAGGCCATCGGTTGCAGTTTATCAGTTCAGGGCCAGTGTACCCACTTGGAGTGCGCGATTTTCCAAGGGAGGTCTAGGGTCAGCCATTCTACGATTCCTTCCTGGGTTTTTCCGCGTTATTGGAGGAGAGATTATGTCCTGAGATTCATATTTTTCTGAGCGGGGTAACAGCCCCAAGGAGCAACTCCATTCTAGTTGTAGCAACAGTTCCCAAAGTACCGGTAGTAGTTGTTTCAGGATTTACGTAGTCATAGAGAGAGAAGCCATTTAGTGAGATATTTTGAGAGTATTTCCAGCTTGCCTTGTGCAAGCCAAGGTTCCATCATTCTTATCACCTTTGTATCTATTATCATCTTTCAGTTTATAATAAAATGGCTCAGTGTTTCTCCATATTTAAAGTGTTTTTATGTTTTCTCTCTATTTTTTATAGTTATTTGTTTATGTCGCTATATATTGTTGTCTATTTCCTATTCGAAACATTACACAATTTAAATAGAAAAATAAAGTAATTGAAAAGAAAAAAATTAATATTTTTTAGTTTTTTATTATAAGGAAGATAATTAATCCCTTTAAAAATCAATATGGAGTTAATAACTATGTTGTAGGTGCTTCCTAATTATTTTCAAATTCCGTAATGTTTAATATACAATTGACATAAAGAATTATATATATACTTTGAGGCATTCTACTTTAGCTATAGAGAAATTATAATTCCTTGAATATTTAATATTGCATTAATACAATAATATATAAAAAATTATTAATAATAATTCAGTTGACATATCTCTACATATAAACAAAGAAAAATATTATAGATATATTATGTAAAACAAATGAAAATATATTATTGTTGAAACATTTTAGTAGTATGTTGTTCAAGATAAAGAAGATCTATACTTATTTTATACTCAACATAAACTTCACACACACACACACACATATATATAACTTGTAAGTAAAAAATAAAAAAACTTTTAGGAATAATATCAAATTTTCAAACTTTTTTATTTTTATTTTTGTTGTGGTTTGGTTTTCTATTTCTATAAAGTTCTATGAATGAGGGTTAATTTATCTTGGAAATCACATTGCTTTCTAGTGAGAAATCATACACTAAGATTCTAGTGCATTTGAAAAATAATTTGACAATTAGAGTTTTGTTGTTTGGGGATTAATTTCTTAAATTTTTCTAAATCAATTTTTTATGTGTCTACAACCAAAAAGCTTATTTTATTCTCAAAATCAATAAATATGAATATGTATTAGAAGAGGCATATAAGTGTCATTTCTAGGATAGAAGTCTTCACTTTTCTTGCTCCATGAAATATGTATGGGGATTGATGTTTTTGACAAATTGGATTGCTCCATATGATTTCTACAATGCCCTAAAACCATATATAGTAGGGTGGGAATATTGGGTTCCAAGTCATTTTTCTCCATTATTTGATGCAAAGTGTCATATTTCTTGAGATATTCCTAATATGAATGATTAGAAGTAGCAAAGTGAGAACCTTTGCTACAATTGCAGACTATATTTCCTAACATGAAACATTATGCTTCCCAACAATTTGATTTTTTTCATCATATATATGGTATTCATAACCATAGAATTCTTGTACATGTGTTGATGCCCATATTCATGCATATTATTGGTTTCTAAAAATATTTAAATTAATTTGTATCAAAGGGAAGCAACATATGAACCATGTCCTTATTTTATGACGAGTCTACACCAAGAAATGAATCAACTGAGGAAAAACAAGGTGATTCAAGGATGGAGTTCTAAAACCAAAAAAACAATTAATACTACTAACCATAGGTCACCAACACCTAAAAATACATAACAATAATCATCAAATAAACATATAAACTCTAAAACTTTAGACAAGCCAACCCTAGGCCACCAACGCTCATAGTTATAGATCAATAAACACTATTACAAATGCTAAAATTCTAGAAACACCAAAACTCCAAACATCATATTAGCATAATATTCCATAATAAATAAATGAAAGATCACCACAAGACCATTGAGATGTTTCTTAAGAGTTAAAAGCTCTACAAAAAATGTATACAAGATAGAGATAATGGACCCTAATAAGAAGCAAAATGACCCTTGATTATTAGACCAATGAACATTTTTTCTCAAACCAACCATGTGGTGTGCAATTATCCCACCTAAATCTTTAGAAAATATTTCAAAACACTCGAGATTCCTACGAGAAATTAAGTGTGATCATAAATTATTCCTTTGATTAACATCCAATGATAGTTAAGTTCACATGACATTTGTTGCTTATGAAATTGACTTTGAGTCGTCATTATTAATAAAATGCAAAGTGGATTACTAGATACCTTGTGCAAATGCGACCCCATTTTTTAAACGAACTCCAACATTTTGATTGGTTGCTTCATTTTTTAGATCCTCACCTTGTATTTTATGTTCCCTAAACACATGGAGGAATCATAACTTATGTAATATGGGATTCTTATTTTTCTATGAAAAATATTCTCTTACTATTAGAACAAGTTTCATTAGAGGTCAGTAGGTTGACTATTTCACTTCAGCAGCCAATGACAATCTAGCTCTTATAGTATCTAAATTTACTAATATTAGGTACTATGAAAGAGAATATACCTTAGCCTAATCATTTATGGTTTCCTAAATCATAAGATTTCTTCTTGTCTAGTTTCTTTTCTTCCTTTCCCAATACTATACAAGTGGCTCCCTGGGATTCTTCTTAAAAAAACTCACACACTCAACCAACCTAATTTCCTTATTGGAAATATGAAACACATATTCAAATTTATTTTCATTTAACTTGTTTTATTCCTTTCCCAATACTCTTGATCTACCAACATTGGGAATCTTATTTGCAACACATAAAAACATCCAACCTGATTTCTTGCTTAAAAAAATATTATTTATAACCTAAACTATAACCAATTACATGTATCATACATAATTTTATTTTATGTATGTTCATATTTCCTTTATATGGTTTCCATTATATTATATGAAACCATTATATAATTAATTACATATATTTTTGCACTTCTTCCTTTTATACCTGATATTTTATTCCAATCCCAACTCAATAACATATGTGTTCATCAAATTAACTATAGAAATAAGTGTTAGTGGTTTAGTGGTTTATGTTCTCTACATAATATAAATTAGACATCACAAGTAACTTCAACCTCTTTACTAAAATAAGGAAACATAAATATTGATATGTTATTAATATTCTATTTGAGTAATTCAAACTTCTTTTATACTTGCATCCTCTTGCCCTACTACATGATGATGTTGAATAAAATGGGCATAAAGCTATAAAAAATATCTTAAAGTGATCAATAATAATAATGTAAAAAATTTCTAATTGGTTTTGTTTCATTCAATCTATTTTAAAATATTTTCATAAGACCCCTGATCGGGGTGAGAGGCGTAGTTATCCACCTAGGGATCATGGGAATGATCATTAGCATGGAGAATAGCTCAAGTGGGTAGGCTTCTTGGTGCCACCAGATGCTCGAAGTTAAGCGAGAGAGGAGAAGGGGATAGTCACTGTCAGAGGTAAAGCAGTGCATAGTTAACTGCGTTCTCCAAGTGGTGTATGCTCCATTCTGCATGCAGGCGCCTAGTTGAGTGGATTTTGGTTCATTACACCCTGTGGGAGATCGTTGGTACCTCACACTGGTTTTGAAAGCCAAAGTGTCAGAGGATCCAAGCGAGAGATGGCATGGCATTCTTGTATGTATCCTTGGCTTACTGAGAAAATGGAATGAACGATTCACATGTTTTCATGAGGTGAGTTGGGAAGGGTGAGAGGATAATTATGCTCTGGTTGTGCAGATTGTTAGTTTATTTTTTTTTACCTGTCTTCGCTGCGAAGTTGTATATGTTCTACAACATACTGTTATTAAAAATGGAAATATACAATTGTCAATGGTATGTGTTTGAAATTGGTATGTTCCTTGCCTGGATCCATCTCGGGTGCCACCATGGAAAACTAGAGAGAGCACACAACATTTGAGTCTACAAAAAAAATGGGAATTTCACTCTGCTGAGGGTTGGTTAGTTGATTATGTCATCAATCGTATCACGCAACTCCATAATAGAGGAAAGAGGGAGTCAATGAACTTGGGAAAAATAAGGTATGAATGTTAAGAGGAAGGGAAAACAATGCCCAAACCCGCACTACATGAAATGCGGAAAAGCAGTACCGATCAATGGATTTTTTGGCTAAATACAAGTTCGACTAACACGTACACATTAGCTTGTGGACAGAGGTTTCCTCTGGTGTGGATGCGCGCGGTCTTGAAGGTGAAGCGTGGCCAGTTGAAAGTCGGTATGGGGAAGGTTCTAGGTAATGGAAAGAGGGGGCGAGGGGGTTGAGGAGGCACCCAGGAAGAGGCACGGGAAAAAGGGAAAGGGGCTTATACCAGCAGACCCCGAAAGAGAGGTAGAAGGTCTGATGGGGAGAACATGCAGACCATACTGCATGTATTTAGTGTCTGGACTCTGATGTAATTCAAAAATACGATAGCAGTGTAGGAAGCAAATTTGAAAATAGAAGAATCTCTAGAGCCATCTGCCAAGGAATGGGGAAATCTGATTACGGACCAAGGAATACTCGGGGGAGACTTACCAGGTTCAAACAGACAGGACATCTATATTGGATGATGAAATGCATTATGGCAAAAGTCATCACTGATATTCAGGTAGGACAAGGGCAGCCGAAGGAAGAGATGAACTCCAAGGAAATTCAGAAAGAGTTGGAAGCAAATCAATGCCATTTGCACCAGCAGTATGTCCGGTTGGGCAAAATTGAGAGACAATTACAGAACATGCACCAATTCAAAATTCCAAGTTCGAGCGCTAAAGATACAACGTCGGTAGAGTTGTCTAAAGACTAGCTACTCGAACGATGTGTTCACCATTCTTTTTGTTATGATGTTGTTGACGAATATCTTTTACTTTAGTAGTTCTATGTTTAGTAGTGTAACAGAAGTATAGGCATACTTGGACTCGATGGACAAAATCAAACTTTTCATGTTTTTGATGTGCTATAAAGCAATTTGTTGGCCAACACACTGGGTTTCCTCTAAACAGATTGAGGCCATCAAATAATATATATTTGTAACCTACTTTTATGATAAAGAGAAAAAAAATATCTACCACACTTACAAAAAAAAAATTATTTTCATAAAAGAAAACATAAACCATCTAAAATTTCAAAGAAAAAAAAAATCTATAAAATATGAGTATTTAAAAATTAAAGTATATAAAATTTAATACACATTTATGATAAAGATAAAATTTATTTTTAGAGTAAATTTCTGAGTTTTAAATTGTAAATATAAATTATTTGAAAAAAAAAAATCAATATTCTAGTCTCAAAGATATTATAATTATTAACATTTCAAATGCTTAATATTATCTGGAATCTAAGGTATTTTTAAAATAAGAATATATTTTTTAAAAATAAAACAATAAAAAAATATAATATATATGATTAATTGATGGATTTAAGATTCAAGATTTTATATATATATATAATAAAAATTTAAATATTATAGTAATAAACTTTGTAGCGTAATGATAATGAAAATAAATATAAAAAACTATATTTATTAAAATTGGAAATAATGACGTCAAACATTCAATAAATTAATTTTATTAGTCATTCTCATTTTAGTAATATAGAACTTTCTATTGGCTTATTAGTTTAGTATAGCCAATATAATTAAAATGTTTAATTTTGAATTAATTTTGAAAAATAATTTTTTATTTGTCAACATTATTATTAAAAGAAAAATTTAAATATTTAAAATATAGTACCATGTAATAATCGAGTCACATATTCCATTAATGGTATTTAGATATTTATAGATATTTATATAATGATTTCTCATTTTTAATTGACTTATAATAATAAATAGTAATAAAATAGTAATAAATATAGTATATACTGAGGCTACTGCTTACCATTATATATATTCTTAGTAAAAATTAGTAAAATTGTAATCGGTTACTACTCGCTAAAATTTTGAACAACCGTTTTATTTAACTAGGTTGATGATAAGACATTATGCTAAAAATTACATCATATAAAGATAAGCCAACAACAAATAATAATGTTAGTCATTCTCCAAAGATCGGCACCTTAGCCAGCGGCATCGAAGTTGTTCAAACTCAACGGTACGTGGAACAGACGAAAGAAGCAGCTAGGTAATTGCATCTTTCAAATAAAGTAAAACGGTCAACCAACCGAATGTTTTTTCAAATTCATAAAGCAAATTCATTTTCAAATAAACTAAAGGCTAATTAAAAAAAAAATCATCAAAAATAATAAAAAATAATATCTGCGTAAATGCATAACTAAACTATCACTGCCGGTCACATGCGTCTGGGTGGATGTTAACTGGTCTGAGCAGGACACACTCCGAATAAGTGCCTCTGTGGATACCCTCAATAATACCACAATTGTCCATGTCATGATTTGATAAGCATATCGACTATGCTCTGCACTAAACAACAGTCGATCAAAGTTTATTGTATCAAATTTTATGGAAAAAAAAAAAAAACAAAAAATGTAATAAGAGTTAATTTAACTCATATAATTTTAGTTTCTAGGATATTTTAGTCGGTTGATTTTTTGTTTTTGTGGTTATGGGTTAAATTTCTTTATGCTTTTGGAGTTAGATTTTGCTAATTTAATCGGCTAACAGGTTGATCTCTGGACATCTCTTCAAATTGATCTTTTAATTAATTAAGTAAAAAATTAAAAAAATGAAATAGATAATTTGGAAACTTGTTAAATTTTTATTTGGTTTTCAATTAATTGAAATGAGAATAAGAAAATAAGATAAAATTCAAATTTGTCTTAATCCCTGTGAAAGAGGCCATTGTTTGAGTAGATCCGCCCATGAACGTTATAAGGGCTAAGAAGCAAGGGCTATTGTTTGCATACATAGTAAAACTTAATAACAATTTCGTATCACATTGACTATCATGGAAAGAGTTAGGCATAGAAAAGAGGAATAACTTGTTTCTGAGCTTTTTAATAACCCAACGTTTCAGACTGCCTAAGTGAGTCCATCATGTCAAATGTTCTTTGAAAAGAGTTAGACATGCTAAAAGAATACATTAAGTCATGGTGAAGGTCTTGATACACCTATCTGCAGAAACTAAAACCAGTATGTACGTCCACTAGTTTTCTCGTAAAAACAAAGAATTAAAAAGAAGCTTAAAATGGTAAATGGGGTTTAAATTAAATGAAATGATAGGTGGGGAGCCCTTCACAGAACTGTACTAAGAAAATCAGTATCCTACCTATTCCATTTTTTGTTTGTAAAGGTTGATATAGGGAGGTTTTGAATCTGATTATAATTTGTTTCATGAGAATTCCTATGATCCACTCTTTTATGAAAAATGGATATGTTATAAAAAAGAGGAAAAAACTCTAAATGAAACTATTAATAAACTTTAAAGTTACACATGGTGATGCAATAAGTCCTTTGATAAGAATGCATTTCTTCATACTTCATGATGTTGACGAGATATAAGGATATGACAATGTAATAAGTTGGAATCCATAGTTGTTTTTCTGAAAGTATATGGTGGTGCCTTTATTTCTAATGATAACTACAAAGATATAGATTGCCATGCGCTTCATAAATTGTGCTTTTTTATTTCATGCGGTCAACAATTTATTCGTTCCCTACTGGTAATGAGACCTGCAGCCCTGGCAGCCACCTTTAGTCGTTGCTTCACAGGCAGTTGTACATCTCTGGAATTAGAAGAACGGCACTTTCGCATCTCTGTAATTAGCGACACCGTTGGAGCTGACATTACAGCAGATGCTTCTAATTCCTGCCTCATCCGCCCTTTAATTATTTGAGGGATTAAGTCTGCCACCGCCATCCGTGCTGCACATCTAATATCCTTCGGAGAGTCTGAAGAAGGGCGTGGTAGCTGGGAAGCAAATTGTGGAAAGGTCAAGCGATTAGATTTTCCTTTCAAGTAGAAGAAGCCGGTGTCGCGTGCAACTGCAGCCATTTCAGCTCTCGGATACTGTCCTAGTTCCAGTCGCTTTCGCTGGACGGTGACGCGAGGAACCCACTTACCTTTGTCTTTTCTAAAGTGCACTCCTATGAATTTCTGGATTCCTCCGCTGCTTTGATCTCTGTCACAAATACAATTTCTAAAATTGATATCGTACAATTTATTTTTAAAAGATATTTTTAAGTTTTAAACTGTGAATTTAAATCATTTAAAACTAGACTATGTAACAGTGTTAATAGGCCAGCCCAGTTCAACATGCAACAATTCTCAACCTATCTCAACCTGCAACAATTATCTAGCCTGCTAGGCACCAGTTAATGGCCAGCTGTGATAAATAAGCATAGTTGGATCTAAACCAATACATTTGTTGTGCTTCTGTCGCTCAACAAGTGGAATAATTGTTACCCTCTCAAAATAGTATGAACATTAACAACAATCTTAAAAAAAAAAACCTTGGACCAATAATTAAAATTACCAGAAAAAAAACATATAGCACTTTTTATCTACAACATGTGATATGCATTTAGTATGAGGAGAGAATTTTACTTGGCACCAAGTGTTGGAATTTAATTTCCAATTGCTCACATAACGCAGTACAGCAAAAATCAATTGGAAGAGACAGCTATGGCAGCTAAGTTAAGTTTGATGGGAATTTTTTGACAGCCACGAGTTAAATGTTGGAGTGTCGGGAGAGCTGCATTCTATCTGCAGCAACAACCAATTAAAATCCCCACCGAACACAGTTAATGCAGAATGGAGGCAGCAGTACGTTGAACAGGTTTGAGGTGGTCAATTTGAAACATAGATGAAGCGGCAATACAATTCCGAGGGGGTCTGGAAAGTTGGGCAAGCAGAGTTGTGAACCCCCTCGGAACTGTTGATGCAAGTGGGGGCCCACACATATTATAGGTTGACAAAATTTTGGGTTTAATATTATTTTCCCATCATATGTTTAATGTTTTATTTTGTTGTTTTATATTCCAGCACGTAAGTTTTTTTTAATGTTTCACGCACGGTAAATGTTTTGTTACCGCAGTAATTTTGGTTTTTACTATTGGTTAAATATATATTATAAATACATGATATTTATAATATATATCTATTATGTAATGTTATATATTGTGATGTGCCGGGAGTACAAAAGAGGGACAGACTTGTAATATGTTTTTAATGTATTACACATAACAGAAATAAATGCACAGCAGTGCCGGAAAAACAAAAAAAACACAGTAGTGATATTTGTGTGAGACAGAGAGTTTTTTTTTAATAGACAGAGAAACAGTGAATTAAAAAAATACACAGCAGTGTGAGATTTTTTATGTATGCACAGCAGTGAAAGTTTTAGAGAGACAGAGTGTTATTCTGGCACTGTGTTTTTGCAGCAGTCCAGCAGTTGTAATCCCTCTGTGTTGAGGAAGAATTTGTATCAGTTTTTGAAGAAATAGAAATCTGTTTTAAGTGTGGAAACTCTGTCACTGTGAATGCAATTTTAATATTTTCTCTGTGTTTAGAGGGGAGTTTTATTCTCCAGTGTTTGTTCTTGGAATTTTCAGAAATTCCAACATGGTATCGGAACTTGTTTAGGCTCTTTGAAGGTTTCAAAGAAGCTGAAGAAGAAGACTTGTTGCAGTGATTTCTCCAGCAGAGTGAAAAGCTCAACAGAGGTCAAAGGTCAGGTATTTCTCAAAGGATAATAGAACTGTTGTTTTTTGTCTAACAGAGTTTGTTTTTCTAGAGAAAAGGAAGACAATTTGTTTAAGTTCAGTTTAATAGCAATGGCTGGACCAAGTACAGGAATGAGTCTTGGAAATGTGCAACTTCCACAATTTAATGGAAAGAATTATGATTATTGGGCCATTACCATGAGAGCCCTGTTTGTTTCACAAGACCTATGGGAACTTGTAGAAGATGGTTTTACAGAACCAGCTGATGAGCAGGCCTTTAATGCCTTAAGTCAAGCAGAGAAGGATTTATTGAAGAACAATAGAAAGAAGGATGCCAAAGCTCTCTTCTTATTGTATCAAGCTGTAAGTGAAAGTGTGTTTCCAAGGATAGCAGCAGCTAAGAAATCCAAGGAGGCATGGGAAACTCTGAAAGTCGCTTATCAGGGTATGGAGAAAGTTAAGACAACAAAACTTCAATTGCTGAGAAGGGATTTTGAAACTCTTTGCATGAAAGAGTCAGACAGTGTTGATACATTTTTTACACATATGATTGGGATTGTAAATCAGATAAGATCCCATGGAGAAACTCTTGAAGAAAGAAGGATTGTGGAGAAACTTTTGAGATGTTTACCCTCAAAGTTTGATGTTATTGTAACCACCATAGAAGAGACCAAATATCTCTCACAGTTCACAGTGGATGAACTTCATGCCTCACTAATAACTCATGAACAGAGATTGAGCAGAGATGAAATCTCATCTCTTGAACATGCTTTCAAGACCCAAATGCCTTCAGGAAAAGGAAGAGGTCAAGGAAAAGGAAGAGGAAGAGGTAGAAGTCAGAACAGAGGTGGAAGGAACAACCCTTCACATTCACATGGAAGGGGTAACAGTCAAAGTCAGAGCCACAGCCAATGCAACAGCCAGCAAAGTGAACATCAACACCAACATGCTCATGGACAAAGGTATGACAAATCCAATGTCCAATGTTATTATTGCAAAAAATATGGGCACTATGCCAGTGAATGTAGAAAGAAGCAAAATGACATGAAAAATAAGCAGAATGCTAATGTAGCAAAAGAAGAAAAGAACCCAAGTAATGTGCTGCTAGCATGTAATGTAGCACAAGATAGAGAAGATGATGTTTGGTTCTTAGATTCAGGTTGTAGTAATCACATGACTGGAAATAGAGCAATGTTTGCCAATTTAGATGAAGAAGTAAAATCTGAAGTAACCACAGGGACAAATACTAAAATCTCTGTAAAAGGAAAAGGCAGAGTTAGTATTAGAGAAATAAATGGTGAGCAGAAATTTGTTCCTGATGTGTATTATGTTCCAGGTCTGAAATGTAATCTTTTGAGTGTTGGGCAGCTCATAAACAAAGGTTACAATGTAGTTTTCAAAGATGATGTGTGCACAATAAAAGATATACCTCCAAGCAAGAAAATTATTGCTGAAATTCAAATGACCAGCAATAGAATGTTTCCACTCAAGCTCAACATTGACTTGAAGGGAAAAGGAAAGAGCATAGCAGCTGTAACACAAGAAGCCTTTCAGAAAGAAGAGAAAGATGTAAATTGGTTATGGCACCTAAGATTTGGACATCTCAATTTTGGAGGATTAAATCTGCTGCACAGGAAAGGAATGGTAAGAGGTTTACCATTGATTGAGAAGCCTGACAGCCTATGTGAAGGCTGCATCTTGGGAAAGCAACACAGAGAAAATTTTTCATCAGGGAAAAGCATAAGGGCGAAAGCACCCTTAGAGATCATTCACTCAGATTTATGTGGGTCGATGCAAACATCATCAGTTTCATGCAACAACTACATTCTGACCTTCATAGATGATTTCACAAGAAAAGTGTGGGTTTATTTTCTGAAATATAAGAGTGAATTTTTTCAAAAAAATTTCCACTTTTTAGCTCTTGTAGAGAAACAGAGCGGGCTGCACATTAAAGTCCTCAGAACTGATAGAGGAGGAGAATATATATCAAAATAATTTCTGCGTTTTTGCAGAGAGAACGACATACACAAACAGTTTACCACAAGATACACACCGCAACAGAATGGAGTTGCTGAAAGGAAGAATCGAACCATAATGGAGATGGTGAGAAGCATGCTGAAGGCAAAACACTTGCCGAATGAGTATTGGGTAGAAGCAGCAAACTGCGCTATATACATTTTAAATAGATGCCCTACAAAAGCAGTGATGAACAAAGTTCCAGAAGAAGCGTGGAATGGCAGAAAACATGGAGTCACCCACATGAGAGTTTTTGGATGTGTGGCATATGCACATATTCCAGACAAGTTGAGAAAGAAGTTGGATAGTAAGGGGGAGAAGTGTATTTTCCTTGGATATTGTGAAGATTCCAAAGGATACAGGTTGTATAACCCATCCACAAAAAAATTTGTAATAAGCAGAGATGTGCAATTCATTGAAGAGGAAGCATGGGATGGAAGCATTGAGAAAACAGTCAATGTCAAAAGTTGTTTATCTCATGATGAAGATGAGGGAGATGTGGTTGAAATCAACAACCCATCCGTAGCACAACCTCCACCAGCACAAGGACAGCAAGGGACGCCTCAAGCGGCAGCAAGAACACCCTTGAGAAGTGGGAGTGCATCACCAAGCACACCACGTGGAGCAGAATTAAGTGCTTCATCAAGCACGGCTACACCAAGTGAAAGAGGAACAAAGTTCAGAAGTCTTAGAGAAATTTATGAGCAAGGAGAAGAAAATGAAGGTATGAATTCCCTATTTGCTTTGTATTGTCAAGTTGATGATCCTATTCATTTTGAAGATGCAATTAAAGATAGAAAATGGATAGAAGCTATGGATGATGAAATAAATGCCATAGAGAAGAACAAAACATGGGAGTTGGTTGATCTCCTAGAAGGTAAAGAAGCCATTGGTGTTAAATGGGTCTATAAGACCAAAAGCAATGCTGAAGGAAAGATAGAAAGACACAAGGCCAGACTTGTTGTCAAGGGTTATAAGCAGAAGTATGGGATTGATTATGAAGAAACTTTTGCACTGGTTGCAAGAATGGAAACCATAAGAGCAGTGCTGTCCATAGCAGCACAAAACAAATGGAAAGTATACCAGATGGATGTAAAATCTGCATTTTTAAATGGAGTTTTAATGGAAGAAGTATATGTAGAACAGCCTTTGGGATATGAGAAGAAAGGCCAAGAGCACAAAGTCTGCAAATTGAAGAAAGCTCTTTATGGGCTGAAACAAGCACCAAGAGCATGGTACAGCAGAATAGATTCTTATCTATTGGAAAATAGATTTGAAAAATGTGAGGGAGAACCCACCCTCTACATCAAAGAAAAAGATGGTAAATTGTTGATTGTGGTTTTATATGTTGATGATTTAATTTTTACAGGTAATGATGATTACCTTGTTGAAAATTTTAAAACAGTCATGAAGGATGAATTTGAAATGACTGACATGGGTTTGCTGAGATACTTCTTAGGAATAGAAGTAGAACAAAATGGAAAAGGAATTTTTATTTCTCAAGCAAAGTATGTGAATCAATTTTTAGAAAGATTTAATATGCAGGAATGCAAAGCTGCAATTACTCCCACAGTAATGGGATTGAAGTTGAGTAGAGATGACAGCAGCAAGGACTTTGATCCAAGTTTATATAAAAGCATAGTTGGCAGCCTCATGTATTTGACTGCAACTAGGCCGGATATTATGCATGCTGTCAGTTTAATTTCCAGATTTATGGAGAAGCCAAAAGAAACACATTGGCAGGCAACAAAGAGAATTCTGAGGTATGTTAAAGGTACAAAAGGATTTGGGATCTTATATACAGCTTCAGAAAATTCAGATTTAGTCGGATACACTGACAGTGATTGGGCTGGAAGTGTAGATGATCGGAAGAGCACTTCCGGTTATGTTTTTCACATGGGTTCAGGAGCCATTTCATGGGCTTCTAAGAAACAACCAATTGTAGCATTGTCTACAGCAGAGGCAGAGTATGTGGCAGCTACAGCAGCAGCGTGTCAAGAAAATTGGATGAGGAGGATGTTAAGAAGTTTGTGCCAAGAGCAGACAAAAAGGACAGTGATTTATTGTGACAATAGCTTAGCTATTGCATTATCAAAGAATTCAGTTTTTCACAAGAGAACAAAACACATAGATACAAAGTTTCACTATATCAGAGAATTGGTGAGCAATGGTGAGATTGTTTTGCAGCATTGCAGAACAGAGGAACAATTAGCTGATATCCTCACAAAACCATTAGCACAGAACAATTTTGATAAATTTAGGAAATGTCTGGGTATGCAGGAAAACCCAGCAGTTGAAATTAAGGGGGAGTGTTGGAATTTAATTTCCAACTGCCCAGATAACGCAGTATAGCAAAAATCAATTGGAAGAGACAGCTATGGCAGCGAAGTTAAGTTTGATGGGAATTTTTTGACAGCCACGAGTTAAATGTTGGAGCGTCGGGAGAGCTGCATTCTATCTGCAGCAACAACCAATTAAAATCCCCACCGAACACAGTTAATGCAGAATGGAGGTAGCAGTATGTTGAACAGGTTTGAGGTGGTCAATTGAAAACAAAGATGAAGCGGCAATACAATTCCGAGGGGGTCTGGAAAGTTGGGCAAGCAGAGTTGTGAACCCCCTCGGAACTGTCGATGCAAGCGGGGGCCCACACATATTATACATTGACAAAGTTTTGGGTTTAATATTATTTGCCCATCATATGTTTAATTTTTTATTTTGTTGTTTTATATTCCAGCACGTAAGTTTTTTTTAATGTTTCACGCACGGTAAATGTTTTGTTACCGCAGTAATTTTGGTTTTTACTATTGGTTAAATATATATTATAAATACATGGTATTTATAATATATATCTATTATGTAATGTTATATATTGTGATGTGCCGGGAGTACAAAAGAGGGACAGACTTGTAATATGTTTTTAATGTATTACACAGAACAGAAATAAATGCACAGCAGTGCGGGAAAAACAAAAAAAACACAGCAGTGATATTTGTGTGAGACGGAGAGTTTTTTTTCAATAGACAGAGAAACAGTGAATGAAAAAAATACACATCAGTGTGAGATTTTTTATGTATGCACAGCAGTGAAAGTTTTAGAGAGACAGAGTGTTATTCTGGCACTGTGTTTTTGCAGCAGTCCAGCAGTTGTAATCCCTCTGTGTTGAGGAAGAATTTGTATCAGTTTTTGAAGAAATAGAAATCTGTTTTAAGTGTGGAAACTCTGTCACTGTGAATGCAATTTTAATATTTTCTCTGTGTTTAGAGGGGAGTTTTATTCTCCATTGTTTGTTCTTGGAATTTTTAGAAATTCCAACACCAAGAATTTTTTCTGGTTGTTGTCGTGCCTTAGTGGTCTTACGACCTGCAGCCAGCTTGGCAGCCATCTTCCTTGGTTGCTTTACCAGTAGTTGCGCATCTGTTGAATAATTAGCAGAACGAGAATTTTGCATACTTGTAGTTGGCGAGACCATTGGAGCTGAAGTGGGCGCCGATATTACAGCAGATGTTTCCAATTCCTATGCCATCTGCCCTTCAATGATTTGAGGGGTTAGTTCCCTGGCAGTAGTCTGTGCTTCCGATCTAATGTCGTTCCGAGAGTGTGAAAGAGGACGTGGTAGCCGAGAAGGATATTGTGGAAAGTTCAAACGGTCACAATTTTCTTTCAAGAAGAAGAACCCCGTATCACGTGCAACGGCAGCCATTTGAGCTGTCAGATACATTCCCAGACGCAGCATCTTTCGTGCAGGGAGATTCACCCGGGCAGCACACTTTCCTTTCATTTGATCAAAGTACACACCTCTGTATTTCTTGATTCCACCGCTGCTTTTGGCTTTATCATCTCTACAACAAATACCGGCCTCCGTGTGATCATCTTCTTTCTGGTGTTGTGTAGTAGTAGGCCTACCAACACCATCGTTTTCTCGACCTTCAAATTCTTTGTGCGAAGCAGCGCAACGTCCCTCATTCTCATCATCCTGCAACATTTTTCCTTCTCCGAGATGTGGATTGCTACCTCGCTTATCAAACGATCGACTTTGCTCGACACTAAACTCTTGTTGTCTCGAGGCGAAAGGTGTTCATAGATCAAAGTTTATCGTATCCAACCCTAACTAGTTGATAAATATATAAAAAGAGTAATACTAGTTAATTTAACTAACATTAAGCATCAAATTAGACGAGCGTACTGACTTTCCTCAGCAACAGAAACCCGTTGTAAGGAGGCGAAAATGCTTTATATATTTTAAATTAGCCATTTAATGAATATTTGGGTTAGTCGACGAGGGTGACTTTTGTCTTTCTTTATCGACTAAAACGCAAATGCAATATTTATATAGACAAGAAGGTAATATTTATAACGACAAAGAGTAATATTCTCAAAATATTTCCAAGTCATCCATTTATCTGGTAAAGTAGGATTTATTGAAAATTTTAAAGATGAAAATTTATTTTAAAGTTTAGAAACTTTGGCGAATCATAATAATTCCTAATATGCATATTGTAAAATTTTGGGTGACATTTTTTTAAATATATCCAAATTTCTAATGACTTTATATAGTTTCAATAATTTTTGGTGATTTTTAGGATAACATGACTTTTAGAAAAAAAAATGGAAATTGACGAATCTTTTTTTCGGAAAAATCATAGAAAATTAGCCCACATGCAAATATTAGCCCCTAAAATTTTTCATGCATTTATCTATATTCAAATATAACCAGAAAAGGGTAATATTCCCAATTAAAATCACCAATATAAGATGTTTCTTGTAATGTAAGGATCCATTGTATATAAAATAATTATTAAAAAATGGTAAAATATAAATAAAAATATTTTTAGTATTATTATTATATTTATTTTTTAACTAAAATATTCACATTAATCAATATATAATATATAGTTGATAAATACCAATAAATATATATCAATCACATTTATTATTATTATTATTATTATTATATATATTAATATTTGTAATTCATAATTAAAAATAATATTAATATTCATATTAAAATTTAATAATTAATCATTCAAATTATTAATTATTAATAATAAAAAATTAGTAATAATTATAAATTATTAAATATTAATAATAAAAATTTAGTAATAATTATAATTAATAAATATTGATAATTAATAATACTTATTAATTATTAATAATTAATAATTAATAATAATTAATAATTATTAATAATTAATAATTATTAATAATTATAATTGTCAATAATTAATGATGATGATGATTAACGTCCATTAAGACAAATGTGATCTATTGGACCTCAAGAAAATAGTATAATTGTCATTCTTCAAAATCTTGTTTATGTGATCAAGGAGAAGGGGAAGAAGTGCTCCAAGATCGCTATAGTTGGGTTGGCTTAGTAAGTCATGAATATTGGAGATGTGTCTGATGATAGGGAATTGGGAGCGGATGTGGGCAAGGGTCGAGTAGCCTAGAAGGAAATTCATTTCACCTTCCACCTTCTTAGTATAAAAAATTTGACAGATTTTGTCGTCCCAACTAGACTTGGGAGTAGACTATTGCCGAGTCTCACTCTAAAGCTCATGAGAATTAGTTCTTATCCTAGCGATGTTCATTTTCTTCTTAGTGTTGGTCAACATAGAGAGATAATTTTGGTTATCAAAGGTGGGGTTGATCACCTTCTTATAGTATCTTAGCTTCCCTTTACCCTTTAGCTCCTTATCATCTCACATCTTGCCCTTAAAATTAAATGTAATAGTATCTTTGATACTATCCTTGTTTCCCATTATGATATTCTCCTTAATCACCCAAAGGTTGAGCCAGGACTCGACATCCTTATGCCACACACGCTTGAGGCATAGGTGGGGGTTTCACTAAAGTTAGAAGCAATTTTTGGGAGCCTCTTGGATTTCATGTTGTAAAGCTTCATCTTATATATCAGATATCTGAATTTAGTTGTACTTTCACAGGGGGACAGGTAAGCTTCGATCAAGAGGATATGATAGGGAGTGTTCCCCTTGGCCTTGGGATTATAGGTTATGAATTGATTTTGTATCATCTCAATCTTTCTCCACGACTCTCTAGATATACTGCAACACAAAACTTCACATCCGTATAAGACAAGAGAGGTGACGAGAGTCTCAAAGAAGAATTTTTTCTTTACTTCAAATGTAAAGATCATTTGTCTTACAATTGTTTTCAAGCTCATAATAAGCCTTCTAAACTCCAATAATTCGTTTCTCGATGCTATAATTCCAATTGAGCTGATGAGGAAAATCAATACCCAAATATTTATAAGAAGAAACTTGCTCTAGACAATAGTTATAGTAGACAAAAAATAAATATTATATACCTAATAAATTGTTACTATAAACCATGATGATATTGATAATAATCAGTTAATTAATTATGAATAATTATAGTTATTAATTTTTATCTATTTATTAATATTAACATTAATAATTCTATTATTATTATTATTTAATTAGCACTATTAATTAACCAATAAACAAATAATATAGATATTAATAATTAAAAATAATATAAATATAATAAATTATATAAAATATATATAATAATAATACAATAATAATTATTATATTATAAAATTTTATTATTATTAAATTATAAATATGATAATACTTAAAACAATTATAATAATGATTTTAATATTATAATATTATTAATATTAGCCCCAAGGGATAGCTTAGTTCGTCAAGTTCTCGTTGCTAAGTATCTTTCCAGTTGGGAGGTCATGAGGTCAAATCTATTTGATGCCCTTGGGGTTAGGCCCAACTTGTTCCGTCGCTAAGTAGATCCCTTCGGGTTGATCTTCCTGTATTTTTTTGTGGATGCAGTGGACACCTAGTGTCCGTGAACCACCTCTAAAAAATATAGTATTATTAATATTATCAATAATATAATAAATCTTGATATTATTAATCAAATTTATTATTAATATTATAAACCCAAGGTATTGTAAATCCCATGAAATAATATTAGACACAAAGTATTAATATTATCAGAGCCAAAGGATTATTATTATAAATCTAAGGGATTAATATTAAAAACACAAGTGATCAATATTGAGAGCCCAAGATATTAATATTATAAACTCTCGGGATTAATGTTATAAACGGAAGTGATTATTAATATTATAAACCCAAGATATTAATAAATCCAATGAATTTATATTATAAACCAATTGGATTAATATTAAACCATAGGATTAATATGGTTAGCCCTATCAATAATATTATACCCTAGGAATATGAACCCTTAGATTAATGAACCCAAGAGATTGAAATTATAAACCCAATGCACCCTTTTTTTTTTTTTCAGTAAGAAAAAAATGCTGTAGTATTACAGTTCATATTCAATCAAATACGAGTGATTACATCATAAGACATTACTCCCAATTTTAGTCCCGAAGAATCCACCAATTGGAAACCCAATCCTCTAAGCATTCTCTAAGCATTTACCATAACAACCCTTGAATTGAAAATCTCCGGTTTTACTGGAAATCAGTGCCTCACAATACAAGAAATAGCTGAAACTCCGATACTGAGTGATCTCTGAAACTGATCTCTGAGATGCCTGAATGAAGAAAAAACAAGATTCAGAATGAATCTTGTCTGATGAAGCAATGCTAAGAACAGAGTCATTGCCAAGAAGCCACCAACAACCTTGCTTACAGAAGAAGGATCGCTTGCACCCAACATCGAAGAAACAAATTAGAAAACAGGCTCTCTTTCAGAAGAAGGTCCCCATCATCTGTCGACTATTAAGGAATAGGGAGTACCCGAATGTCGAGGAAAAGGGAACCCCTGTAGAGATGGATATGAAACTCTCCAGACGGACTATCCAGTTCTTTCTTCGATAACTTATCAACTCTAGTATTCAAATATCTATAGATGTGTTCAATACTATATGACTGAAATTTCTGTAGAATGTTTCTAATTCTCTGAATCCAACCAAAACAATGATGGATTTGTAGATTACAGTGATCATTGATCCCATCTATAGTAATCTTCAAGTCTCCGTATATATAGATGTATAAGAGTTTTATATTATATGCAATGTACAGACCTCCCCAGAGTGCCATAATTTCAGCCTTTTTGTTTGAGGCAGAGCCCCCATTCCAATAGATTTGATAGTGATCGTTGTTGTGAAGACGAATCCAAGTCCCGCAGCCGCATATTCCATTGATGCATGCACCATCAAAAAATAATGCCGGGAGAATGATCTGATGAGGTCTAATTCTTCCAGAAAGATATTTGATATTAGAGATGATGCATGAATTTATATTGATCCAAGTCAAGATATCCTTAATGATCAAGGTAGAGTGAGGAGGGGAATCTTCAAAAATACATCGATTTTTGGCAATCCAGATTTCCCATATAACATAGAAAGGTGTAGTGTTTAATGGATATGTGACTCTAGCCCATGATGTAATGGATTGTATACAATTAGAAGGCTGCCAAGATGAATCGTGAATAACACCTGAGAAATGCATCCAAATCTAAAGGCTAAAAGGGCAAGTAAAAAAGAGACGTGATGAGGTTTCTTCCTGCAATCGACAGAAGGGGCATCTTCCAAGACCCATAAAGCCCCACCTACATAAAACATCCCAAGTCAATATTTTATTTTTCCATAATAGCTAGATAAATAATACAATCTTGTTTGGAATATTTAGGTGCCAGGAAAAGTAGAAGGGAGACGGCACAGTAGAAGCATTTGGTTGAATGAGATTTTCATAAATGTCCTTCACAATTAAGCCTGATCCAGATGTTCTTCCGTTCCAAGTCAGTTGGTCACCATTTCTGTTATACGATAGTCCCAGTCCTTGTAGAAATTTTTTATACTCGTTCCATGCCGGTAAATCAATTCCATATATTACCAACCTGTCAGCGGATTTCCGAATGGGAGCATCAAGGGACCAGTAGAGGATAAGGTCCAATAAAGTAAATATGCCCGTCTGCTGTAATCTGTGTAATAAGTGTTCATCTATCTGATAATGTTTAGAGGATGAAAATATCATGTCAATCCCAATGAAAATATTGCGCCCATCCCCAAATTTCCACGCAAGTCTTTGACTCAGCAAGGGCATGATCTTGAAAAAACTGATCCAAATTGTAGATGCCCAACGCGCCTTGATAGATCCACCCGAATAAAGAAGCTTTAATGGGTCACTCTATACGTATTTAAATCTGAAGATGCTCGACCATTTTCCATCACAATTAAGAGCGAGCCAAAGGGATTTTATCAATAAATCATTGGCGAAAGATCTAATGTTTACTAATCCCCAGCCCCCATTTCTTTTCGGAACCGATATTTCTCTCAATTTGCAAATATGTATGTTGGTGTGATCAGGAGATGAACCCCAGAGGAAGTTTGCAATCATAGAATTGATTTTGTTTACTGTGTATGCTGGGAGGAAATAAAGGTGCGACCAGTAGACAACATATTGTGACAAAACAACCATTATCAATATGTATCTACCTTTCATCGAAAGTGATTTGTTTTGCCACTTGTTTATCTTGTTGCTGAACTTTTCGACAAGCTAGATCCAGTCAGCAGTAGTATAAGAGCATGCCTTCAGTCTAAACCCTAGGTAGGTGAGTCCCTTAGAAATATGATGATTGTTTGCTCCCATAAAAGCTGCTATGAATTTTATTTCCTCCATGTCACCCTCGTTGTATATAAGAAGGGATTTGTCATTGTTGATGCAAAGCCCAGAGGCATGGTGAAATCGGATGAGGATATAATGCAAGTAAAACCACTGATTTCTATTGAGCATACCGAATACTAATAAATCATTAGCAAATAGTGAGTGTGTGACAATTACCGAAGGGGAGAAAAGTAGACCTTTAAAGTAGCTTTGTTCCTCTGCCATCTTCATAACATTACTGAAGCAGTCCATGATTAGAATAAAAATGAGGGGGGATAATGAACATCCCTACCTCAGACCCCTTTCAGCTCCAAAGAATGCATTCAGAATACCATTTATGAGGACTACATATTGCACAGAGGTGATACAGGCCATAACCCACCTGAGACTCCTCATTGAGAAACCGATCTTGAGGAGAATAAGTCGAATAAAAGACCAATCAACAGAGTCGAATGCCTTCTTAATATCAATCTTCATGATTATTACCTCAGATTTGTTCACGTGAATCGAATGAAGAGCCTCTTGAGCAATCGTGATTGCATCATGTATGGACCTTCCACCCAGAAATCCAAATTTCTCTTTTGAAATCCTAGATGATAAGGTTGCTCAGATTCTATTGGCGATTATTTTAGAGTTTAGCTTGTATATTACATTACAAAGTGCAATAGGCCTATAGTCTGAGAATTGTTAAGGGGAAGACGATTTTGCAATGATAATTAGAAAAGTTGAATTCATATAAGTAGGAACAAGACCCATTACTCTAATCTGTTCGACCACCGTGATGATCTCATCCACCATTAAATCATAGAAGTGTGAGTAAAATTCGGCCGGCCAGTCGTCCGGGCTAGGACTTTTGTCCTGGGTGAAATCCTTTAGAGCTGATTCAATCTCTTTCTTGGTTATCTCTGCTTCCAAGATTTCATTTGTTGCCTGGTCAAACATTATTAGTAATTACTGTAAAAACCATGTTTGATTTAGTGAGTCAATCTCATTATCAACTTTATAAAATTTAGAGAAATATTTGAATGCCTCGATCTGTATTTCTGAATTTGTATACTTTATCGAGCCATCAACCGCCTTAATATTCCAGATAGAGTTTTTGTTCCTGCGTCCATTGGCACAATTGTGAAAAAACTTTGTATTAAGGTCACCCTCTTTCAACCATTTCACTCTACTTTTTAATTTCCATGTTGTTTCTTGTATCCTTATTATTTCAATCTTTCTTGTCTCCAGCATTTTGAGAGTGGAAATTTTTAAAGAATTAGGTGCCGAATCTTTCATTTGTTTAAATATTTGTTGAATTTTATTTTCAATGTCCCTGAGCTCTTTATCAAGACTGGATTTCTTATCCTTCTGCCAAGTCTTTACAATAGATTTTAGTTTGTGCAGCTTATCTGCAAATTTTCTCCATCCATTAAGACTGGAGACATTATCCTCCTGATTCCAAAATTTGATCACCAATTTGTTGAATGCTGGATCTTGTAACCAAATTCTGTTGAATTTAAAGGGGATTCCACTCGTCCTTTCCTCCCATTTCCACATTAATGAGATATTCATATGATTAGATAAGCATGAAGGGAAAACCGTTGTTTTGACATTTACCAGCATTGTATTGAGAGGAACCTTCATCATAATTTGGCCAAGACGTTTGCCGATGAAATTGTGGCCACTGCGTCTATTCATCCATGTAGGGACAAGAGGAGATGGCTTGATGTCGATGAAGCCCAAATCCAAGAATATTTTTCCAATATTATCAGCCAAAGGATCCCTCTGTGCCCTGTCACCCCAGGACTCATCCACCGAGAGAGAAGAATTATAGTCCCCAATAATCATTATATATTTTATATTCAATATACCGGATTGATCCATTTGATCCCATAAGGAGGCTCGATTTCTACATGGAGCATATAGATTAACAATATGAATTTTTTTCCCCCAACCGTCTGAAATTTCCATAGAATAGAATACCTCCAAAAAACTTGTAAGCTCTAAGGCTCAAAATGGAAGGATCCCATGCTGCTATTAATCCCCCTGCCCTGTATTCCGCGTCCACCCCCACAACGTTCCAATTTGGTCTGATCTTAAGAATTACATCTATTGCAACGGCCCTACTACATAAAGTCTCCTGGAGAAGAATCATTGAAGGCAGAAAATCAAAGAACATTTCATTCAGGCAAAGTTTTTTTGAGGATCCGCTTATCCCTCTGATATTTAAGGATAAGATAGTCATCATATTCGAGATGTACTGGGGCTGCCCTCTCTAAGGCCCCAAATTTCAGCTGATGACACAATTGGCACATCATGTAGGTCAATCAATTCACCCTGAAACAATGACTTTGTTTTCGTTTGACCCCTAAAATGTCTGGACCCTTTTTTGGAGGTTTTTCGAATAGTAATATTTTTAGCCGATTCTAGAGAAATGTGTAGACTAGAAGAAGTAGATGGTTTTCCATATACTGTGAGTGCTGCTAAATCTAGCAAAGAATTGTGTAGAAATGCCTCTAAGTCATTGTCAACAATATTTTTAGGTGATTCTAGACAAATTGGAGAAATCGGTATAATATTTTTAGGTGATTCTGGACAAAGTGGTGGAATCGGTTCAATTGGAGAAGTTGGAGAGGCCTGTTTAAGTGGTGGCATAGAAGGAGACACCTCTAACGGTTCGAATGTGAACAGATGTCATGGTGAGGTGTGAAGATCTGATATTATAACTCCCTGTGGTTCATCAAGTGGAATTTCATAGTGTGGTGGGATGGACTTATCAGATGAAGATGATTTTTGAGAGAGAGAAATGTCCAGGTTATCAGATTTATTCCTGATCTTATTAATATTTTGAGAAGTAGAGTGAAAATCAGATGAGGTTGATTTAAAAGAGTTGTTGGAAAGGGGAGTTGTCTTACCATAATCAGAGCCATTTCCTTTTTGTTGTTTTTTCCATATTGTGAGGTGTGTGCCTTCTTTGCAATGATCCCTTCTCCAATAATGCATTGGATAGGTTTTTTGTAGATGACTCGTGTGATGGAAAATTAGACATATAAATGGGATGCCCCAGTAGTCTATTCTCCGGTGATGAGTTCATTGTCCCCAAATGAGATCCACATCAGACAGAAATCCTCCTTGTAGAGTGACTTCAACTAATATCCAAGCAATTCGCTTGTCCACTGCGTCAATACATTGGCGGTCCAGATACTTTGTTATCCCAATTGAGTTTCCAATAGCTTGTAAGGTCTTTAAAGTCCAGAATTTGAGCGGCAAGACTGGTAGTTTTACCCAAATATAATTGCTCTTTGGAGCATCTCTAACAAGGTTAAATCCCAAATACCATGGGAGAAATTGAATGAAGCTTCTTCCTTTAACCCAAGTTCGATTCACGATCTTTTTGTAGTCCTCTTCATGCAGGAAATGAGCACTAAACCAGTTCCCCATCATTCTACTTACTTTGGGAGTGTATCCCGGTATTGGTGTCTAGTTTGATTTAACTCATTCAGTCATATCTACATAAATGTCCTCTGGAAATAGCCACCTGCCAATCAAATATCGTTTTTGTAATCCTGCCACTCTATTCCAGAGATCATTGTGTTCCAAGAAGATTTGTTTTACAGAGGTGGTAGGTTTATAACATTTGTCTTTGTAGGAGTTCTTTCTCTGGTGTAATCCCTATTGTGCACCTGTGTGAGGATGTTCTTGATTTGTATATATACCTTGACTATTACTTCTCCAATTCTGTGTCTTATCAACACTCATGGTCTCATTCTCTGTTCACTGAATTCTTAATCAAATCCTACAGAGTTTTCTCATTCCTAATTTCAATTCAATAGATCTATGTTTCTTGATCTTAACGAGAAGAAATTCAAGAAAGGATTACTAGAGTTCTTTCCCATCAAGAAAATGAATTCCGTTGATGAAACTTGGGGGCCCGATACTATTCCTTAATCTACTTATTATTCCTGGTGCTTCAATTTAAAAAGGTCACAGAAAGGTGTGTCCAAGGGAAGCTGCGACCAAGGAAATTCTCCGACTAGGCGACCCCTATTACAAAATGCGACCTCCACTTCAAAGTGCGACCTCCCTCAAAAGGCAATGCCCATGCCTCATTTTTAAACCATATTTTGAAGAAATTACAGTTGAACCTTCCAGAAAAGTGACAGTTGAGTTTGATTCGTGAACACAGTCTATGGAATACTACAGGAGAAGCCAAATATTGGCAAAGATTTTGGCTCCAAGAACTTTCCTTCAAACATTAGCAGTGTTCTCCAGACTGTCTTTTTAATATTGGAAGTCAAAATACCTCAGAGAACCATAGGATCTTGATGTTACTGTTATAGATTCATTTTGTATAAAGGGCTGAGGGATAAATAAGAAGCAAAGTCACATCCCAACGAAACCCATTCTTAAAGATTTAAGCCCAAAACACTAGTCGAGATGACAGTCACAACGAATTTTCAATCGGGCAGGAACGAGTGACAAGGCCGCGGGCTGTGGTGACGTGCCTCAGATCCATTGATTCACTGCAACTCACAATGTCTATCAATCAAAAGATCAAGCTGAACTCTGTGACCTACCCCACTTTGGGATGTATCCCACTGCTCTTTCCTCTTAAGCCTTTCCCATTCTTTATTTCTGAAATTATGACCAAACGTTTGGGGAAAAATCTCCCAGAATAATTGAGTCTAAATCAGAGACACTAGGGTATGGAGCGAAAATCCTTGGAATCCCTCAATACCCTAAAAAATGGCTGAAACCGTCTTTCCTTGTGATAGCGTGGCCAACAGTAAGGCCATTTCCTTGATTAGAGGTGATCAAAGGATCGATCCTCCCCAAATTCTCTTCGTATGGTAGCTGAGTAGAGATTTTGCATTGCAGTGGAATGAAGTATCAACTGCTTCCCGACCTCCAATAATTCCAAAGATTTGGCTGATCAGGCTATTTGACATTAGAAAAATTCAATTCTTCCGTATTATCTTGTGCACATTCCTCCAAATATCTAGATGAATAAGCTTCGCAACCATTTTTATCATCGGTCAGTGGTAAAACAGGTTTTATGATTAATCGCCAGGTCGCAGATATAGAACATTGTCCAGGGCTGCGACTCAGCAACCCCATCAACCTAGGTCGCAGAGTCACATGTTTGCTCCCGGCCAGGAGATGCGACCCAAGGCCACTATGCGACCTCCCTGAGGTCACAAGGTCGTAGAAAGGTGTGTCCAAGGGAAGTTGCGACCAAGGAAATTCTTTGACTACGCGACCCCTGTTACAAAATGCAACCTCCCCTTCAAAGTGTGACCTCCCTCAAAGAAAACGCCAATGCGTCATTTTTAAGCCATTTTTTGAAGAAATTGCATGGTTGAACCTCGCGGAGAAGTGGCAGATGAGTTTGATTTGTGAATGTAGTCTATGGAATACTATAGGAGAAGCCAAATATTGGCAAAGATACTGGCTCCGAGAAATTTCCTTCAAACATTAGCAGTGTCCTCCAGACTGTCTTTTGGAAGTCAAAATACCTCAGAGAACCATAGGATCTTGATGTTACTGTTATATATTCCTTTGACAATGCCGATTCCTCACTCCAGATGACGACCTGGCCCACATATTGTCCGGATTCATAGTACTTGAAGTGGATCTCCAATATTTAAATCTTTAATCTTGAGAAAATGCTATGCTGATCTTCAAACTTTAAATCTTTAATCAATGGCAGTTATGATTGGGAGTGGGATAAGCCGTAGGTAATGGCGTCGTCATCCTCTGCACTACAACTAGAAAGCCACCATCCATACACACAGTCAAGCTGTGAGCGAGTTACACTCATCTTCTTGGCATTCATTTACCGTGCTCAATTTTCCCATCACTCAGTTCTTATCTCCAAACGTTGGTGGAAGATTCCCGCACGTAATAGCCATGGATGATGCTAGATGATTCAGAAATATGATTCAGAAATGCACTGGAATAATTTTTAAAGGTCCACAAGTGATGAGTGAATCAACGAATTAAAACTTTCCCAGCATTTGAACGTCTAAACTTACGAGTCAAATGCCTCCGCCAATATGAAATAAAAATAAAATACCAAATGCACTCATAAACCCAAGGGATTAATACCAAAAAACAAAGGGAATAATACTAAACCCAAGGTGTTAATATTGTAAGCCAAAGGTAAATAAACCCTAAGATAAATTTTATAAACTCAAGGAATTTATATTATAAATCCAATGGATTATAAACCCCAAAATATTTGTATTAAATCCTAGGATTAATATTATAAACCCTATCAATAATATTATTCCATAGGAATACGAACCCTTAGATTAATAAACCCAATGGATTGATATTATAAACCCAAGACAACAATCAACCAAAGGGATTAATACTAAAAATCTAAGGGAATAATATTAAACCCAATAGAATAATATTATAAACTGAAGGTTTATAAACTCTAAGATAAATATTATGAACACTAAAACAAGCATGGTTGACCATGGCTAACCATGGTTGATTTTCATACTGATATGATCTTTGTTAGAATGCGACGTTGGACCACGGTTAACCATGGTTGATTTTCATATTGAGAGAATATTTATCACAATGCGATGTTAGGCCATGGTTGACCACAATTGATTTTCATATTGAGAGAACCTTTGTTACAATGTAGAATTCGACCATGGTTGACCATGATTGACCAGGATTGACCATGATGGTTCACAATGTGATGTTGGACCATGGTTTACCACGTTTGATTTTCATATTTACACAATATTTGTCACAATGCGACATTGGACCATGGTTGATTTTCATATTGAGAAAATATTTGTCATAATGTGACATTGGACCATGGTTGACAATTATTCACAATGGTCGACGATGGTTGAGAGTACTTAACCATGGTTTATTTTCATATTAAGACAATCTTTGTCACTATGTGACATTAGACCATGGTTGACCATGATTATAAGCCCAAGGATTCTATATTAAACCCTAGGATTAATATTATAAACCCTATGAATAACGTTATACCTTAGAAATATTAACCTAAAGATTAATAAACCCAAGAGATTGATGTTATAAACCCAAGGGATTAACACTAAAACCCCAATGGATTATAAACCCAAGGAAATAATATTAAACCCAAGGAATTAATATTATAAACAAAAGGAATATAGACCCTAAAATAAATGTTATAAACCTTAAATTAAACATGTTTGATCATGGTTGAGCATGGTTGATTTTCATGTAGAGACAATCCTTCTCATAATGTAACATCAGACTGTGGTTGACCATGATTGATTTTCATATCAAGAAAATTTTTCTCACAATGCAATTAATAAACCTAAGGCATTTTTATATAATCCTAATGGATTATAAACCCAATTGATTTACATTAAACCCTAGGATTAATATTAAAAAACATATCAATAAAATTATACCCTAGGAATAGGAACCCTTACATTAATAAATCAAAGGGATTGATATTATAAATCCAAGACAATGATAAAGCCAAGGATTTAATAGTAAATACCCAAGGGAGTAATATTAAACCCAATGGATTAGTATTTTAAACCCAAGGTATATAAACCTTAAGATAAATATTATAAAACCCTAAAACAAACATGGTTGACCATGGTTTATTTTCATATTGAGACAATCTTTGTCACAATGAGATATTGGACCATGGTTAACCATGATTTATTTTCATATTGAGAGAATATTTGTCACAATGTGTCATTGGACCATGGTTCTACATGATTGACCATGCTTGACCATGGTTGATTTTCGTAATGAGACAATATTTGTCACAATGTGACATTAGAGCATCGTTGACCATGGATGACCATGGTGGCCACAATGTGACCATGATTATTGACCATATTTGACGATGATTGACCATGGTTTATTTTCATATCGAGACAATATTTATCATAATGTAACGCTAGACCATGGTTTACCATGGTTGATTTTCATATTGAGACAATCTTTGTCACAATGTGATGTTGGACAATGAACCCTTGGATTAATAAACCCAATGGATTGATATTATAAACCCAAAGGATTAATACTAAAAATCCAAGGCATTATAAACCCAAGGGATTAATATTAAACCCAAGGGATTAGTATTATAAACCTAAGGTATATAAACCTTAAAATAAATATTATAAAACCTAAAATAAACATGGTTGACCATGGTTGATCATGGTTGATTTTCATATTGACACAATATTTGTCACAATGCGATGTTGGACCATAATTGACCATGATTGATTTTCATTTTGTGATAATATTTGTCACAAAGAGACATTGGACCATGGCTGACCATGGTTGATTTTCACATTGAGACAATATTTGTCACAATGTGTCATTGGACTATGGTCGACCATGGTTAACCATGGATAAACACGGTTGTTACAATGTGGTGTTGGGATAAGAGATAATATTTGTCACAATGTGACCATGATTATTGATCATGGTTGATATTCATATTGAGACATTTGTCACAATGTGATGTTGGACCATGCTTGGCCATGGTTGATTTTCATATTGAGACTATATTTGTCACAATGTGATATTGAACCATTGTTTTCCTTAGTTAACCATGAATGACCATGGTTGACCATGGTTGACCATTATTGATTTCCATATTGAGAAAATTCTATAAGAAACCCTAATATAAATATCATAAACAAATATATATAAATCCTTTGATAAATATTATAAATGGTAAAATAAACATGGTTGATAATGGTTGATTTTCATATTGAGAAAATCTTTTTCATAATGGGATGTTGGACCATTTTTTACCATAATTGATTTTCATATTGAGATAATATTTGTCACAATGCAATGTGGGACCATGGTTGACCATGCTTGATTTTCATATTGATACAATCTCATAATGTGACATTGGACCATGGTTTACCATGATTGACCATGGCTGATTTTCATATTAAGCCAATCTTTGTCACAATGTGATGTTTCACCATGGTTGACCATGATTATAAACCCAAGAGATTTATATTAAACCCTATGATTAATATTTTAAACCCTATGAATAATATTATACCCTCGAAATATGAGCCCTTAGATTAATAAACTGAACGATTGATATTATAAACCCAAGGTATATAAATATTAATATTATTATTATTACTAATATTAATATTCCCGTAGTTTAATAATATTGAGGGTTATAGTTCTCGTATTTACTCTTACCAATCCAAATGTATGTTAAAATTATTCTCCCTTCTCTATTATTGTTTTTAAATAGAAATTATATTTAAACATTGACTATAGAGAGGGACATTGTTTGACTAATGTGGTAGACAATGCTTGATTATTAATATTAAAGAATAATATTTTTCAATAGTGAACACCTATTAATATTATTAATTAAATGATTAAACTTTAATATTAATTACTAAACATCAATATCAATGTATTAATATTGTTATTAAACTCATTAATATTATTGATATTAATATTTAAATTTTAATATTAATTACGAAACATTAATATTAACATTAATTATTAATATTAACCTCAACCTTAATATTAAAATCAAAATTTAAAAATTTATTAATATTCATATTAACTTTAACATTAAAATTAAAATTAGACATCATTTTTTGGGATTCAATTGCATTAAGTAAGTCATTCATCTATGACCATTTCCATGAGAGGTAGTCGTAACTCATTAATTTCTCATGATTTTTGAATAGTCCACTTAGCATTCATTGCATGAGGTGATCTCACAGGGGTGAGGAAGTAGGATTGGAAATAGTGAAATGAATCACTTAGCGCCAATCATCGCTATTTTCAATCCTAAGTCTTCACCCCTTTGAGCATCACCCGATGAAATGAGTGCTAAGTGGACTATCCAAAAATGATGAGAAAATAGTTAGTTATGACTACCTCTCATGGAAATTGTCATCGATGAATGACACACTTATTGCAATCCAAAAAATGATATCTAATATAATGCAGTGCAGAAAAACCCCTCAATACTTATGTTACACAGCAATTTGTCACCGTCCTTGCAATTCCCCGTCCCGCACATTGGAGGGCTTATTCTGTGACCTGTGAGAAGTGACATGACCTGAAACCACTTTCATGGCATCCCCCTGGACAAGGACATTCACTCCCCTGAAGACAATTCCTTGTGAAAAACCCTAAAAATAGCCTTTTTTGCCTTGGCACGACTAGCCAGTTCAACCCTCGCACCAATGGGGGAAATCATCCAAAGAGGGCGTGCCAGATGGCACACTGTCACAGTGTTATACCTACACCAGGCTTATTAAGGAGTGTTTTTTAAAAATAAATGGCAGAAGATTGACTCCAACCAATTCCTGAACTGGTCTCTAAATTGAGTTGGGAGGTTTGGCTCCGGATCTCCATGTAGAGGAAGTGGTTTTCCACCTCTCATGGAAGCTTCCTTGAGGATAAGGCCAATCCCATGATTGTAGGGACCCCAACTCCCCTTCCACCATCTATATAAGCTTTCCATTTTCCTTTGCAAGCTAGTCTCCAAGAGCCTTCATAGCCTAAAGAATGTTGCAAGAGCCTTGATAGTCCTCATAGAGCCAAATAAATAGCAAGGAGATTATTGTCAAGACAACCGAAGAGAGAGGCTTGTCCCATTCCTAACGAGCTTTACTGAGACGTATTCCGCTGTCGACCCGCCGAAGGAAGATTCAGTGTCAGAGCTAGGTTGTTTCTTTCTTTGTATTAATTAATGATAAGCGACTTTGGTTATGGTTCCAATCGTATTGTTCATTGTGATCATGAGTTGTGTCTTCTCTGACTGATACATACGCTTGTATGTTTTTCGCGTTTCTTGTATGTGCAGGTGTTTGATCGCGATAAGTGGGAGAATTGTGATCTACCGGAGCAAGGAAACAGGAGCGCTACCTTCTCTACGAACAACGACATTGGACTTGAGGTAGGCCTTCTTCGCAATTTGGTATATTGCAATTAGGAACTTGCACCTTAGCATGAAACGATTGTTGCTAGACCCGATCTGGGCTAGTAGGGATCGCCTCTATCCGCAGAGGGGATTTACCTCTACAACAAATTAAAATTAAATTAAATCTAAAAAAAATTATTAAATTAACCTTATTCAACTTTAATAACAACAATAACTTTATTATTAATATTATTAAAATCAAACATATCTTTAATATTAATATTAATTTATTATTATTGAACTTATTAATAGGTTATATATATATATATATATATATATTTTATAGTATAAAACTATAAAATTATTAAACATAAATTATATTTAAACATTTAAAATTATTAAACATAGATTATATTTAAACTTTGATTAGATTATAGATTGTCGACTATGTTTGGTTATTAATATTAAATAATAATATCGTCAAATAATTAACAATTATTAATAATATTGATAATATTATTAAACTTTAATATTAATTGTAACTTAACAATTAGAGTAATATTAACCTCAACCATAATATTAAAATTAAAATTATTAAAATTGTTAATATTCGCGTTAACCTTAGTATTAAAATTAATAAACTTAAATATTAAATTAATAATATTAAAATTTAATGACAATATCGACCTTATGATTAAATTTAATCAAATTGAACATAACTTTAGTATTAATATTAACTTATTATTAAACTTATGAATGAGTTTGGTATATTATTTGCTAAGATAAAGATAAACAAGTTTAAAAAATAATATGAAAATAATCTATTGATTTTTATTAACACTGTAATATATATATATTAACCATTTGATGATGATGATGATGATGTTGATGATGATGATGATGATGATGAAGAACAGGTGCTAAGTTCAATGCGGCCTATCGAACCTCAGGAAAGGAAAAAGAATCTAAGTTGGATTCTTCAAAATATTGTTTCTATGATCAAAGAGAAGGGAAATAAGTTCTCCAAGATTGCTATAGGAGAGTTTCTTAATAGGTCAAGAAGATTGAAAGTGTGGCTGATGTTAGGAAATTGAGATCGGACATGAGTAAGAGTTGGGAAGTTTAAAAGGAACTATTTTTCATCCTCCACCTGCTCAGTATCGCAAATCTGATAGATTCTATCGTTCCATGGAGTCTTGGGAATAAACCACCATCCAGTCTCACTCTGAAGCTCATGAGAATTAGTTCTTATCCTAGTGATGTTAATTTTTTTTCTTAGTGTTGGTGAGGATAGAGAGATAATTATGATTATCAAGGGTGGGGTTGATCACCTCCTTATATTATCTTAGCTTCTTTTTACCTGCCAACTCTTGTTCCTCCCATAGTCTATCCTTAAAATTGTAGGTAATTGTATTTTTGACACTATCATTGTTTCCCATACTGAGCTCCTCCTTAATTTCCCAATGGTTGAGCCAAGAGTGGGCATCCTTATGCCACCCGCGCTTGAGATGAAGGTTGGGGTTCTTACTACAGTTAGAATCAATTTTTCAGAGCCTTTTGGTTCCCATGTTGTAAAGCTTCTTCTTATACATTAGATATCTAAACATAGTAGTACTTTCAATGGGGAAAAAACCATCTTCGATCAATAGGATAGGCTAGGATTATTTCCCTTGATCTTTAGGTTGTAGGTTATGAATTTCTTTTGAATCATCTCAATATTCCTCACAAACTCTCTACATATACTGAAGCCCCAAAATTCATATCCATATAATACAACAAGGGTAATGAGAGTCTCAAAGAGGAACCTCCTTTTACTCCAAATTTAAAGATAGACCGACTTACAATTTTTCTTAAGCTCATAATAAGCTTTCCAACCTCCAATAATCCTTTTCTCGATGCTATAAGTCAAGTTGAATTGATGAGGGAAGCCAATGCCCAAATATTTATAAGAAGAAACCTACTCTAAGCACTGGTTATTATACATGAAACTACCATGGGTGATCTTTTTGGATTTAAGGATCATGACTTTAGTATTGTCAGTATTAACTGTCATACCCATCTTGGAGTAGTATACATGAAGAGTCTAAAGTTGCTTGTCAAGGTCATCATGGATTTTTGCAGGAAGAACGATATCATCGGCATAAAGGAGAAGAGTAATGAGAACACCAAAAATCTTGGTGCCCATGCATCTCGCAGTTTCCAGACACTCCTCTAGCTTATCGATGTATATGCCAAAAATGATAGGAGATAGGGGACACCCTTTCTTAACTTTTATATTTCATTTAAAATGTCTTTAGAACACCCCCCTTTGGTCTTAAGCTTGGCAGTGATGGTCTCGTAGAGATAGATCATAGCAATCTTGAGTTCAGGAGGCATCATTATCTCTCTAAGTCTCTCCCAAATTTTATCTCAAGGAATAGTTTCAAAATATTTGTAAGAGTTTAGAAAACAATAGAAGAGGTAAGATTTCTTATTGCGGCATTCCTCTGAAATGATTCTTAGAGTGACTAGATGATTAATAGTCAAGTGATGTCTCATAAAACCAACTTTCTCTTTCTCTCTTTTACCCTTTCTTTCAAGCCAAATTCTAATCTTCTTTTCCAAAATGAGCCCATAAACCTTGACTAGGATGTGGCTAATCATAATGGTCATGTAGTTATATGGAATTCTTTTTTCCCCATTTTTAAAGATAGGAACAGTAAGGCTTTGTGTCCAAAGCTAAGGGAAGCCATGCATTACAACCAAATTAAGAAGCTTGTGGAGATGAGGAATGAGGATAGATCTTCCCATTTTAAGGATCTCAGCTTGGTAACCTTCAATATGTTTAGCTATCCCATTAGCGAGCTTATTAATATTAAACTCAACATCATCCAGAGAGAATACATCCTCCTTAATTGGAGTGATTAAGGTAGTTCTCATAGTTTATGGAGAGTCATACAAATTCTTAAGATAGTTGTCCCAGTTTTCTAAGGGGATAGAATGATTATATTTGATTTTACGAACAAGCACATTATGCCAAAATTTTCTAGGTGTGACTTTAGAAATGCGGAGAAGATAATACTGTATTTTATTAATATATGGAATTTTCTTCCTCTTGATGATATTTTTGTATATATTGATATTATGGAGCTTAATGATTTCATTAGAAGCGTTTTTTATCTCTTTCCTGGCAATTTTACAATCTTTGTCATACCGTTAATTGGAATTTCTATTAGTCTCCCTCAATTAAGTCTCATTAGAGAATTTGATAATGGTATTGGAAAGGATAGTAGTGAAATGATAATAAATTTTATCAATGTTATTATTATAAGTCATGGAGCCTAAATCCCTCTCTAAATCCTTTAATATGGAGGAAACAATGTTCCTTATATAGTAGGCTATACTACGAAAGCCCCTCTGAGAGGATTTCTTATTCCAAACAGACCAAAGAGTGAAACCACCAAGGTGAGGGACCCTAGATTCATCATACTCCCAAGTTTCCACTAACAGAATAAGGTCAATATCACTTGAGATCCGACTTAACATAGGACCTTTACACCATGGAAAGCCATTCCAGTTCCATAAGATTATCCAGAGTGATGCAAGTCCCTATTTATCACTCGTGCACATATGAGCATGTGTTTATGCTCAAGTATCTTTTCGACCCTTATTGCTTCTGTGAGAAAAGTTGTTTCAATTTAAGACCTTGTACATTTAATTTTTCTTTAACTATTTATAATGCATTTTCATTGTTATGTTCTTCTATACCCTCAATTAGAAGATTTAAGGCTCATTTGTGGCACTCATGGTTGAGTAAAATTAGTTTATTAATTTCCTCTTTAATGGGTTTAATATCTAAGTTATTTTTTTTTGTATTTAGGGTTGATTTATTATGTAGTTGATATTTTATATTTTCAATGTCTCTTTTCAAGGTGTCATTTTCTCAAACCATTGCTTGTTTATTATGGTGTATTTCTTGAATTTTACCTTTCATTTCTTGGATTTCAATTTCGAGTGTGATTATTTTATTTTCTAAAGATTTGTAGTTGTTGTCAAGAATTGTAGTTATTTCTAGTTCAAAATGGTTCTCTTTCTGCTCCTCATCTTTATAAACATTCAGTGTACTCATAGAGACTCTCTAAGTTAATTTTACTTGGTCTACCTTTGCTAGAGGGGGGCTTAGAAATATGAGGGGAAGTATTCATAGTGTAATAAAAAAAAGAAAAAGAAGAGGAGGGTAAGTAGGAATGTGTGCACTTGTAAGGTAGAACTAATGTGAAGTTGTGACTACACCTTAGAGGCTATATCCTCGGCAAATATAGATATTTCTTCTGTTATGTATTATGTTGGTACTCCTTCTTGAGCATTTATCATTATTTTCTGTACGGAGTATATTTCTACCCATCAAACCCTCAAATCCATTGCAAAATAATAATGGGGATTCCTCTAGACAGCTCGCAGAACCAAAATGCTAGAAGAACGCCCTCTATAATCCAATAATACAGAAAAATAGTGTATATCCAAGACCGCAAATATATATGTAAATATTGTGTTATGGGCGAGACCACACCACAAAGAATATAAACCACACCGTAGAGAATATGAAACCATACCGCAGATATATATCTAAGACCATAGATCATGGATGAGTATATCCAAGACCAAAAATATTTTGCACCAACTTTGTCAACGAATAATACAACTAGGGCTAAAACAAACCGATAAACAACATACAAAGTGGATTCCCTGACATTCTGACGACCAACACTCCGAAGATTTTTCAATCTATTTTAATTACTAGGATTGAAACCTCTAAAACCCTCGGATCCCTCGCAAAATAATAACGAGATTCCTCGAGACAACTTGCATAACCAAAACACCAAAAAAAATTACCCTCTATAATCCAATAACACAAAAACACACTATAAATCAAAATCCACAAATATAACAACACTATATCAAAATCCACAAATATAATAACAATATATCAAAATCCACAAATATAATAACATGACATTTTCTATTTTTTTCACACCATAGTTCTATATATATAGATTAAACAAAAAAATATATTAAATTCTTATCTATATAAAAGATTATATAATAAAAAAATGACAAATATGAAAAAAAAAATTAAACAAAATAATAATTATATATATAAAATCATTATAGATATATCTTAAGACATCTATCATTGAATTGTTTAAAATATTCTATTTTGGCTATAATTAATAAAACATGTATTTTCACTATAATAAAATTATGACAAAATTTATATCTCAAAAGTTTAATTCCTTCAACGAGAGGCTTTAATTTTTAAAATAATAAATTTCCATTTAAAATGGATGAACTTTAATATTTAACATAATCAATTTTATATTGTAATAAAATTATTGGTGTGTAAACTCTTTCCCATATTTAATTGAAAATATTTTTTTAATAACAAAAATATATTTATTTCTTTAATAATAATAATACTTATTCTATTTTATAAATGAAAGGCAAGTAAAATATTGATAACTCGGACCACTGTTAAACATTCCATTTGATTGACATGTCATGTCATACTTGCAACCTCACTCTTCATGAGGAGCCTGACGGTAGCGTTGAGGACCTCGGAAGTGCTATAAAACCTGGAGAAAACATTAGTTATTGCAATGGATAAAATGGAGAAAACAAATATAAATGTTGAAGCAGCATTGAGTATAGACCTCTGGATTTTTTCCATATTTTCCTAGGTCTTGAACGCTCCTCCATAACTTAAGCTAAAACCCGAACAGATCAGCGACGAGCTTTAGAATTATAAAAAAATATCAAAAAGAGAAAAAATCTAAAAAACAAAAGCTCATTAATCGAGCGCATAAATAGCGCCTTTTCTGCAGAAAGGGAAAATGGTACCGAAACATCCTTCTGTTTTTTCATGATTTCACAAAGTGTTGACAGCGTGTTATTTCGCCTTGACAATTCTTTGTGACTAAAAAACTCTTTTAAATAGCTTAGTGTTTTCAACTTGATTGAAATTTTGCGGGGCGACCTGAGACATAGTGGATTTCTATGAGAGTCTTCCCTGAGGCGAGGAGGGAGTGGTAGATTTGACCACCCAAAATCATTCTGGGCTGTTCACGTTGCGACCACTACACAAAAATTGCAAAACTTTCATCCCAATCCAATCTTCTTGGGAGAAGTCCGTATTAGAGGCCAATGAAATCTAATCTTAAAATCCCTCTGTCACTGGTAGATAATAGAACTGCTCAGATTTCAGCGTGATATTATGTAAATGACCAAACCAAATAACATCTCATCCGTGACCAACTTCATTTTCTTTAAAAACAGAGCACTACCTTGAAAATTTATGGTCCCTCAACTCCATCATCTGTGTCATTTCCAATCAGGGGTATATCATGCTGTGTTTGGTGGAGGGGACATTTAGCAATTCCAAACTATTATATACACATCAATATATTACAGGAAAATAAAATAATATTAAATATCAGATATAATTTTTTTTGGATTTAGATATTCGTAATTTACTAATTTCTTATGATTTTTGAATAATTCATTTAAAATTTAATATATAAATAATATTCTCATATATATCCCAAAAACAACAATCCTAACATAGTAGGTCTGTGTTCGAAAACAACAATCCTGACATTGCATTTTCAAGTCCTAAATGAATTTATGAACCTTACCATGCCCATGCCTTCCAAATAACATGCCCTTCTTTGCATCCCCTACATTTACAAAGATCCACTCGTTAATCTTGGAACGTATTGGGATGGAAACGTTTAGTTGATCGAACACAATTCCTAGCGGCAGAGAATCAGAGTAGAGAGAAGATGGAGAAATGCATGCCCTCAACATGTTGGTGGAAACGTATGACAGGAACCACAATATTATTTCACTCCAATTGTGTTCAAACGAACAATCGCCCATTGAGCGGATTTCAAACAAACTGACGATTGATGGCACACAAAATTATTTTTCTTAAATTTAATTTTTGATATTTTTTGTTCAGCGGTTTTTAGAGGAAGATATACAATTTATTAAGATGGATATTTGATTTATATATTAAGTTATAGACTTAATATGAGAGAGAAACTCGCTATGAAAGAGATATTATTGGTAACATTACATTAAAAAATAATAAAATAATATTTCTTGATCAAATAAAAAAAACAATAATAATATATGTGTCTTTCAACAACATTCATAGATTAGATACTTTAATTTTTCCTACATTTTTCATTAAATCAAATAAAAAATAAAATAATTGAAAGGGAAAAAAATTAATTTAATTTATAATTTTTTTAGGTTTTAGTATGAGAGATATAAATATTTCTTTTTATGATTCAATATGAAATTCACAAGTTACTTTTAGAAATTTAATATAAGTTATATATATATATATATATATATATATATATAGTATATATATATATATATATATATATATATATATATATATGAGAGTTAGAGAGAGATATTTTATTATGTCACTGTTAGTGACATCTAGTATCATTTTCGCAACATTAGTTTCATAGTATATTGATTTTTTTTTTCCCTTTGCAATGTTAACTTTATGTTTTTTTCAATTCGTATCAAAGTTTTTTTACCGATGTATGGTCTTCGCCACCACCAAGGCTACAAAGCCCTAGGAAATGCGTTAGTCTGTAAAAAATCGTACAACCTCGGAACTACCCATGGTGGGAGATTTTCTTCAAGTTTCCTTGGAGGCTACTATGGTCTCCCTATACCAAGGATGCTATTATTTATTGAAAGTTATTAAAGTATTGAAATTAATAATGAAAATAAATATCACTAAAAAAAAGTCATATCAATTTGTTTAGTTTCTTCTTTAAGTTTGGAGGAGGGTTAATGTGTCACATGAATGATTTTGTAGGATTTGAATCAACAAATTGATGAGGCTAAAATTAGTTTGAAAAATATGGAGCCAGTGGGTCATTGAATGAATTAATAAGGGGATTTTAATGACGTCCATAAGACCAAACGGTTTAAGGGACCAAGGATTCCAACACATCACAACTTCAAACTTTTTTCTAAGTCTACTCCCTCATCATGGATCTAGCCCAAGAAGCTCCCAGTTTTGATAAGCCTTTCATCCTTGAAAAAATTGCTCAAACAATCCACCTTCAAATGATGATAAACTGATTACGAATATATTCATAAGTCAGACAATCCATGTTGTAGTGCCATTCTATTTCAACCTCTCCTTTCCTACAAAATATGTAGATTCTTTCTTCCAACTCTTTTTTTGGAGTTTTCCATCTACTTGTCTTACATCTGAGATGATAAGACCCCATCCTCAACTGTGCTATTAATAATCTAGCCTTTCCTGTCAATTTGGAACCCAAATACATCTTCTCATCATGCGGCCATGTCAGGTTGAAATATTTGACATATAGATATTTTTTTCGACCAATCTGCTTTTCCTAGATGCTAGTCCTGAAATTTTCAAGAACCCATTTGTTATCTCCTCTTTAGATTTAGGAAAATCCTGCCACTTAATGCCCCACTTATCCAACCACTTTTCATTTTGTTTCCTCCATGTTTTCTTCCTTCTTTTTAACTCCTCTGAAACAAATATTTTAGGCCAACAATGCCCCTCCATGCCTTCAACCTATTTTAAGTAAATTAGCAAGAGAAATTCCGCCTCAACCTCTATTAGATCCAAACTAGCCTCAACTAGAAGGATACACAAGGGACTGTTGATTTGAATTTGAAATTATTAGTGATTAAGTGCTTTTGAATTCTTTCTAATTGTCTCCACGTATGGTTTGATATACTATTCCCCCAAAATTCACAGGCATAGAGTACAACCAATGTAACAAATAACCCAAAAATGGTTTTCTTGGTCTTTAAGTCCCATGATTTTTCCTTCCAACATATGTTCTGTAGAAGCTAAAAATCTCTCCAACCCCCTTTAATCCTTCTAGATCTACATATCTTCGATTTGAGCCTGTTCTGAAAAAAAAAAAATCCTAGATACTTCTATTCTACCACTATTTCCAAGGGTTTCCCCTCAAAAATAAAATTAACCTGTTGTTTTTTCCTCTTCAAGGAGAATATCATGATCTTGTTTTTACTAATGTTTATTTGCATCCCAACCTCTTTAAAAAAATATCTTTAAGGCCTTCAAATGATCTCTCAGACCATAAGCCAATTTTGTAATTAGGATAAGGTCATCGACATACAAAAGAAGCCTCACCACATAACTTGTTAATTAAATACCCTCACCATCGTTACTTCTTAACCATTATTATATCTTATAAATATAATCCAAAAAAATTGTGGGAAATAGAGCACCTATTTTTTACCCCAATGCCATTACCAAAGCATTCAGAAAAGCCTTCCTTAATTCTGAATTTAGCTCTAACGTTCTCATAGAGCTTATGAATTGTTGCTATATACTCGCTTGGAATTCCTTGTTAGACTACAAAGAGAAAATCATTTATTACAAGGTAGAAGATGGGACATGCCAGGAATTACAAGGGATTAAGAAACCACTTGATCTGCATCCTATTACTGCATCTCAGTTGGGAAAATGCATCAGAAAAGGTTGTCAGATTTATACCATTCAGGTGGGATTTGCTAATTCTAAAGATAAGACCCGTATGATGGAGAACATATCGGTGGTACACTATTTTATGGATGTATTTCCGTAAAATATATCGAGCTTACCTCCAAAATGGGACATCGACTTCACCATCGAATTAATGTCAGGGGCAGCAAAAATATCACAACATCATATCAAATGAGTGTACCTGAGTTAACTGAGCTGAAAATGCAATTATAGTTTTTGCTAGATAAGGGATACATCTGTCCTAGTGTGTCTCCTTGGGGAGCACCAGTATAGTTCGTGAAGAATAAATATGGTACTATGCGACTGTGTATGCATTATAGATAGCTTAACAAACTAACTATTACGAACAAATACCCATTTCCACGAATATACGATTTATTCGATTAGGTGAAAGGCACAACTGTGTTCTCAAAAATAGATCTAATATCTCGGTACCATCAAATACGGATAGAGGAAGAATACATATATAAGACAACTTTCCGTACTCGACATGGGCACTATGAATTTGTAGTTTTTCTACTTGGTTTAACCAATGCACCAACAACATTCATGAGTTTAATGCATGACATATTTCATCCATTTTTGGATAAGTTGGTTTTAATATTTATTGATGACATACTTATTTACTCAAAAAATAGTGAGGAGCATAAAGAACACTTATGGATAGTGTTAATAATGTTGAGAGAACATCAACTTTATGCCAAGTTCATTAAATGTGATTTTTATAAAGATCAGATTAAATATTTAGGCCATGTTATTTCTGTTGAGGGTATAGCAATAGATCCTGAAACAATAAGAACTATCATGGAACAGAAAGTACCTAAGAACATAGCAGACATATGGTCTTTCATGGGGTTGGCTCACTATTATTGGTGTTTTATTGAGGGGTTCTCTAAGATCGCTTTTCCTATAACCTCACTACATAAAAAAGGATGAGTGTTTAAATGGACTAGCAAGTTCCAAACCAACTTCAAGTGGTTAAAACAATTATTGACTACTTCCCCTGTAAAAGGTCACTGATCCAAACAAGGAATTTGAAATTTACATCGATTCTTGCAAAGGAGTGGGAGCTATACTGACACAAGATGGAAAAGTTTTGGCATATGAGTCTAGGAAGCTGAAAGATCATGAAGAACGGTATTCTGCATATGATCTAAAGCTGACTATAGTAGTGAAGGCATTGAAGGTATGGAGGCACTACCTATTGGGAAGAATATTTGTATTAAAAACTGATCAAAGTAGTCTGACCAACTATTTTATGAAAACTGATTTGAATTCTAGTGAAGCCAAGTGGAACGCATTCATAAACGAATTTGATTTTTAAATTCAGCATGTTAAGGGAAAATAAAACCATGTCGCTAAATCTTTAAGTAGAAAATTACACTATGTGTATCAACTCTATTTTAACTAGGAAGAATTCAAGTTTCGAGAACAAGTAAAGGAGGCTGCGGAACATGATATAAAATATTAGTTTCTATGGCAGAAAATGAAACAAGTAGAACAGTAAGGAAAGAAAACAGAGTATAAGATCAATGATGAACAATTATTTACATTTCGAGGGAAAATCTACATTCCTAGTTGAATGAGTTTAAAGGAATTGATATTAGATGAATATCATCGAAGTGCTTATTCTAGACACCCTAGTTACTAGAAGATGTTAACAACAACCAGAAAAGATTACTTTTGGCCAGGAATACGTAAAATTATCACTGAATATTTGACTAAATGTTTGGAATTTCAACAGGTCAAAGTGGAACATCAACACCCAAAAGGGTTGTTGCAACCTATTCATGTGCCTGAATGGAAGTGGAAAGTTATATCATTAGACTTTATAATAGTCCTAGCAAAAAAAAGCGACATAATGACTCAATAATGGTGGTGGTCGATTGATTGAGCAAGGAAGCTCACTTTATTCCAGTACAGTCAAATTATAAAATTGTACAAATTGTACATATCTTTAGGAGAGAATTGTTTTGATTACACGACATACCAAAAACAATTATCTCAGACATATATTTAAAGTTCACCTCCGCATTTTGGAAGGCCCTTTTCATTGTTTTAGGCACACAATTTCAATTCAGTATTGCATACCATCCCTAGACAGATGGTCAGATGGAAAGAGTAAATCAGATTTTGGAGGGCATGTTGCGGATGTATGTAATGCAACAACCTACGAAGTGGGAAGATTATTTAGACCTCGTGAAATTTTCTTACAATAATGGATACCAAGAATCCCCCACGATGAGTCCTTTTGAAGCATTATATATCAGGAAATGTAGAACACCCATTAACTAGAGTAGCCTAGAGACCAAGCTAATGCTTGGACCTGAAATGTTGGCTCAGATGGAAAAATAAGTGAGGAAGATCCAAAAAAGTCTAAAATTTGCCCAGGAACAACAGAAAGTGTATGCCGATAGGAAGAGGACCTACCGAGAATTTGAGGTAGCTGATCATGTTTTTGTGAGAATTAGACCCAAGAAGAGCACCGTAAGGTGGACTACTTATGCCAAGTTGGCCCCCTGGTTTTGTGGACCTTTCCAAATTTTTGAAAGAGTGTGACTAATGGCTTGTCAACTAGCTTTACCATGACTTGTTCAGGTACACAATGTATTTCATGTGTCCCTATTGAAAATATGTTTGCATGATCCAAAGCACATAATACATTAGCAGAACATTTAGGTAGGTTTGAATTGAAATCTAAGAGTCCTAAGAAGATAATGAGCACTTTGACTAATTTAAATCATTGCTAGTTGCAAGCCGAACTAGATGGCGAATTTCTAGTAGAACCTCAGCATATTCTCGATTAGAGACAAATAACGCTCCAGAGGCAAGCCATCACCCAAGTTAAAGTGCAGTGGAAGCACTTTGGTCTAGACAAGGCTACTTGGGAAGATGAAAGGTTCATTCAAGAGGCCTATCCATAATTATTCATTGAAATGTAGTAAAACACCGAGGATGGTGTTTACCTCGAGTGGCGTAAGATGTAAAATTTGGATTTTATTTGTTATGTTATTTTAATTGATGCATTTAAAATTTTTTAAGTAAAACTGGCTTAATGAGTATATTTAGCAAATAATGAACAAAAGTTTAATTCTTGTTTATATAAATATTTTTTATGGAGTGGTCTAGATAAAATGATGGTTAAGTGTCCAAGTTACGAGAGTGATTAGATTAAAAGAAGTTACTTGACAATTACCTTTCCTTTGGGAATAAAAAGAAAACCTTGATGAGGAAAAGTGGTTCGGTCCAAAAGGGAAAAAAAAAATACAGCAAGATAGTTGAAATATGAGTGTCGAGAGTTGGTTAGAGCCAATGGAACTCTCATAAAAACCTGAAATGGAAGAAGAGACTGGATGACGGTCTTGAGGTCTCTCTCTCCATAGAAACATTTAAGAAATTATACTCTGGCGAGGAGCACCGGGGGAGCAGAGGAATTAATAGCCTCACTCATGGTTGGGAGGAAAGCATCAACTCTGTTTATTTGAATTAGGTACTATGAACCTGAAAGGAATAACATAAAGTACTCTTTTTATTTCTATAAGTACTTTAACTATGAAAATAATCTCTGTATATTATGAATGAGAATGTGTTAATTTTGTGATGAATGGATTAATAACACAAAAGTAGTTAGATTTATAATTATTCAGTTCTTTATGACTATAAAAATCCTCTCTGCCTGAGAGTGGAGTGTCTAGTTAGGAAAACTGTACCTCTCACTCCAAAAGAAGACATTTATAAGTGTAAATGGACAATTCAGCACATTAGTTTGAAAACTTTGGAATGAGGGTAAAGACTCACGGAACAGTTAGTTCCACCTGGAGTAAAGAAAGAATCCCAGACATAACAATCTTCTTGAGGAGTAGTAATTTATACACGGATTAAGGGTTGGGACGAGAACCCTATTTTATATTGAGATGGTTGGGACACCTGGGGAGTTTATTAAAGAAAAACAAAAAAATTACTGTAAACAGCAGTTGAACTGTAGAAGTGAAAATTTATAATTCAAGACAACAGAAAGAACTGAATAGTTTAAACTCAATGTGTCGTACATTATATTTATAGTAAAACAGAAAAACTCTGTAAAAAAACAAAATGTACTGAACACACAGCAAGTTACGGTAGGCATAATATGAAAGGAAAAATAACTACGATAACTGTAAAATATATCCATGGAATAATCTTTCTTTAAGCTATCTTTAGCTACAATAATTATGGGAGAGTTAAATAAAATCTATCGAAATCTCAATGAGGTATTCATGCCATAAAATCTCGAAAGAAAACATGAAATAACCATTCCTTGCCCTCGTAGAGGTAAAACTTATTTCTATATAAAAATCATGATGAAAGAAACAATAGCAATTTCGCATGCATGGAAAAATTCCAGTTGTGGCATAAACTCTATTTGTAAAAATATCGTAAACAGGTTTATATTGACAAAATGATAAATTAAGAACTGTACAGAGGGCCATACTCAAAATTATGGAACCAGTAGGAATACAAATAGGTGAAACACTGTCTTCTAACTATCAATATGGGGTTTAACCTCCATAGTGAAGGAAATCGCAAACCCATTTCGTGGAGATCCCCAGTGGGCTCAAAGGGAGTAAATAAAAAACCCGAGAAAATTAGAAAAGAAATTTAATTACAAAGTCTCTAGAATTTTAACTAAATCAATTCAGCAAGGGTTTGTGAACATCTCGACAGAGCCAGCGGAGAAGTCAGGTAGCTGAATCCAACATTGAAAGAGTATGTGAGGTTGGTCGTAACCAAAGCTCGTTAACAGAAGAAGGTATGGTTTGGTAGCAACCATACTCGCAGAAAAAACAAACAGACATCGAACCTTAAATAGAAATTCTCATAAAAACTCCAAAAAATTAAGGAGATGGAAATGAAATAAAGAGATGCAGACCCTAGATAAGAAATTACCTCATTTGCAATGTAAAATAGGTATGACAGATCTGCAAAGAAAGAACAAGTTGCAAGGTCGATAAACATATTCATAGGGAGTAATTAAATGTAAAATACTCCATTAACACTCCAGAGAATTGAAGAATTCATTTGAGCCATTTTCGTTGAGTTCGAACGGACATTTTCGAAAGGTGCAAGGCCACGAACAGAGGAAAAAGCATATGCACAGTGACAAAGCCAGAACCCAGACATAGCCAAACACCTTAACTGAAACGAAAGTGGTGAAACCCCTCAGCACCAAGAAGAAGGTAATAACAGTGTGAAGCATATAACAATATGTGAAGATTGTCTTCAAGGGACAGATAGGTAGGGGCGATAGGGTCTTTACCTCGTCATAGAACATAATAGTGAGTAGTGGAGCCATGGTGGGCAAAGTTGCAGAGTCGAAAGAGAAGTGGAAATAAATGAAAGTGGTTAGGGTTTGTGTGGGCTAGGGTTACACCCTAACCACCTCTAACCCATAGTCGATCGTAGATCGATAAGGATCTAAGGGCTGAGCAACGCCCACATGCCAACTGTGTACACCCGTCTGATGATACAGATAATTAAATCATTTAATAAAATAATCAACCAACTGTACCACACAATCTTACCTTGGGTTGTGGATGAGACCTGGTGAAAAGGTTGCAAGATTGTTAATCAATGTGACATAATCCCATTAATAATTAATGTACAACAAATGAATTACATCTCATATATCCCCTTTCCATATGATGCATCTTGTCATATGAGCAAAGCATTAACACGTTGATAGTTTGATATACCATGTTTCTCTAAAAAAAAGGTGTAACATCATTTATATGTATTCACGGATTCAAACCTAGGGAATTAGTACCAAGGATTAAAAAAAAATATAATGTGAATCTTATGCATTATAACTTAAGGAAGTTAATATTTCGATTTGCATACATAGGTACACCTCTATAGAGGTGCATCATTATGTTAGAATGCTAAGCTAGGATGTAAATAAAAAAAATTATGGCTATGTAAATATTTCTAACGTTTAACGTTTTATGAGTAGATCGTTACAACTAGATTTACATATCTACAACTACCCAATTTATCCCATTTAAGAGGAAATTAAATCATTTTATTTAACAAGGTTGACGATGAGACAATATGCTAAAACTTACATCATATAAAACAGCCAACAACAGCTGATAATGTGAAGCAGTCTCCAAAGATCGGCACCTTAGTCAGCGTCATAGATGTTGTTCAAACTCAACGGTATGTGGAAGAGAGGCAAGAAGCAGAAGTAAGGAGGTTTTGATTATAGTTTGTGTCATAAGAATTCCGATGATCCATTCTTTTATGAAAAATGGATATGTTATAACAAAGGAGGAAAAAAATCTAAATGAAGCTATCGATAAACTTTACAATTGGTGATGCAATAAGTCCTTTGATAAGACTGTATTTCTTCATACTTCATGATGTTGATGAGATATAAGGAGATGGCAATGTAATAAGTTGGAATCCATAGATAAAGGTAGTTGTTATACTACAAAGTCTATGGTTGGTTTATCTGCCATCTGCCCTTCAATGGTTTGAGAGGTTAATTCCCTGGCAGCAGTCTGTGATGCAGATCTAATGTCCTTCCGAGAGTGTGAAAGAAGGCGTGGTAGCCGAGAAGCATATTGTGGAAAGTTCAAGCCATCACAATTTTCTTTCAAGAAGAAGAACCCCGTATCACGTGTAACCGCAAGGCTAAAGTTGTTCATAGATCAAAGTTTATCGTATCAAACCCTAACTAGTTACTAAATAAATAAAAAGAGTAAATACTAGTTAATTTAAGTAACATTTAGCAGCAAATTAGAGGAGCGTATTGACTTTCCTCGGCACCACAAACTCGTTGTAAGGAGGCGAAAATCCTTTATATATTTTAAATTAACCATCAAATTACAGCAGCGTATTGACCTTCCTCGGCAAAATCACTATGATCGTGCAGCCATTTGATGAATATTTAGTGGACCAGGGTGACAATTGTCTTTCTTTATTGACTAAAACGCAAATGCAATATTATAACGACAAAAAAGTTATAATCCGAAGTGAAATGGCAAGTGTAAGATGTTTCTTTTCATTCAAATTTCATGATGGTTAATTATTTCTATAGGGTTGAACATTTGTATATAAAATATTTATTACAAAATTTTAAAATAAAAAATAAAATTATTTAGTATTTATATTATTAGAAATATAACTAACCTTTATTAATGTGATATTTAAATACTTATAAATATATAGACTATATTTATTATTATTATTTTATAAATATAAATATTAATAATTAAAATTAAAAATAATACAAATATTAATATTAAAAATGGATAATATTAATAATTAATCATTATAATAATTAAAAATATCAGTAATTATTAATTATTAATAAATATAATTATTACTAATTAATAATTATTATAATTATGGTTCATAAAAAGATAAATATTGTATCCCTTATAAATTGTTACTATAAAATATAGTTATATTAATAATAATCAATTAAATAATTATAGTTATTAATTATTATTATTATTATTATTATTATAACAACATAGATTTTTCTCTTAGAAAAATACTTTGTTAACCTACTTTAAACCAACAAACAACTATGGTTATTATTATTATTTAAAACTATTAATTATCCAATAGATAATTAATATAAATATTAATAATTAAAAATTAAGAATAATATAAATATAATAAATAATATAATACAAATATAATAATAATACAATAATAATTATTATATTATAAGATAATATTATAAATATGGTAATAACTATAATAATTATAATGGGATAATAATGTTAAATCTAAGGCTTTTGTGATCCATAATGTAGATAAAAGAATTTTCGGATTAATCACATCATTAGGATTAGGTCGACGTTTTGAACCAGCTAATGTGGCTGATCCTCAGGATAGGTAGAAAGACTAATTGATCTCGATGAATAAATAGTGGAGATGCATCATTGCCTGGAAATAGTCGTTGAAAACTAGCCGTTAGAAAATTAGTTAGTTAAAAATAAATTAATTATAAAAATTAATTGCAAATAGGTTAATAAATTATTAAAAAGCTAAAATAAATAAATATAATAGGTAATAGGGGGGATATATAATAATTTTTTTAATACTATAATAACATGATAATATTGTTAATATTATCAATAATATAATAAATCTCGATGACATTAATAAAAGTGATTATTAATATTGTAAACCTAATGTATTAGAAATCTCAGGAAATAATTTTAAACACAAAGGATTAATGTTATTAAAGCCAAAGGATTAATATTGAGAACCCAAGACATTAATATTAGGATCAACATTATAAAAATAATCGATTATTAATATTATAAACCCAAGACATTAATAAACTCAAGGAATTTATATTATAAGCCCAAGAAATTTATATTAAACCCCAAGATTAATATTATTAACCCTATCAATAATATTATACCCTAGGAACATGAACCCTTAAATTAATAAACTCAAGGGATTGATATTATAAACCCAAGGCATTGATAAACCAAAGAGATTAATACTAAAAATCGAAGGGAATAATATTAAACCAACGAGTTGATATTGTAAACCCAAGGTATATAAACCCTAAGATAAATATTATAAACCCAAGGAATTTATATTATAAACCCAAGGAATTTGTATTAAACCCTACGATTAATATTATAAACCCTATAAGTAATATTATTCCCTAGGAATATGAACCTTTAGATTAATAAACAGAAGGGATTGATATTATAAACCCAAGGCACTAATAAACCAAAGGGATTAATACTAAAAATCAAAGGGAATAATATTAAACCCAAAGGAATCATATTATAAACCCAAGATAAATATTACAAACCTTAAAAAAAACATGGTTGACCATGGTTAACCATGGTTGATTTTAATATCGAGACAATCCTTTTCACAATACGACATTGGACCATGCTTGACCATGATGGATTTTCATATTGAGAATTTTTTTGTCGCAATGCGACGTTGGACCATGGTTAACCATAATTAACCATGGTTGATTTAAATATTGAGATAATATTTGTCACAATGTGACATTGGACCATGGATGACCATGTTTGACTTTCATATTGAGAAAATCTTTGTCACAATGCGACATTGGACCATGGTTGACGTTGGTTGAGAGTGGTTGACCATGGTTGATTTTCATATTAAGACAATTTTTGTCATAATGTGATGTTGGACCATGATTATAAACCCAAGGGATATGTATTAAACCCTGGGATTAATATTATAAACACTATGAATAATATTATACCTTAGGAATATGAACCTAAAGATTAATAAAACCAAGAGATTGATAATATAAACCAAAGAGATTAACACTAAAACCCCAAGGGATTATAAACCCAAGGGAATAATATTAAACCCAAGGAATTAATATTATAAACAAAAGGAATGTTGTGAAACCAGCTCCAGAAATAGAAGAAAAGAGATATCAATGCCTTAGAAATAAGCCACTTCGAGGGGGCAACCTCCAATACATTACATGAATGAAAAATTCTTGGATGATACAAATTACAAAACCTCCTTTCTATATATAGGACTCCGTACGGCCACAATGTAATCCTAGCCGACCTAATAATAATAATTTAAGGGCACAAAAATAACAATATAGTTACATGGTACAATAATAACAATAAGGGGTTTACACTAACAATAATAAGGGGCTATACTAGTGATATAGGGACCTAACATGCCCCTCTCCTTCAAAAAGTGTTGTCCTCAACACTTGAGTAGCTCCGGGTGCTTCTGTATAAAATTCTCATCCTCCCATGTAGAATCTTCAGTGGGTAAGTTCTTCCACTTGATGAGATACTCAAATCGATCGATTTCAGATTGCCGAGTTCTCGGGTTTTCGACCGCTCATGTTCCAATAAGATTTTTCTCTCATCAAGTTCGAAATATTTTCCGAACTAAAAAGATTTTCTCCTATAGCCTTATTTAAGCATGAAACATGGAAAATTGGGTGCACCTAGGAAGAAGCAGGAAGCTCCAATTTGTATGCCATAGTACCAATATTTTGCAACACCTTGTAAGGACCATAGTACTTTGGTGATAATTTATTATCCTTCTTAGATTGCTTGAGGTACATTTGTTTGTATGGTTGTAGCCGTAAAAATGGCCAGTCTCCTACATCAAAAATTCTCTCGTTATGATGTTGATATGCCTATTGTTTCATTCGATTTTGTTCCAAATTCAGGCTGTCCTTTAAGAGTTGGAGAACTTCTTGTTGATGCTCAATGTGGTCTTCCACTACTTGAACCTTCGAATTTTCTCTTAAAGATGATGTGATGGATGGTGGATGATATCCATAAAGTGCCATACATGGGGTCATTTCTGCTGCAGTATGGAAGGAAGTGTTATACTACCATTCAGTGAGAGTTAACCACTTGACCCATTGTGTTTGTTTATCAGATACAAAACAACGAAGATATCCTTCCAAACATTTATTTACTATCTCAGTTTTACCATTGATTGAGGATGATAAGATGAACTATGAGCTAATTGAGTACCCAAACAAGAAAATAACTCCGTCCAAAAATTTCCAGTAAAAATGGGATCTCTGTCGCTCACAATAACCCTTGGGTTTCCTTGTAGTTTTTGAATTGTGTCCATAAATGTAGTAGCAACTATACTTACTTTAAATGGATGAGATAATGCACAAAAGTGTGCATACTTGGTAAGTCTATCAAATACCACCATGATGACACTCTTTCCTTCAGACTTAGGTAAACCTCTGATAAAATCTGTTGAAATATCCTCACAACGTTGACTTGGAATGGACAAAGGTTGTAGAAGACCTGGGGTCTTAATTGTATCAACTTTATTCTGCTGGAAAACCAAACATTCCACCACAAACTTTTGAATATCAGATTTAAGGCCATCCCAAAAAAAATTCTTTCTTCACCCTGCGGTAAGTTTTTAAAAACCCTGAGTGTCCTCCTAAAGGAGAAGTGTGCAATTCCGAAAGAATCTTTTTTTTTAGTTGGGAATTCTTACAAAGAAATAAGCGACCATTGTACCATAAGGAATCATTTTTCCAACTAAATGTATCAGATGTACTAGGATCTTGCTGCAACTTTTGAATGAGTGTCCACAATTCTGCATCCTTCTTCCATTCATATCTTTCTTCGGTTATCCAATCTAGTTTGATAATAGAAATGGAACAAAGTAATGCTTCCACCTCTTCATTCTTTCTTGAGAGTGCGTCTGCAACAACATTTAGCTTCCCTTTTTTGTAGATTATTTCAAAGTCATAACCCAACATCTCTATGACCCATTTTTGCTGCTCTTCTGAAGATAGTCTTTCTTCTAAAAAGTGTTTAAGACTATCGTGATCAGTTTTTACGTTGAAATGTATTCCCATTAGGTAAGTTCTCCATTTCTTTAGTGCATGCAGTATTTCTAACATTTCCTTCTCATAAATAGGTTTCTGTAAATACTTTCCTTTGATTGGACGGCTTTCAAAAGCAATGGGTCTTCCTTCTTGCATTAAAACATCACTAGTTCCATTTCCTGAGGCATCACATCCACAATAAATGTTTTTGTGAAGTCTGGCATAGCTAAGACCGGTGCCAGGCACATTGCCTCTTTAAGATGTTCAAAGGCCTTAGTTGCTTCAGGCGCCCATGAAAATGCATCTTTCTTCAACAATGTTGTTAGAGGTGTTGCTATTCTCCCATAATTCTTAACAAACTTGTGATAATACCCTGTTAACCCGAGAAATCCTCGTAACTGCTTTATGGTTGTGGGGACTTTCCATTCCTTAATGGCTTTAATTTTTTTAGGGTCTACCTTAACACCCTCGCGAGATACAATATGACCCAGATATTCCACCTCTTGTACTCCAAAGAAACATTTGTATTTTTTTGCATATAATTGTTTCTCTTGCAATATTTTGAGCACCCTATCAACATGTTGAACATGATCCTTCCAAGACCTGTTGTAGATTAGTATATCATCAAAAAATACTACTACAAATTTTCTAAGGAAGGGTTTGAAAATGGAATTCATCAAGCCTTGAAATGTAGAAGGTGCATTGGTAAGGCCAAAGGCATGACCAAAAATTCATAATGACCCTCATGAGTTCAAAATGATGTTTTTGGAATATCTTCCATTTTCATTCTAGTTTGATGATATCCTCAATGAAGATCCAACTTGGTAAAATAAATTTCTCCATGTAATTGATCCAATAATTCATCAATCACAGGAATGGGAAATTAATCTTTAATGGTGAGCTTATTGAGCTCCCTATAATTGGGACACATGCGCCATGATCCATCCTTCTTATGCACCAATACTACAAGAGTAGAGAAAGAACTTTGACTAGGTTGAATTATACCAGCCTCTAACATTTCTACAATCATACATTCAATTTCACTCTTTTGGACATAAGGATATCTGTAAGGTCCAATGTTTGGAGGAACACTTCCTGGAATCAAGTGAATAGCATGATCATGATAAAAAATAGGTGGGAGTCCTTTGGGAGTATCAAACACATTGGAATGATTGTCCAAGACTCTTTGGAGATCTAGAAAAATAGATGATTTTAATGTTCGAACTTCTAGTGAGCATAATTTTGAAATTACGCCTCATTGTTATTTCTTCAGAAGCTTTGTCATAACATTAGAGCTTATTATCTTTCCTAGCTTCCCTGTGATACCCTGTAATTCAATTTCCTTTCCTTTCGAAAAAAAATTCAAGAAAAGTTCTTGAAAATTAAAAGCTACCGTCCCTAAAGATTATAACCATTGTACTCCTAGTACGACATCAACACCTCCCATTGGGATGGAACGCATTGGAATATTCAATACATATTTCCCCATGGATTGCTTGATATTATGGCATTTTCCACAACAATTTATAGTTCCTCCATTTGCAACCATCACTTGACATTCTGGTGCTGGGTATAGGAAACAATTTGATTCCTTGGCTACCTTACAATGAATAAAATTATGTGTACTACTTGAATCAATCAACACTATTACCTTATTCTTCTTGATATGTCCCTCTATCTTGAAAGTTTGAGGAGTGGTAATTCCTGCCAATGCATTACAAGATGTGGTCAGACTCATTTCTTCCTCTTATAGGGTTGGTTCCTAGTGTATATCCTCTCTTGTTCATTTTCTTCTTCCTCTTCACAATCTATGTAAAATAATTTCTTCTCGGCACACTTATGACCTTCAGTGTATTTTCTATCAAAACTGTAGCAAAGCCCTTTTGCTATTTTTTCTTCCAATTATTGTGGTGTAGCAACACTTCCCTCTTTATAGAAGTGAGTGGTAGGCTTCCTTATCACCATAATTTTACATTCAATTTTTCTTGCCAACCCGAATGCCTTCTCCAATGAATCAGGTTCCAAAACGCAAACTTCATGTTGGATTTTATCCTTTAAAGTACCTATGAAGAGATCAATCCTTTGTTCCTCTGTAATATCAGTTACCCTTATATTCAATTTTTGGAAGTCCTCAATGTGCTCCCCCACTAAACCCTTTTGTTTGATATTTATCAATTGGCTAAAGAAGGTTTTGCTCTTTGTATCCTCATAATGTGCTATCATTTCCTACGTAAAAATTGACCAAATGACAATTTTTTTATGGGAGCAAAGCCATCGATACCATACAAATGTATTTTGTTCTAGATGTAAAGCTGCAATGCATTCCTTTTGTGTGTTTTGCACATTATTGAGATCAAAATATTGCTCCATCTAGAGTATCCATGTTACGGGATCCTTGCCATCAAACTTCCTTATATCCATCTTTGGAATATGGTGGTTCTTCCTGCCAATATTAGAGTTTATGGAATCACAATTATCATAAATTTTTTTCTCATCATTAGTTTCCTCTACTATCTTTTCACCATTAGGAAACATTTGTTGTATCAACTTTGTCAAACCTTCCATGTCTGCTTTTAGATCATTCTTCATGTTTTCCATTTTAGCTTCCATGCCATCCATCTTAGCTTCCAAACCATTCATCTTAGCTTCCACGCCTTTCTTCAAACCATCCATTTCAATTTTTGTTGCTCTTTGCAATAGCAAAATTTGGTGCACTTGCTCATGGAATTTTGATATCTGATGTTGCATTTGTTCGTCTTCATGAGTCATAGTATAGCCTTTTTAAGGCTTAATGGGTGTTGAGTTATTTTTAGGAGGAATTTTAGAACCCAATATTGATAGCTATGCTCAATAGGCCTTTGGAATAAGCTAGAACTAATTTTTCAAACAAGACTTATGCAATTTGAAAAAAAAATACACACCTTTTTCTTGATTTTGAGGAACTTGATATTGAAACTAAATTATCTCTGTTCAATATCTGAAATTTGGTCTTGAAGTCACTCTCTGAATCTTCTTTTGAATGCCATAGGTCTAACCTGATTTGGATTCTTCAAGGCAAATTTATGTCCAATCTCCCACAATGACCCAATTATGTATTGGTTCAGTATAGCGCACTTGTACGACTTGCCACGTGTCATTTTTTTACTCCTTTGGCTCTAAAATTGATATACAAGAAAGTACAGTCCATGTACTTGCAACCATTTTTTATAGCATTCCAATCTAATGCTCAGAGAGAGAGAGTTATGAAGGTTTTCCCACGATAACCTCTTTGAGATGAAATTCGGGAGCCTGAAAAAGACCTAAATTCCACAGATCATATCTCCGAAAATATTGTGAACCAAGATCTGAAATTTTGTGACGATGCTCCTTAGGATTTTGGCTTCGCTCTCTAAAAATTTCAGCCTTTGAAACTTCATATAAAAAAAAAAATTATAGTGACAATTCTGTGATGACATGTTTAAGTGAAATTCATGAGCCTGCAAAAAGCCCTAGCTTCCATAGATCATATCTCCAAAAATATTATGAAAGAAGCTCTGAAATTTTGTGACGATATTCCTTAGGATTTTGGCTTCACACCCTAAAAATTTCAAATTCTGAAACTTCATAGAAAAACATTTATAGTGAAAATTCCACGATGACCTGTTTGGAGCAGCGAAACCCTAGAATCCAAATCTCTAATACCAAATGTTATGAAACCAGCTCCAGAAATAGAAGAAAAGAGATATCAATGCCTTAGAAATAAGCCACTTCAAGGGGACAACCTCCAATACATTCAATGAATGAACAATTCTTAGATGATACAAATTATAAAACCTCCTTTCTATATATAGGAGTCCATGGAGCCACAATGTAATCCTAGCCGACCTAACAATAATAATTTAAGGGCAAAATAATAACAATATGGGGGTTACAAGGGTACAATAATAATAATAAGGGGGTTACACTAACAATAAAAAGGAACTATACTAGTAATATAGGGACCTAATAAGGAATCTAAACCCTTTTTTTTGTGAGTGAAAATTTCGTCATTATATTATCGTAAAATTGAAGAGTACAAAAAGCATCTCAACATGCCTCTCTCTTTGAGCCTGACGCGAATAGTTGAAATTGGGGCGTGGAGGATAGCATGAGCTATCGGCTTCAGGCATTATTTTCGACAGCCTAGAGGCCATGACATTCAAAATATAAACAAAAAGTGGACCAGAACATTAGGCATCATATAAAGGGCGGGGGGGTGGGGGGGGGGGGGGGGGGATTACAGGGGGACATACGAAATAGGCAACATATTCATGAATATGGAAACCAATATGCTCCACCCTTGCTTCAATAATGTGAAGGTGGTCATTAGTGTGCCTTTGTTGGTGACGTAGATTTTCCAATTGCCCCATAATTTCATTGTGACCTAATTGAATGTCATTAACGAAACTGATCAGCTCATTATGGTCATTATACCATTGGTTTCGAAGGTTGTCCATGCTTAGTTGAATGTTTTGGAGTTCAGAAACAATAGAATCCAATGATGTTGGAGCTTCCACATACCCTGGGGAGCCACAATCTCACTTCTCTATCTCCCAATTTTCGGATGAACTCGATATGTCATTTGCATCCCTTATTGGCTAGACTGCTCGCTATAGAATTCCACCCCCACGACGTGGTATCCCACGATGTTACGGCATCCTTGCGTGCCCAAAATGCCTGAACAAGTGACATAAGCCAAAAACCGTCCAACACCACAGAACAATGGAAAATAATGTGGCTAACACCACTTCATCCCAAGAGAATTATGGGGCTGTCTAGAACTAGTCGTCACCAAACTCCACTCCCCACACCCAGTAAAATTGGAACAAGATTTTTGTAACGCATAGCTTCAGAAATTGGACATGGGCACCCAAAACCTTTGCTACAAAATCCGCAATGTAATCCCACGAGTTTACCATGTCCTTCCCCTAAGGGATTAATAAACCAAGGAATTTATATTATAATCCCAGTGAATTATAAACCAAATTGATTTAAATTAAACCATAAGATCAATATTATAAAACATATCAATAATATTATACCCTGAGAATAGGAGATCTTACGTTAATCCAAGGGATTGATATTATAAATCAAAGGCACGAATAAACCCAAGGATTTAATACTTAAAACCAACGATAATAATATTAAACCCAAGGGATTAAGATTGTAAACCCAAGTATATAAACCCTAAGATAAATATTAGAAACCCTAAACTAAACACGGTTGACCATGGTTGATTTTCATATTGAGAAAATATTTGTCACAATGAGATGTTAGACCATGGTTGACCATGATTTATTTTCATATTGAGAGAATATTTTTCTCAACGAGACATTGGACCATGCTTGACCATGGTTCCTCATGATTGACCATGCTTGACCATGGATGATTTTCATATTAAGACAGTCTCTGTCACAATACGACATTGGACCATCGCTGACCATGGATGACCATGGTTGCCACAATGTGACATTGGAAAATGAGAAAACCTTTGTCACAATGTCACCATGATTATTGAGCATGGTTGGCCATGATTGACCATGGTTGACCATGGTTGATTTTCATATTGAGACAATCTTTGTCACAATGTGGCATTGGACCATGAACAGTTGGATTAATAAACTCATGGGATTGATATTATAAACCTAAGGCACTAATAAAACCAAGGGATTAATATTATAAACCTAAGGTATATAACTGTTAAGATAAATATTATCAACCCTAAAATAAGCATGGTTAACCATGGTTGATCATGGTTGATTTTCATATTGACACAATCTTTGTCACAATGCGACATTGGACCATGGTTAACCATGATGGATTTTCATATTGTGACAATATTTGTCACAATGTGACGTTGGACCATGGTTGACCATGGCTGATTTTCATATTGAGACAATCTTTGTCAGAATGTGTCATTAGACTAAGGTCGACCACATGGATAAACATGGTTGTCAAAATGTGACCTCGGGCTAAGAGACAATTTTTGTTACAATGTGACCATGATTATTGACCATGGTTGATTTTCATATTGAGACATTTGTCACAATGTGACGTTGGACCATGATTGATTTTCATATTGAGACAATCGTTATCAGAATGCGACAATGAACCATTTTTGACCATGGTTAACCATGATTGATCATAATTGACCATAGTTGACCCTGTTTGACCAATGTTCACCATGAATGACCATGGTTGACCATGATTGATTTTCATATTAAGAAAATAATAAAAGAATGTAACACCTACTCTTATTTACCACATACTTCTTACCATAAAAATAAAAAAATAAAATTATATGTTCTTACTTGTAACATTTCCGACCTTGTAACGAATAAACATAAGGTCCTAGTTATGATGTAATCAAATAAATTTTTTGACATAAAGGATTGCAATATAATTAAAACACTATAGAATAACATTACCAAACATTCCTGGTTCTATTATAATTATTATATGGTCTTGACATTCCATAGTTTTAACATTGGAGCATCAATCATTTAATTATTAGTCAAATATTGCGTAAAATTCCAAATATTACCAATCTATAAAGTCTGAGTTGTATTTCATTTGTCGAAATCTATGCGTCAATTTTCTTTATTGTTAATGTAAATTAAACCCGAGAGGCCGTCCAAATATCTTTTCAGCAGTTAATATCTATCCTGGTTGCTGTATTGGTGACATCTGTCCAAATGTCCTGGCGTTATCTCCACCATTGGATCTTGACCTCGCGCGATCGATGGTGTTTGGATCGATGGGGTGGGTTAGGGTAACCACCCACCACCATCTCTTGCCTGGGGCATCATTTTCTCGTTTATCTGTTGGAGGAAACTCTGGCTCTTTGCCATTTCTTTCTCCCCGGCCGAACAACTAACTCTTCTCATCACGTCTACTCTGGTGAAACCATTCAATGGCTCCCTTCAAGATTGTGGGTTTTTCATTCCACTGCGTCGAGAAAATCTCCACTGTCTACAATGGATTTCCAATTTTCTTGTCGACGAGGTAAATCTACTTTGATATCGTTTTCCTCTTTGTAGCTTTTAGTGTCATCTGCAAGGGTTTATTTGGTTCTCTTTCATTTATGGTTTTTAAAACAATTTCCTTTTTAATTTCTCCAATTTCTCTAATTCTATATTCGGTTCTTCTGCTTCCTATGGTTTGACTAGCCACTGCTTCAAGGCTTGCAGCATACCAGTATGAGAAGCCAACATCGACCATCTCTTCTAAAATGCACCGGTAAGTTATAATGTTGGTCTTCTCTTGTAATTTTTTTACATTCCTGTAAGCATTTTCACTTGGTGTCCCTCTGCTTACATTGCAGGCAAGGACCCAATCTTCGGTGAAAGGTTTAATTGAAAATGTATAATTTTGTTTGTATAGAGAGGAAATGGGAGCCATATGAGCTCCTCTCAAGCTTGGTCTTTCTATTTTATGTAAAATGTATAAATGTGATTTCTCTCTGCTCTCAGAGTTGTTGACCCAAGGGTTTAGATTCCCTTTTATTTTTAAGGCTACACCTTACCTGTCATTATAAAGGAATTGTCCAAGGTTTTCCAGTAACGTTACTCTTCTACCTGATTACTGTGTAGCTACTTTATTGACTGGAGGTATACGAATTAGAACCATTATGGTTAGATTGTGATTTTTTTGGTTTTTGTCTTGCAGAACAGAGACTTTGTACACACACACACACACAGATATATATATATATATATATATATATATATATATATATATATATATATATTTCAGTCTTACCATTTCCTAATTCGATGGTTAAAGTGTGCATGTTATATTGAAATGCGGCATTCTTGTATTTCTCCTTTTATGACTTGTCTAAATAGACTCAATAAAAATATTTCTTAGTTATCTTCAGAGTACTCCCTCAATGCTCTGGTATATTTCTACTAGGACCAGAGACAAGTACATGTTTAAGTTTTTCTAGCTCTAAACCCACAAAAAATCCATAGCATTATATTGAGGGTTTCATGCTCAGGATTGTTCAGTTATTGTGTATAGTTATGGTCTATTTTTCTTATTTTATTATTGATTAAATGATTATTATTTCATAGCCCATAAAGGCCAGCGCTCTTACCTTATTTGTGCATTATGGAATGTTCCTTGTTGTTTTCTACTGTTGTTTCAAGAATCTAAAAAGAAATACTGTAGCTTTAGTATTTTTTTTTTTCCATTTAAAATTGAAGACTATATTCAGTTGTTCCTAAGTTGTTTCCTTTTCTTAGAAAGGCATTTCATTCACATTTGTTTGTACTTAGAATATTCTACCACAGAGAATTTTCTGTCTTTTGTACAACACTCTATAATAGTTATTTGGATTTCATTCTCTTATAAATTTATTCGCTATTATGGTACTGTAAAAGTAATCGTGGAATTTCAGAATTATCTTCACTTGCTTTCTAATCCTTGTACAGTAGCAGAAAAATAATTTTGGTTCATTTTACTTATGTTTTACAATAGCAGAAATAGAATCCTGGTTCATTTTATATATGTTTTACATTCCAATATTGCACAGAAGAATAGTAAATAAATTCTATTGTATTCCTGCAGAATTTTATTCTATGTTAGTACAGTGACTAAAGAAATTATATAGATATTTCCTATTTCTTTTGCACTACTTTCAATATGTTATAAATTTTTTCACTATCTACTGAATTAAAACAGTAAATTAACTACTGCATATTAAACATTAAAATAAAACATTTTATGTACCTACTTCAGAGTTTAGGATTTTGTCTCAGTAACTATTGGTTCCACCCAACCATAAGCAAGGCGATTACATCCTCTACTTCCCCCTTGCTCCACACCAGGTTTGAGGAATTTGTATGAGACTAGAAGTCTCATCTTGGGATTGAGAAATCCAGTCTAGCTTCCTTAGGGTAAGTTCCTTGAGTTCCACTAGTACTTCCACTAGCTCTGGACAAATCAGAACAAGCATGCACTGCTTAGCCCCCTAACTCTTCTGTACAAAGAACCCCATTCCCTCCTAGGATTTTCCTTTAAATCCTTTCTGGGATTGGTAACTGTCAGAGCTATCTCAACCTCTTCCTAGGTTTCTTGGAATATTTTTACCACACATTTCGTTCAAATTTTACTCAAAATAAAACTGTCATTTAATTAAATACTTAAAAATAAAAAGTTGTGTAAATATCCTTAACAAATGCCTCATTCATTCTAATTCGGACTATGTCTAAACAAGTAAACAAAATAAAATCTAAATCAAGAAGTTACATCTTCTCCCTGGAGGAAAACACAGTCCTTGGTGCTACTTTTTTCCTGAGAACAATTGTGGAAAAGCCTCAAGCACAACTTTTTTGTCTTCCCAAGTGACCTCCTCCAGGCCAAAGTGCTTCCACTACACTTTAACTTGGGGGATGACTCACTTCTAGAGTTATTTCTCTCCAATCTAGGATATGTTGTGGTTTTACCAGGAACTTGCCGTCCAGTTCTACCTGCAAGCAACAATATTTTCAGTTAGTTTAAATCAGAAAATCATTGTATATAAATTGTATGTCTTCTTCAACTTACATCTATACCCTGCCAATGTATGATGTGCTTGGAATCATGTACATAACGCTTCAATAAAGACACATGAAATACATTATGCACTAATATATGGCTTAGTAAAGCCAATCGATAGGCCACCAACCCTACCCTCTCTAGAACTTCAAAAGGTTCGCAGTAGCAGGGAGCCAGTTTGGCATAAGTATTCCATCGTAGAGTGCTTTTCTTTGGCTTGATTCTCACATACACATGGTTTCCTACTTCAAATTTCCAAAAAGTTATTTTCCTGTCTGCATAGACCTTCTGTCTGCCTTGAGCCACCTTCAGATTTTCTCTAATTTTCTTAACCTCTCACTCCATCTCTTCCAGCATATTTGGTCCAAGCATCATTTTATATTCTAGGCTAATCCAATTTATAAGATTTCGACACTGTCTCCCATACAGTGCTTCGAAAGGGCTCATCTTGAGAGATTATTGATACCCGTTATTGTAAGAAAACTCAACCAAGTGTAGGTACTCCTCCCATTTCTTTGGTTGTTGCATGAAATACATGCGTAGCATGTCTTCTAAAACTTTATTCACATGTTCCATTTTCCCATCTGTTTACGGATGGTAGGCGGTGCTAAATTTTATTTGCGTTCCGAGGCTATTAAATAGCGTCTTCCAAAATGCTAATGTGAACTTCACATCACGATCTGAAATGAATGCTCAGGGAATACCATGTAGTCTAAATATCTCCTTCATAAAAATATCAACAATTTGCACAATCTTATAAGTAGATTGAACAGGAATAAAATGTGCCACTTTACTGAGCTTGTTGACTACCACCATAATTGAATCATTATGCCTTTTGTTTCGGGGTAGACCCATAATAAAATCAAGGGAAATAACTTCCCACTTCCATTCTGGCATTGGGATTGGTTGAATCAATCCTATAGGGTGCTGATGTTCTATCTTAATTTTCTGGCATTCTAGGCAGTTGGTCAAATATTCTGCAATGTCCCTCCTCATATTTGGCCGGGTATAGTATTTTCTGATTGCTGTCAACATATTTTGATAACTCGGATGCCCAACATCATTAATTCTATGATACTCTTCCATGTTGGTTCTTTTTATACTCTCTTGTTTAGGAATATATATCCTTTTTCGAAAAACAAGAAGTTGTTTTTCATTGAGTTCGTACTCAGTCTAATTTCCCCGTTTCTCATCATCTTTTCCTTGTTGCCACAAATTCTGATATTCTGGGTCCACTTTTGCTGCTTCCAAAATCTGGTCCTAAAAATTAGATTCATTCTGGTTGAAGTATAATTCATAAATTCCATGCAATTTTCTGCTCAAGGCATCTGCCACCTTCTTCTCTTTTCCTCTTACATGTTGAATATCGAAATGAAATTCTCTAAGAAATGCATTCCATATTACTTGGTGGGCATTCAAATTAGCCTGCTTAAAGTAGCTGGTTAAGCTACTATGATCGGTCCTCAGCACAAATCTATTCCCTAGCAAATAATGCCTCCATATTCGCAAGGCATGCACAACTGTAGTCAGTTCCAAATCATATGGTGAATATCTTTGCTCATGATCCTTCAGTTTCCTAGATTCATATACTATGACTTTTCCTTCCTAGGTCAACACCACTCCTACAACTTCTTTGCATGCACGCACACACCTAATTTTCTTGACGATCGCCTTCGTATAGGTGTAGTGGTTAACCGTTCTTTTAATAACTCAAAACCTTTTGACATTTCATGTCCTTATTTGAAAACTCTTCCTTTTCCTTTTCGTAAAGAAGTAATAGGATGTTTATTTCCTTGAGAAGTCATTAATAAAATATTTGGTAATAAATTTAAATGCCAAACCCATAAATGAGCGTATGTTCACCACAATCTCTTGGTACTTCCATTCCATAATTGTTTTTATCTTTTTCGAATCCACATCTATTCCTTCTATCGAATACTTATTCAATTAAGTAGTCCAAGCCTTTAAAAAAATAACATTTACTAAACTTGGCATAGAGCTGATGCTCTCTTAACATTTTCAACACAATAAGCAGATGTTATTTGTGCTCTTCCTCATTTTTAGAGTAAATCGAGATATCATCAATAAATTTTAATACAAACTTATCCAAGTACAGGTGGAAAATTCCATGCATTGAACTCATAAATGTTGTTGGTGCGTTGGTTAATCCAAACGGTACCACCACAAACTCGTAATTTCCATACCTCGTACAGAAATATGTTTTGCTGATATCTTCATTCTTGATTCAGATTTGATGGTATCCAGACCTTAAGTCTATTTTGGTGAACACTATAGGTCCCTCGAATTCAATGCACAGCAGGCGGTACTTGTTTTTAATAGTTAGCTTGTTGAGCTGATGATAATCCATACACATACACATAGTACCGTCCTTCTTTCTTACAAATACTACTGGTGCTCCCCATGGGGACACACTTGGCTGTATATAACCTTTATCCATCAACTCCTGCAATTTCACCTTTAATTTCATCAATTTCGGTACACTCATTCTGTAGGGATCCTGGGACATAGGTGCTACTCCAGGTATTAACTCAATAGTAAAATCAATATGTCTTTTTGGTGGTAGCCCTGGAATCTCCTGCGGAAAAGCATCATGAAATTCTTGCACAACAGGAATATTTTATAACATAGTAGTTTTGTCTTTTGTATTAATGATTCCAACTTGAATTACATAAACCTAGCAGCCCTTCCATATGTATTTACTTAGCTAAAATGCAGTAATGGGCCGTAGCTTCAAATGATTTTTAATGCCTTGCAGTTCCTGTCTTGACCCGCCATTAGACTTGAAATGTATAACCTTATTTTTATTGTCCACCAAAGACCAGTGCCTTTCCAGCCAATCCATCTCCAGTAATATATCATAAGAGCCCAATGGTAGAACATTCAGTTCCACAGTTATGTGCTGGTCCCCAATTTTTAATTCACAGTTAGGTACCTTAGTATGAACCCATATTCTAGTTCCTGTAGCCAGCTGGACTAGCCATGGATTTTTAAATTTTCATTCCTGCAATTTACTATTTTCAACTACATGAGGGTGTATGTAGCTCAATTTGGCACCAGGATCAACTAGAATATAAAGAGCTCGAGTTTGAATCTTACCTTTTAATTCTATCATGGTCGGCTAGTAATCTGCTTGTCGATCCTCCAGTGCTACATTTATTCTGGGTATGTTTCGAGCTACATCCCCCACTATTGACGCTTCTTGCAGATTTTTTACCACCTCACTCCATCCTTGACGTGGATAGTTCTTAAAATAATGATCTTCTCCAAATCCCCAGCACTACAACGGGGGTTTCTGGGGTTGCCCAATATCTAGTCTACTAGAAGCTTCATTAGGCCTTTCTTCCCCTGTTCACTTAGTTATGTTTTGGATTTTACCATTATGTTTGCTGAGTTGATGTCTTGGAACATTATTGAAATTTTTGGATATGCTATTTCTATTATTGGAAAAAAATTTCTTCCCCTTTCTAGGTGGCCAATTTTTCCCAACTTCTCCCTTCGCCTTGGACTATTGATAGCGCATTCGTGCCTTCCTAATTGCTTCATCCATGGTATTTAGATTCAAAAACTCAATCCTTTCCTTCATATGAACTGGAAAAATTCTCAAAAACCATTGCACCTTGGCTTTTTCATCACGCAGGTAGGGTACATATCTTAGTAAAGACGTGAATTTTGTAATAAACTCGTCCATAGTCATTTGGCCCAGTTTCAAATCATGAAACTCTCGGGATTTATCATTATAAAATCTCTCAGTTAAGTACTTGTCTTTAAATTACTGCGGAAACTCATCCTAATTTACGTTTTGATCTTTAACTCCTTTTACATTCTTCAAACTCTCTTTACATTCTCTTACTTCTTCCTCCCACCACATGATTTATTTCTCCTACGCCTAGTAGATGCATAAAGCAGCTGCCTGATGTTATACTCATAAACCTGCAGCATTTATTCATATTTATAATCCAAGCTTCCCCTTCCGCCATTTCTCTAATTCCTCTCCATCAAAGGTAGGAGGTTTGATCTTCCTAATTCTCCCCGAAATTCCACTCCTCGTTTCTTCAAACCTGTAAATTTCTCCATAACATTCTCAAATTCCACCTCATTATAGGTTCAACTTTTATGGCTTTTTTGCGTTCGACTGTCCTCCACCTGATCATGTACTTCTTTGCGTTGATCCCTATTTTTTGAATATTTCTCTAAGGGCTTGGTTGTCCACTGGGAGTATTCTATCTATCCAAAAGACTCTTCAATATCCTCCCTTGTTCTCTCATCAATCTTTCATTGTCACTACGTAATTTAAGCATTTCTGTTTGTAGTTGTTGAACAGTATCCAGTAATCTATTTTTCTGTTGCTTCTATTCTTCCAGCATTCTGCTTGTCTACTGATGTTGATCCACACTTAGTTGTACCCACATCTGGGGACTTACTTCAGGATCGGTTACAGGATGAGTCTCTCCCATGCTTCGAGGTGGGTGTTGACTTGATTCTCTTCTCATTATTTTTTACAAGAATCTTGTTCATGTACTTATCGCAATATCAAATCATTAATTTCATAAAATTCCCAACACAACAGTAAGTATGGTTCTAGCCCATTTGACCTAGTTTATAACCTAGGCTTTGATACCACTTGTAACACCTACTCTTATTTACCACATACTTCTTACCATAAAAATTTATATGTTCTTACTTGTAATATTTTCTACCTTGTAACGAATAAACACAAGGTCCTAGGTATGATGTAATCAAATAAATTTTTCGACACAAAGTATTGGAATATAATTAAAACACTATAGCATAACATTACCAAACATTCCTGGTTCTGTTATAATTATTATATGGTCTTGACATTGCTTAGTTTTAACATTGGAGCATCAATCATTTAATTATTAGTCTATCTTGTGTACAATTCCAGATATTACTAATCTATAAATTCTGAGTTGTATTGCATTTGTCAAAATGTATACTTCTATTTTCTTTAACGTTAATGTAAATTAAACTCGAGAGGTCGTCCAAATATCTTTTCAGCAGTTAATATCTGTTATGGTTTTCATATTGGTGACATCTGTCCAAATTCCTTGGAATTATCTCCATCACTGGATCTTGACCTCATATGATCGATGGTGTTTGGATCGATGGGGTGGGTTAGGGTAACCACCCACCCCCATCTACCACCTCGGGCATCATTTTTTCATTGAGATGTTGGAGGAAACTCTGGCTCTCTACAATTTCTTTCTCCCTGGCTGAACAAATAACTCTTCTCATCATGTCTAATTTGGTGAAACCACTCAATGGCTCCCTCCAAGATTGCAATTTCTTCATTCCACAGCGCTGAGAAATTCTCCATTGTCTACAACAGATTTCCAGTTTTCTTGTCGACGAGGTAAATCTGCTTTGATATTGTTTTTCCTTTTTGTAGCTTTTAGTGTCATCTGTAAGGGTTTATTTGGTTCTCTTTCCTTTATGGTTTTTAAGACAATTTCCTTTTTAATTTCTCCCAGTTCTCTAATTCTATATTCAGTTCTTCTACTTCCTATAATTTGACTAGTCACCGCTTCAAGGCTTGTGACATACCAGTATGAGAACCCATCATCGATTGTCTCTTCTAAAATGAACCGGTAAGTTATACTATCAGACTTCTCTAGTAATTTATTTACATTCCTGTAAGCATATTCACTTGGTCTCCCTCCGCTTACATTGCAAGCGAGGACCCAATCTTCGGTGAAAGGTTTAATTTCAAATGTATAATTTTGTTTGTATAGAGAGGAAATGGAAGCCATATGAGCTCCTCTCAAGCTTGGAATTTCTATTTTATGTAAAATGTATAAATTTGATTTCTCTCTGCTCTTAGAGATATTGTTGTTTACCCAAGAGTTTCAGATTCCCTTTTATTTTTAAGGCTACTCCTTACTTGTCATTATAAAGGAATTTCCAAGGGTTTCCAGTAATGTTATTGTTCTACCTGATTATTGTGTAGCTGCTTTATTGACTGGAGGTATACGAATTAGAGCCATTATGGTTAGATTCTGATTTTTTCAGTTTTCATCTTGTAGAACAGAGACTCTGTACACATATATATTTCAGCCTTACAATTTCCTAATTCGATGGTTAAAGTGTGCATGCTATATTGAAATTCAACATTCTTGTATTTCTCCTTTTATGGCATGTCTAACTAGACTCAATAAACATATTTCTTAGTTATCTTCAGAGTACTCCCTCAATGCTGTGTTATATTTATAATGGGATCAGAGCCAAGTACTTGTTTAAGTTTTTTTGGCTCTAAACCCACAGAAACTCCGTAGCATTATATTGAGTATTTTATGCTCAGGATTGTTTAGTCATTGTGCACAGTTATGGCCTATTTTTCTTATTTTATTATTGATTAAATGATTACTATTTCATAACCCATAAAGTCTAGCGTTATTACCTTCTTTGTGCGTTATGGAATGTTCCTCTTTGTTTTCCACTGTTGTTTCAAGAATCTAAAAATAAATATTGTAGCTTTAGTATTGTTTTTCCGTTTAAAACTAAAGACTATATTTAGTTGTTCCTAAGTTGTTTCCTTTTCTTAGAAAGGTATTTCATTCACACTTGTTTGTACTTGGAATATTCTACCAAACAGAATTTTATGTATTTTTTACAACACTCTATAATAGTTATTCGGATTTCATTCTCTTATAAATTTATTCGTTGTTCTGGTAGTGTAAAAGTAAATGTGGAATTTCATAATTATCTTCACTTGCTTTGTAATCCTTGTAGAGTAGCAGAAAAATAATTCTGGTTCATTTTACATATGTTTTCTAGTAGCAAAAATAGAATTCTGTTTCATTTTCTATATGTTTTACATTCAAATCTTGCACAAAAGAATAATAAGTAAATTCTATTGTATTCCTGTAGACTCTTATTTTACGCTAGTACAATGACTGAAGAAATTACACAGATATTGCCTATTTCTTTCACACTAATTTCAATCTGTTATAAATTTTGTCACTATCTCTTGGATTCCAATAGTAAATTAACTACTTCATATTAAATAGTAAAATAAAACATTGTATGTACCTACTTCATATTTTAGGATTTTGCCTCAGTAATTGTTGGTTTCGCCCAACCATAAGCAAGGTGATTACATCCTCTACTTCCCACTTGCTCCACACCAGGTTTGAGGAATTTGTATGAGACCGGAAGTCTAACCTCGGGATTGAGAAATTCAGTCTAGCTTCCTTAGGGTAAGTTCCTTCAGTTCCACTGGTACTTCCACCAGCTCTTGACAACTTAGAACATGAATGCACTACTTAGCCCCCTAAATTTTCTGCACAAAAAACCCCATTCCCTCCCGGGATTTTCCTTTAAATCCTTTCTTGGATTGGTAACTATTAGAACTGTCTGAAACTCTTCCTGGGTTTCTTGGAATATTTTTAGCACACAGTTAATTTCACATTTTACTCAAAATAAAACTATCATTTAGTTAAATACTTAAAAATAAAAAGTTATGTGTTAATATCCTTAACAAATTCCTCATTCGTTCTAATTCAGACTATGTCTAAACAAGTAGACAAAGTAAAAGCTAAATCAAGAAGTTAAAAAAAAAACATAAGATAAATATCATAAACCAAGATATATAAATCCTTTGATAAATATTATAAACTGTAGAATAAATATCATTGACCATTATTGATTTTCATATTGAGGCAATCTTTGTCACAATGCGATGTTGGACCATGATTTACCATAATTGATTTTCATATTGAGACAATCTTTGTCACAATGCAATGTTGGATCATGGTTGACCATGGTTGACCATGGCTGATTTTCATATTGAGAAAATATTTGTCACGATGTGAGACTAGACCATGGTTGACCATCATTGACCATGGTTGATGATGGTTGACAATAGTTGAGCATGGTTGATTTTCATATTGAGCCAATATTTGTCACAATTTGGCATTGCACCATGGTTGAACATGATTATAAACCCAAGAGATTTAGATTAAACCATAGGATTAATATTATAAACCCTATGAATAATATTATACCCTAGGGATATGAACCTTTATATTAATAAATTTTGAAGGATTGATATTATAAACCCAAGGGATTAATACTAAAACCGTGAGGTACTATAAATCCAAGGGAATAATATTAAACCCAAGTAATTAATATTATAAACTCAAGGTATATAAATATTATTATTCCCTTGGGTTTATTAATATTTAGGGTTATAGTTCTCATATTTACTCTTACAAATCCAAATGTAAGTTAAAATTATTCTCCCTTCTTTATTATTGTTTTTAAACACAAATTATATTTAAACATTTAGTGTGGAAAGTGACATTGTTTAACTAATGTAAATATTGAGAATAGAGAATGACATTGTTTGACTAATATAGTGAACATCCCTTAATTATTAATATTATAGAATAATAATGCTAAAAACACTTATTAATATTATTAATAAAATTTCTAAACTTTAATATTAATTATTAAACATCAATATTAATAATAACATATTAATATTAAACTTATTTATATTATTAATATTAATATTAAAATTTAATATTAATTACTAAACATTAATATTAACATTAACTTATTAATATTAATCTCAACCTTAATATCAAAATTGAAATTTTTAAATCTGTTAATATTCATAATACCCTTAACATTAAAATTAAAACTAAATTATTAAATTAACCTTATTAAAATTTAGTAAAAATAGTAACTTTATTATTAAACTTATTAAGAGAAAACTTATCTTTAATATTAATACTAACCTATTATTAAACTTATTAATAGGTTTGATAACATTATTTGACTTATGTAATAATAATAATTTCAAATAATTAACAATTATTAATATTAATAATGTCAAATAATTGGGGCAGGGAATTGAACTAGTGATTTCAGAGTACCTTATCACCGTTATCCAAGACCCCATTTACAATTAACAATTATTTATATTATTAATAAAATTATTAACCTTTAATATTAATTACTAAAGATTTAGAGTAATATTAACTTATTAATATTAACCTCAACAATAATATTAAATTTAAAATTATTATTATTATTATTTTAATGGTGGTTGATGGAAATTTAATGGCCACTACATCCACTATAAAATTTGGGTAGATCAAGCTCAAGAATCGGCACAATTATTAATACTATTAATAAAATTGTTAACCTTTAATATTAATTAATAAAAATTTAGAGTAATATTGACTTATTAATATTAACCTTAATCATAATATTAAAATTAAAATTATTATTATTATTTTTTAAGGGTGGTTCATGGACAATGAATGGCCACTACATCCATGATAAAATCCAGGTAGGGATCTACCCACGAGAAATTTTTTTGTAAGCTTGGAAGGACTACATCTTCAACATGTCCAATATATCACCTCGATAGGGGTGGATAATTGAACCCATGAATTCACATCAAGGAGTGTCTTAAAAAAGCACCCAATCAACGTCTGTACAAGACACTATATGGACAGCGAGTGACCACTACATCCATGGGAAAATCCAGGTAGACCAACCCGAAGGAATCTACCCGCTAGCCAAACTAGCAAGGCCTAACCCCAAGGGCATTGAGGAGATTTTGCTTCGTGACCTCCCAATAAACAAGATATCAACCTGAAGGGATCTACCCGCGAGCCAAACTAGCAAGGCCTAAGTCCAAAGGAATCGATCATATTTGATCGCGTGAAATCCCAATAAATAAAGTACTGAACAATAGGAACTTGACCAACTAAACTATCCTTAAAGTTTTGAACTAAACTATATTTAGAACTTGTTAATATTCAAGTTACCTTTAATATTAAAATTATTAGACTTAAATATTAAATTAATTGTAATAAAATTTAATGACAATATTAACATTATTATTAAATTTATTAAAATTAAACTTATTTTTAATATTAATATTAACTTATTATTAAAATTATTAATATATTTGATATATTATTTTATAAGATAAAGAAAAAATGTTAAATACATAATATATGAAAAGCCTATTGATTTTTATTAATACTGTAACCTACTATGTTAAACTATATATTAACCTAAGTTAAACTATATATTAACTATTTCATAATAAAGGTGAGGCGGTATAACAACTTGAAATTTTCTAATTGACAGTATAACAAATTGACATTTTCTAATTTTTTCACACCATATTTCTATATATAGTAAACAAAAATAATATTAATATTATTAATAAAACTATTAAATTTAATAATATTATTAAAATTATATATATGAAAAAAGAACATTTGAAAAAAATAAAAAATAGACTTGTATATATCAACATTTTTGCACATCATAGAATAAAAAAAATTATTAATATTATTAATAAAATTATTAAATTTAAATAATATTATTAAAATTTAATATATATATATATATATATATATATTTCAAAAAAATATTTAAATTTAAGTATGAAATTCTTTAAAATATTATATATTTGCTATAATTAAATGAAATAAAATCATAACAAAATTTATATCTCAAAAATTTAATTCCTTCCATGAAAGACTTTAATTTTTAAAATAATAAATCTCGATTTAAAATGCATCAACCTTGATATTTAAAGTAATCAATTTTATATTGTAATAGCTTTCCATTTAAAATTGATCCACCTTCATATTTAAAAATGAATCCATTCTAATATCATTCTAATATTGTAATAACTTTGTTAGTGTGTAAAATCTTTCCCATATTCAATTGAAAATGTTTTTTTAATAAATAAATATATATATATATATATATATATATATATATTTAATTTTTTTAATAATCATGATAATATATTTATTTATTTTTATAAAAGACAAGCAGATAAAATATTAATAACTCACATTACTGTTAAACATTTCATCTGATAGGCATTCCTTGCCATACTTGCAACCTCACTCTTCATGAGGAGCCGGACGGTAGCATTGAAGACCTCGGAAGTGCAGTAAAACCTGGAGAAAACACTAGTTATTGCGATGGATAAAAGGAAAAATACAAATATAATTGTTGAAGCAGCATATAGTATAGACCTCTGGATTTTTTCCATATTTGCCCAAGTCTAGAACGCTCCTCCATAACTTAATCTAAAATCTGAACAGGTCAACGACGAGCTTTAGAATTCTAAAAATATATCAAAAAGGGAAAAAATCTAAACAACAAAATCTCTTGAATCGAGCGGATAAATAGTGGCTTTTATTTCCAATAAGGGGTATATCATGCTGTGTTTGGTTGAGGCCACATTTAGCAAATCCGAACTATGATATACACATTTGTAGATTACAGGAAAATAAAATAATATTAAATATATTAATATATATGACATAAGTATGTCTGTGTCCGAGAACATAAGTCCTGAGAGAGACACATATTTTATTATGTCATTGTCAGTGACATTTAATATTGTTGTTGTAGTACTAGTTTGATAGGACATTGGTTTTTTTTTTTTTTTCCATTTGCAATGTTAACCTTGGGTTGTTTTGGTTTCGCACCGAATTTTTTTACCGATGTATGGTCATTGCCACCACCAAGGCTTCCAAGCCCTAGAGAATGCTTTAGCCTGTCAGCAATCCTGCAGCCTCGGAATTACCCAGAGTGGGAGATAGTTTACTCGGTCATGCGTTTCCTTGCAGGGCTACTACGGTCTCGGTCTCCCTATACCAAGGATGCTATTATATATTGAAATTTATTAAATTATTGAAATTAATAATGAAAATAAATATCACTAAATAAAAGTCGTATCTTAATGTATAATTTTTTTTTAGTTTGGGGGAGAGTTAATGTGTCATATGAATGATTTTTTAGGATTTGGATCAGCAAATTGATGAGGCTAAATTTTAGTCTGAAAAACATGGACTTAGTGGGTTACTGAATGAATTAATGAAGGGATTTTAATGATGTTCAGGAGACCAAGCAGTTTAAGCGACCTAGGATTCCAACACATCACAACTTCAAACATTTTTCTAAGTCTACTCTCTTGTCATGGATCTTGGCCATGAATCTCGCAGTTTTGATAAGCCTCGCTTCCTTGAAAAACTTATTCAACTAATCCACCTTCAGATGCTACTAAAAATATTACGGATATATTCATAAGTCAAACAATCCATGATGTGTCGCCATTATGTTTCAACGTCTCCTTACCTACAAAAGATGCAGATTCTTTCTTCCTGCTCTTCATTCCGAGTTTTCCATCTACTTGTTTTACATCTGAGATGATAAGACCTCGTCCTCAATTTTGCTATTAATAATCTAGAATTTCCTTTGATTTTGGCACCCAAATATATATTCTCATCATAAGACCATATCGGGTTGAAATATTTTACATATAGAGATTTTTTTGACCAATCTACTTTTCCCACATGGTAGTGCTGAAATTTTCAAGCACTCGTTTTTTATCTCCTCTTTAGAGTTAGGAAAATCCTGCCACTTAATTCCCCACTTACCCAACCAGTTTTCATTTTGCTTCCTCCAAGTTTTCTTCCTTCATTTTAACTCCTCTGCAATAACTATTTTAGGCCAACGCTGCCCCTCCATGCCTTCAACCTTTTTTAAGTAACTTAACAAGCAAAAGTTTGCCTCAGCCTCCATCAGATCCAAACCAGCCTCCATAAGGGATCATTGATTTGACATTGAAATTATTAGTGATTAAGTGCTTTTGAATTCTTTCTGATCGTCTCTGCCTGTAGTTTGATATACTATTCCCCCAAAATTCACATGCATAGAGTACAAACAGTGTAACCAATAACCCAAAAAGGGTTTTCTTGATTATCTAGTCCCATAATTGTTCTTTCCTACATCTATTCTATAGAAGGTAAAAATCTCTCCAACCCCCTTTAATCCTCTTAGATCTACATGTCTCTGATTTGAGACTGTTCTGAAAAACAATTCCTAGATACTTCTATTCTTCAACTATTTCCAAGGGTTTCCCCTCAAAAATAACATTAACCTGTTATTTTTTCCTCTTCAAGGAGAAGATCAGGAGCTTGGTTTTTCTAATATTTACCTACATCCCAAACTCTTGAAAAAGTAGCTCTAAGGCCTTTATATGGTCTCTCAAACCATGGGCCAATTTTCCAATTATGATAAGGTCAACAACATACAAAAGAAGCCTCACCACATAACTTGTTAACTAAATACCCTCTCCATTGTTATTGCTTACTCACTATTCTAACTTATAAACATATAATCCAAACAATGTGTGGGAAATAGGGCACATATTCTTGACCCCAATGTCACTACAAAAGCATTCATAAAAGACTTCCTTAAAGTTCTGATTTTAGCTCTCACTTTCTAGTAGAGCTTATGAACCAATGGTCTATACTTGCTTGGAATTCTGATCTGTTCCATCCTTCTCCATAGCTCGCCTAAAGGAACAATGTTGAAATATTTCTTGAAATAAATAAATAAAAAAGAGGCATGCTACCCTTGTATGTCCCATATTTTTCTATGAGATGCCTAGGAGTGATATAATGATCAATGGTAGAATGTCACAGCGTAAAATTCATCTCCCATTTTTATATTTTACCTTCCTTCTTCCCAACTTCTAATCGTAGGCTCCACCATGCTTCCAAATATCTTTCCAAAAAAATGATTAACCATAATAGTGCGGTAATTGGAGGGAATATTAATGTCTCTACTTTTGTAAAGAGGGATAGCCACATTAGTTGTCCATTCAGTTGGGAAATTTCTTTATGTCATGTTGTTGAAGATCCTTTTGATAATCAGAGCTCAGGTTTGACACCCCAAGTTTAAATACTATGCTTTCAATCCATGAGTGTCTTGAGCTTTACCATTTGTTAACTTTTTCATACCACGATTGACATCTTCTAATGAAAATAACTCAGCTGAAGTGTTGATTGTGGGAGTGTTTCTTCTCTCTTTTTCTCTCTCATATAGAAAATTCACATAATATAACCATTGAGTAGCTGAGATATTATTATCCATTTTCTTTTTATTTTGTTTTTGCTCCCTCAAGAATATTTTGGGATTAAGTTTTCCCATAGAAATTAGTTCAATCCTTCTGTTAGTACACTATAAATTATAGGATCTCAAGGTGACTTGATACTTTACAATTCTTGCAGGGTTTTCATTTATTGAAAGGATTTTCAAAATTCAAATGATTTCGAATAAAAAGAAAAATGAAAAGGAAATAAAAGAGGGTATAAAAAAAGAGAAAAGGAAAAAAGAAAAAAATGAAAAGAGAAAAAAGAAAAAGAAAAAGAAAGAAAACCCTAAAAAGAAATAAAGTTGAAAGTGTTGCAAGTTCAAATGCCACTGCTCATTAGATATGTTTGTCTAGTCATACAGTTTAATCATGATTGGGAATTTTTTCAATTTCTATTGATAGGTTAGAGAATATAGACTTTCCAAACTATTTAATCTTGGCTTATCAAAACATAGGTAGAAAATGAAATTGGCTCAACAGTTTAAGCTGAGTCAATGGCTAAGATAAGGATAGGTTTTAGGTTAGAAATTCAAAAAATAAAAAGGATTTAATGGTTGGCTAGTCCAAATGCACCCTGAAAAAGAAGAGAAAATGTTAGATGAATATATTTGGGTAGGTAGATAGGTTGAAGAGGAAGAATGGAAGGCTAATTTGAAGACTATTCCACCAAGGTACAACATCCTAGTTTCATTTTTTCTTTGTTGTGTGAAGAAAGGCAAGATGAAGATTGTTTATTGCTAAAAAAAGGGAGAAGGGGCAATGTTTTAAAGGTTTGGTTTCGATGTCATCTGGGCATACCTTATGTCAAATGTTATCCTAAGTCCCGACGCTAAATTTTTTGTATGCCTAAAAACCCCTAAACCCACATTATTTGTGTTTATCCTAAGTCCTACCATATCCCCGATGCTCATTCACAGACCTGACCCCACCATCCCATCACCACATCACATCAAGCACTAAACAACCTCCACCTTATCCACCATCTCCGCTTTTCACCCCACATCTGACGACCCTCACTTCATTTCAGCCCCCCTTTAGCCATCGAACATTAACAAAGGGGGAGGGGGGAGGGGTCCAAAATGGGATTTATCTATTATCACCCACATTGCTACGTGGCGTGCCCATACTATTTCGCACCCCCTTACTCCATTACCACTCACCACCTTTGACCCCCTTCGAAAAGAGGTTTCTGTCGTCAACCAAACTGCCGCATCCACTTGACTGTTGCCCATACTGCTACGCCACGTCCTCTGTCGCCTGTGTGCTCCATCCTATCAAATCTCTTCCTTCCAACAACCCGTTGCACGATGAATGGTCGGGCCATTATCCAATAGACCTACGCCAACTCAATGATCACCCCCAATTACATGTTAAAGCCCAAATTTACCATTGAAGCTGAGTTGACCATGTTGATCCTGTTGAATTACTGCAGGTGTTGGATTTGCGGGTATTTATAGAGAAATCACAGACTAAACACTATTGTCGAAGGATTATTATTCATCAAAGGAGAAATTGTCGGCACTTTGTGAACCTGATTATAGCTCTCCTTTGACTATTCAGTCCCAATCATAAGCTCCTTCTATCATATCCCTTCCCCAGTGCTGGATCTGTATCATTTTCCCTTATTTTCTCCCTTTTTCTTACAGCCCATTCTTCATTGCAGGTTGAGAAAGAAGATACAAAAGACAAAGCATGCCTCCCAAGGTGGATCGACAACCTTTCAATCCCATGGCCTATCCTCAGGTAGACTTAGATCATATCCCCCTGGCTGACAGAGACTACAAAATCCACAAGACAGAGTCAGAATTTGACTTGTTCGATTTCTATTGCTGGCTCGAGGATAAGCTCCTTGATGAATCAGATGATATCAGTTTGTGGGAGACCAAGCTTCCATATTACATCTTTCCGAAAACCCATAGCTTCTCTAAGCTAATAAGAAAATTTCAATCATTCTATGACATTAACTAGATTGTCATATTAAACCCCGTAGGAGCGATTTTATTTTACATCAATGCCCAATCCATTTGAGAGATGATGAAAGCCCCCATTGTTGAGAACACTATCCCTTTTTCATATGAGGCCTTTATAAGATTCTACCAGGGGTTATATTTTGCTAGCATGGCCAAAACCTTAGAGCTTTTCATGGCCACAAATGCACCAACGCCTACCAAAAATCCCCCATATCCATCATCCACTTTCCCGGATAGGATCAACCACATTATCACTGCTTTATCTTATTTTTTAGGATATCATAATGATCAGTGGGTGGATGAATCCATAATTGGTTTCTTTTCTATCCTTTCCTCAGATGCTAAACCCACTGTTATGTTCAATTATGCTTAGCTTTTTGCTAATGCAATTCATGATGAATTCTTAAAGTTCCAGACAGAAGGGGTATTCAAATACACCTCTGTGTTGGTGTACATGTTTGCTTGTTTTCAATTCAGAAAGTTCCAATTTGACATGATGAAGCAGGATGATGACTCTTAAGCCCAATCTATAATTTTATGGACGACTTTATTGAGGGAAATCTCTAGAGGATTTAGTGATGCAACTCGGGTACAATCCATCAAGCATAGCAGTGGCAGAAAAACTTGTGAGGAAGAAGAATGTAGAAATAGCTTCTTTGAGGAGGCAACTTAAGATGCCGGTGATAGAAGACCCTATGGCGAAGGAGATAGAAGCAACTAAAACACAAAAGGCAGAAATGCTGCAATTGATTGTTGAACAAAGAGAATAGATTAAGAAAATGGAGAGTGAGATGGATAAAATGATAAAATAAAGACAAAAAGAAATAAGAGATGCAGTGAAGGGAGCAGCACAAGAAGCAACTAAGGTCATGATTCCCCTATAAGAAGTTCCTCTCACAGTAATTCCAGCATCCACAACATCTACAGGTGCACGAGGAGAAGGGGCTGAGCAGTTAGCCAAGGCAATGGTGAAAATTTCCTTACAGACAACAGAAATTAAAAAGCTGCAAGATCAACTTAGTGACCTACAAGAGAATTTCAAAATGAAAGATTCAACACATGCCACAAAGTTTCATATTAGCAAAATATTAATTGAAGGTTTGCAAAAGTCGCTTCAGGAGTCCTCAATTGGAAGCATGGTAGGAAGAGTTAAAAAAATCATATGGTTGGATATTAATTGAATTTGTGAATGATATATGGCCATCAATTTAGATGATTTTTTAACAGAGGGAATTAATTGAGTTAGTGAAAGTTTCCATTGAGAAAACAAATGAGGAACTTGGGGATAAACCCTAAACTTCCAACAACATCATCAGATTCCTAAATTCTAAAAGCAGTCACAAATTGGAGCAACTGGAAGTGGCAGACATAATAGCCACTATACTTGAGGTAAAAAAGGTGTTGAAAAAAAGATTTTAGTTACACAGATAGAAGAAAGATTCAATTAGCTGGAGATTGGAGTAAGTAGATTTTTCAATATGATTGATCAACTGAAAAAAAATGGATTTCCTTCCTTATTTGTTATCAATGATAAGTTAATGCCTAAGACTGATTATGTAAAAAGGCTCACAAAGATTTCAAAGGACACATCCAAGCTCACAAATCAGAAGAACACAATGAATCGGAAAGCACTTTATGAAGTTATCAGCAATGACATCTTCATACAACATGATATTAAGCATATTTTTCAGTTGAGGCCAACAGTTGTGAAGTACACCAAGACTCATGAAGTCTACAAAAATTTGAATAAAACTAAGATTCCGACTCCAGAGAATTGGGAAAATTTATGTAGACTCCAGGGAGGATGATACCTTAGCACGACGACAAAGCAGGCAACTTAGAAAATTGTCAGCGTCGGCAGATCCAACATATCAGAACAACTCATCAGTATCAAATTTGTCAGCATAGCAAACTGCTATAGCACTAGATAACGGCTTCGCAAGGGTGCTAGAAATTTGTTAAAAGGGTCGTTATACTAAATGAGATTCAGACTCCGAAATTGAGATTTCCAAATCTCAGGTGCCATAACCAATGAGTTGCAAGAATGGGGACAGTAATTTATTGTGACAATAGCTCAGCTATTGCATTGTCAAAGAATTCAGTATTTCATAAGAGAAAAAAACACATAGATACAAAATTTCATTATATCAAAGAATTGGTGAACAATGGAGAAATTGTTTTACAGCATTGTAAAACAGAGGAGAAATATGCAAATATTTTAACAAAGCCATTGGGGCAGAAGACCTTTGAATTTTTAAGAAAATGTTTGGGTATGTTTGATAACCCAGCAGCTGACTTTAAGGGGGAGTGTTGAAAATATTAAAGTCACCTGCTAGCCTTTGAGCAGAAGAAAAGTACAGAGGCAGCGTAACAGAGTTTACGTGTACAACAACACGCAATTAAATAAGGATTGAAGAACCGTAGGAGTGAAATTAATTGTTATGGGCTGCAGCCACAGAGTGCAGAGGAGAAATTGATTATGGTGATGGGGAGAGCTGTTTTACAGTGGAAAAAATATTTTCCCGTAGATCTGAACTACGGAAGAGCAGAGATATATTAAAACCAGTCATTTCGGGCTTTTAAGTCCTCAAAAACCAGAAACAAAGAATTTGTTTAAAACAGGTCGAAGTCCTTTTAATTTCTGAAAAGGGAGGACAAGTGGTACCTACCACTTTAGCGCTAATCGCAGATCGCAAGTTGTTGAAGTATTAGTGTCTTGTTGTTATGGAAGTTTGCGATGTGCGATCGTTGCGCCATCGCACCATCGCAATATCACATATTCATTGTGTTACCTCCGCCATATGTTACTGCCGTTGAAAGATGCAATGTGATTGTCGCGCCATCGCGCAATCGCAAAATCACAAAGTCATAAGATCGCCCTCTACCCATGCCAGCGTTCCGTTGATTGTTTGCGATGCGATCATCGCGCCATCGTATGATCGCAGATCGCAACATCCATATGTCTTACCGCCGATTATAAGTTGCGATGCGATTATCGTGCCATCGTGAAATCGCAGCATCGCATATTATAAAGTGTTCCGCCATATGTTTGAACTACGATGCGATCGCGCGATTGTGCCATCGCAATATCGCACCATCGCATTTTTTGTTTGATCCGCCGATCACCGATGGGCGACTGCGATGTGGTCCCCACTCGTACGTCGCGCATTTGATATTTTTTTGTTGTTCTGTAAAGGTTTTCCTTTGTAATTTTTTTTTTTTTGTTTTATGTTTTTTTTATTCCACCACGCCATATAAAGTGAAAAAGGCCCAAGAGCCTGTGCATTATTGAATTGTATTGTTTTGTTTTGTTTTGCACAACAGTGCATGAGAAAAGAAGAAAACACAACAGTGTTGGTTTTGAAAGAGACAGAGTGTGTTGTTTGAACGACATAGAGTTGTTTTGTGAACTCTGTCTGTAGCAGTCACTTCATATTTTGTTATCCCTCAACAGAGGAAGAATTTTGTAATAGTTTTTAGTTTGTTTAATGAAATAGAAAGCATTTTCATGCCATCTCTGTCTGCAAGAAAATTCTTGTTTTAAATTTCTCTGTGTTAGAAGGGGAGTATTATTCTCTCCATTGTATTATTTTGGAATTATCAATATTCCAACATGGTATCAGAGCTAGTTTAAGCTCTTTGAAGGTTTCAAAGAAGCTGAAGAAGAAGAATACTTGTTGCAGTGTTTTCTCCAGTAGTGTGAAAGCTCAACAGAAGTCAAAAGTTCAAGTATTTCTCAAAGATAACAGAGTTGTTGTTTTGGTTTAAAAGAGTTTGTTCTTTCAGAAAAAGAAAGACATTTTGTTTAAGTTCAGAGTTTAGTTTAAGAGTAATGGCTGGACCAAGCACTAGTGTGAACATTGGAAATGTTTAGCTTCCACAATTTAATAGAAAGAATTATGATTATTGGGCCATTACCATGAGAGCCCTGTTTGTCTCACAAGACTTATGGGAATTTGTAGAAGATGGTTTTGTTGAACCAGCTGATGAGCAGGCTTTTAATGCCTTAACTCAAGCAGAGAAGGATTTATTGAAGAGCAATAGGAAGAAGGACTCTAAATCCCTCTTCTATTTGTATCATGCAGTAAATGAGAGTGTGTTTCCAAGGATAGCAGCAGCTAAGAAATCCAAGGATGCATGGGAAACTCTGAAAGTAGCCTATCAAGGTATGGAGAAAGTTAAAACAACAAAACTTCAGTTGATAAGAAGAGATTTTGAAACTCTTTGCATGAAAGAGTCAGATAATGTGGACAAATTTTTTACACATGTGATTGGGATTGTAAATCAGATAAGATCCCATGGAGAAACTCTTGAAGGAAGAAGGATTGTGAAGAAACTTTTGAGGAGCTTACCCTCAAAGTTTGATGTTATTGTTACCACCATAGAAGAGACCAAAGATCTCTCAAAGTTTACAGTGGACGAACTTCATGCCTCACTGATAACTCATGAACAGAGATTGAGCAGAGATGAACACTCATCTCTTGAGCACGCCTTCAAGACCCAGATGCCTTCAGGAAGAGGAAGAGGTCAAGGAAAAGGAAGAGGAAGAGGCAGAAGCCAGAACAGAGGTGTAAGGAACAACCCTTCGCATTCACATGGAAGGAGCAACAGTCAAAGTCAGAGCCACGGCCAATGCAACAGCCAGCAAGGTGGACATCAACACCAACATGCTCATGGACAGAGGTATGACAAATCCAATGTCCAATGTCATTACTGAAAAAAATATGGGCACTATGCCAATGAATGTAGAAAGAAACAAAATGACATGAAAAATAAGCAAAATGCTAATGTAGCAAAATAAGAAAAGAACCCAAGTAATGCGCTGTTAGCATGTAATGTAGCACAAGATAGAGAAGATGATGTTTGGTTCTTAGATTCAGGATGTAGTAATCATATGACTGGAAACAGAGCAATGTTTGCCAATCTAGATGAAGAAGTAAAATCCGAAGTAACCACAGGGACTGATACTAAGATCTCTATCAAAGGAAAAGGCAGAGTTAGTATTCGAGCAAGAAATGGGGAGCAGAAATTTGTTCCTGATGTATATTATGTTCCAGGTCTGAAGTGTAATATTTTGAGCGTTGGGAAGCTCATAAATAAAGGTTGCAATGTAATTTTCAAAGATGATGTGTGCACAATAAAAGATATACCTCCAAGCAAGAAACTCAATGCTGAAATACAAATGACCAGCAATAGAATATTTCCACTCAAGCTCAACACTGACTTGAAAGGAAAAGGAAAGAGCATAGCAGCTGTAACACAAGAAGCCTTCCAGAAGGAAGTAAAAGATGAGAATTGGTTATGGCACCTGAGATTTGGACATCTCAATTTCGAAGGATTAAATTTGCTGCACAGAAAAGGAATGGTAACAGGCTTGCCTTTGATTGAAAATCCTAACAGCCTATGTGAAGGCTACATCTTGGGAAAGAAACAAAGAGAAAATTTTCCATCAGGGAAAAGCATTAGGGCAAAATCACCCTTAGAAATCATCCACTCAGTTTTGTGTGGGCCGATGCAAACAACATCAGTTTCAGGCAACAACTACATGCTGACCTTCATAGATGATTTCACAAGAAAAGTGTGGGTTTATTTCCTAAAATATAAGAGTGAAGTTTTTCAAAAATTTTGCCACTTTAAAGCTCTTGTAGAGAAACAAAGTTGGCAGTACATTAAAGTTCTCAGAACTGATAGAGGAGGAGAATATATATCAAAGGAATTTATGCATTTTTGCAGAGAGAACATCATACACAAGCAGTTTACCACAAGGTACACACCGTAACAGAATGGAGTTGCTGAAAGGAAGAATCGAACCATAATGGAAATGGTGAGAAGTAAGCTAAAGGAAAAACACTTGCCGAATGAGTATTGGGCAGAAGCAACAAACTGTGTTGTATACATTTTAAATAGATTCCCTACAAAAACAATGATGAAAAAGTTCCAAAAGAAGCGTGGAGTGGCAGAAAACAAGGAGTCACCCACATGAGAGTTTTTAGATGTGTGGCATATGCACACATTCCAGACAAGTTGAGAAAGAAATTGGATAGTAAGGGGGAGAAGTGTATTTTCCTTGGATATTGTGAGGATTCCAAAGGTTACAGGTTGTATAAACCATCCAAAAAATGGTTCGTGATAAGCAGAGATGTGCAATTCATTGAAGAGGAAGCATGGGATGGAAGCATCGAGAAAACAGTTAATGTTAAAAGATGTTTATCTCATGATGAAGATGAAGGAGATGCGGTTGAAATTAACAACCCATCTGTAGCACAACCTCCACCAACGCAAGGACAGCAAGGGACACCTCAAGCGGCAGCAAGAACACCCTTGAGAAGAAGTGGGAGTGCATCACCGAGCACACCACATGGAGCAGAATTAAGTGCTTCTTCAAGCACGAATACACCAAGTGAAAGAGGAACAAAATTCAGAAGCATTAATGAAATTTATGCACAAGGAGCAGCAAATGAAGGTATGAATTCCTTATTTGCTTTGTATTGTCAAGTTGATGATCCTATTCATTTTGAAGATGCTATTAAAGATAGAAAATGGATAGAAGCTATGGATGAGGAAATTAATGCCATAGAGAAGAACATTGAGATGTCCAAATCTTAGGTGCCATAACCAATGTCAGCATCTCAGGTGCCATAACCAATGAGTTGCAAGAATGGGGACAGTAACTTATTGTGACAATAGCTCAGTTATTGCATTGTCAAAGAATTCAATATTTCATAAGAGAACAAAACACATAGATACAAATTTCATTATATCAGAGAATTGGTGAACAATGGAGAAATTGTTTTACAGCATTGTAAAATAGAGGAGCAATATGCAGATATTTTAACAAAGCCATTGGGGCAGAAGACCTTTGAATTTTTAAGAAAATGTTCGGGTATGTTTGATAACCCAGCATCTGACTTTAAGGGGGAGTGTTGAAAATATTAAAGTCACCTGCTAGCCTTTGAGCAGAAGAAAAGTAAAGAGGAAACGCAGCAGAGTTTACGTGTACAGAAACACGCAATTAAATAAGGATGGAAGAACCATAGGAGTGAAATTAATTGTTATGGGCCACAGCCACAGAGTGCAGAGGAGAAATTGATTATGGTGATGGGGAGAGCCATTTTACAATGGAATAAAGATTTTCCCATAGCTCTGAACTACGAAAGAGCAAAGATATATTAAAACCAGTCATTTCGGGCCTTTAAGCCCTCAACAACTAGAAATGAAGAATTTGTTTAAAACAGGTCGAAGTCCTTTTAATTTCTGAAAAGGGAGGACAAGTGGTCCCCACCACTTTAGCGCCAATCGCAGATCACAAGTTGTTGAAGTATTAGTGCCTTGTTGATATGGAAGTTTGCGATGTGCGATCGTCACGCCATCGCACCATCGCAATATCACATATTCATTGTGTTACCTCCGCCATATGTTACCGCTGTTGAAAGCTGTGATGTAATTGTCGCGCCATCGCGCAATCTCAAAATTGCAAAGTCATAAGATCGCCCTCCGCCCATGCCAGAGTTCCGTTGATTTTTTGCGATGCGATCGTCGCGCCATCGCACGATCGCAGATCGCAACATCCATATGTATTGCCGCCGATTATAAGTTGTGATGCGATTGTCGCGCCATCGCGAAATCGCAACATCGCATATTACAAAGTGTTCTACCATATGTTTGAACCGCGATGCGATCGCGCCATCGAAATATCGCACCATCGCATTTTTTGTTTGAGCCGCCGATCGCCGATGGCCGACTGTGATGTTGTCCCCACTCGTACGTCGCGCATTTGATAATTTTTTGTTGTTCCGCAAAGTTTTTCCTTTGTAATTTGGTTTTTTTTTTGTTTTATGTTTTTTTTATTCCGCCGCGCCATATAAATTGAAAAAGGCCCGAGAGCCTATGCATTATTGAATTGTATTGTTTTGTTTGGTTTTGCACAACAGTGCGTGAGAAAAGAAAAAAACACAATAGTGTTGGTTTTGAAAGAGACAAAGTGTGTTGTTTGAAAGACAGAGAGTTGTTTTGTGAACTGTGTCTGTAGTAGTCACTTCATATTTTGTTATCCCTCAACAGAGGAAGACTATTGTAATAGTTTTTAGTTTGTTTAATGAAATAGAAAGCATTTTCATGTCATCTCTGTCTGCAAGCAAATTCTTGTTTTAAATTTCTCTGTGTTAGAAGGGGAGTATTATTCTCTCCATTGTATTATTTTGGAATTATCAATATTCCAACATGGTATCGGAGCTAGTTTAGGCTCTTTGAAGGTTTCAAAGAAGCTGAAGAAGAAGAAGACTTGTTGCAGTGTTTTCTCCAGCAGTGTGAAAGCTCAACAGAAGTCAAAAGTTCAGGTATTTCTCAAAGATAACAGAGTTGTTGTTTTGGTTTAAAAGAGTTTTCTCTTTCAGAAAAAGAAAGACAGTTTGTTTAAGTTCAGAGTTCAGTTTAAGAGAAATGGCTAGACCAAGAACTCGTGTGAACATTGGAAATGTTTAGCTTCCACAATTTAATGGAAAGAATTATGATTATTGGGCCATTACCATGAGAGCCCTGTTTGTCTCACAAGACTTATGGGAATTTGTAGAAGATGGTTTTGTTGAACCAGTTGATAAGCAGGCTTTTAATTCCTTAACTCAAGTAGAGAAAGATTTATTGAAGAGCAATAGGAAGAAGGACTATAAAGCCCTCTTCTATTTGTATCAAGCAGTAAATGAGAGTGTGTTTCCAAGGATAGCAGCAGCTAAGAAATCCAAGGATGCATGGGAAACTCTGAAAGAATCCTATCAAGGTATGGAGAAAGTTAAGACAACAAAACTTCAGTTGCTAAGAAGAGATTTTGAAACTCTTTGCATGAAAGAGTCAGATAATGTGGACACATTTTTTACACATGTGATTGGGATTGTAAATCAGATAAGATCCCATGGAGAAACTCTTGAAGAAGGATTGTGGAGAAACTTTTGAGGGCTTACCCTCGAAAGTTTGATGTTGTTGTTACCACCAAAGTAAGACCAAGATCTCCTAAGTTTTTGGTGGATGAACTTCATGCCTCACTGATAACTCATGAAAAAAGATTGAGCAGAGATGAACACTCATCTCTTGAGCATGCCTTCAAGACCCATATGCCTTCAGGAAGAGGAAGAGGTCAAGGAAAAGGAAGAGGAAGAGGCAGAAGCCAGAACAAAGGTGGAAGGAACAACCCTTCACATTCACATGGAAGGATAAACAGTCAAAGTCAGAGCCACGTCCAATGCAACAGCCAGCAAGGTGGACATCAACACCAACATGCTCATGGAAAGAGGTATGACAAATCCAATGTCCAATTTCATTATTGCAAAAAATATGGGCACTATGCCAATGAATGTAGAAAGAAACAAAATGACATGAAAAATAAGCAAAATGCTAATGTAGCAAAAGAAGAAAAGAACCCAAGTAATGTGTTGTTAGCATGTAATGTAGCACAAGATAGAGAAGATGATGTTTGGTTCTTAGATTCAGGATGTAGTAATCATATGACTTGAAACAGAGTAATGTTTGCCAATCTAGATGAAGAAGTAAAATCTGAAGTAACCACAGGGACTGATACTAAGATCTCTGTCAAAAGAAAAGGCAGAGTTAGTATTCGAGCAAGAAATGGGGAGCAGAAATTTGTTCATGATGTATATTATGTTCCAGGTCTGAAGTGTAATCTTTTGAGCGTTGGGCAGCTCATAAATAAAGGTTACAATGTAATTTTCAAAGATGATGTGTGCACAATAAAAGATATACCTCCAAGCAAGAAAATCATTGCTGAAATAAAAATGACCAGCAATAGAATGTTTCCACTGAAGCTCAACACTGACTTGAAAGTAAAATGAAAGAGCATAGTAGCTGTAACACAAGAAGCCTTCCAGAAGGAAGCAAAAGATGAGAATTGGTTATGGCACCTGAGATTTGGACATCTCAATTTCGGAGGATTAAATTTGCTGCACAGAAAAGGAATGGTAAGAGGCTTGCCTTTGATTGAAAATCCTGATAGCCTATGTGAAGGCTGCATCTTGGGAAAGCAACAAAGAGAAAAATTTCCATCAGGGAAAAGCATAAGGGTGAAAGCACCCTTAGAAATCATACACTCAGATTTGTGTGGGCCGATGCAAACAACATCAGTTTCAGGAAACAACTACATGCTGACCTTCATAGATGGTTTCACAAGAAAAGTGTGGGTTTATTTCCTAAAATATAGGAGTGAAGTTTTTCAGAAATTTTGCCACTTTAAATCTCTTGTAGAGAAATAGAGTGGGCAGTACATTAAAGTTCTCAGAACCGATAGAGGAGGAGAATATATATCAAAGGAATTTCTATGTTTTTGCAGAAAGAATGGCATACACAAGAAGTTTACCACAAGGTACACACCGTAACAGAATGGAGTTGCTGAAACGAAGAATCGAACCATAATGGAAATGGTGAGAAATATGCTTAAGGCAAAACACTTGCCGAATGAGTATTGGGCAGAAGCATCAAACAGTGCTATATACATTTTAAATAGATGCCCTACAAAAGCTGTGATGAACAAAGTTCCAGAAGAAGCGTGGAGTGACAGAAAACAAGGAGTCACCCACATGAGAGTTTTTGGATGTGTGGCATATGCACACATTCCAGACAAGTTGAGAAAGAAATTGGATAGTAAGGGGGAGAAATGTATTTTCCTTGGATATTGTGAGGATTCCAAAGGTTACAGGTTTTATAACCCATCCACAAAAGGGTTCGTGATAAGCAGAGATGTGCAATTCATTGAAGAGGAAGCAGAGGACGGAAGCATCGAGAAAACAGTTAATGTTAAAAGCTGTTTATCTCATGATGAAGATGAAGGAGATGCGGTTGAAATTAACAACCCATCCGTAGCACAACATCCACCAATGCAAGGACAGCAAGGGACACCTCAAGCGGCAGCGAGAACACCCTTGAGAAGAAGTGGGAGTGCATCACTGAGCACACCACATGGAGCAGAATTAAGTGCTTCTTCAAGCACGAATACACCAAGTGAAAGAGGAACAAAATTCAGAAGCATTAATGAAATTTATGCGTAGGGAGCAGCAAATGAAGGTATCAATTCCTTATTTGCTTTGTAGTGTCAATTTGATGATCCTATTCATTTTGAAGATGCTATTAAAGATAGAAAATGCATAGAAGCTATGGATGAGGAAATTAATGCCATATAGAAGAAAAAAACATGGGAGTTGGTTGATCTCCCAGAAGGTAAGGAAGTCATTGGAGTTAAATGGGTCTATAAGACCAAGAGCAATGCTGAAGGAAAAATAGAGAGACACAAGGCCAGACTTCTTGTCAAGGGATATAAGCAGAAGCATGGGATAGATTATGAAGAAACTTTTGCACCAGTTTCAAGAATGGGGATAGTAATTTATTGTGACAATAGCTCAGCTATTGCATTGTCAAAGAATTCAGTATTTCATAAGAGAACAAAACACATAGATACAAAATTTCATTATATCAGAGAATTGGTGAACAATGGAGAAATTGTTTTATAGCATTGTAAAACAGAGGAGCAATATGCAGATATTTTAACAAAGCCATTGGGGCAGAAGACCTTTGAATTTTTAAGAAAATGTTTGGGTATGTTTGATAACCCAGCAGCTGACTTTAAGGGGGAGTGTTGAAAATATTAAAGTCACCTGCTAGCCTTTAAGCAGAAGAAAAGTACAGAGGCAGCGCAGCAGATTTTACGTGTACAACAACACACAATTAAATAAGGATGGAAGAACCGTAGGAGTGAAATTAATTGTTATGGGCCGCAGCCACAAAGTACAGAGGAGAAATTGATTATGGTGATGGGGAGAGCTATTTTACAGTGGAATGAAGATTTTCCCATAGATCTGAACTACGGAAGAGCAGAGATATATTAAAACAAGTCATTTCGGGCTTTTAAGCCCTCAACAACCAGAAACGAAGAATTTGTTTAAAACAGGTCGAAGTCCTTTTAATTTCTGGAAAGGGAGGACAAGTGTTCCCCACCACTTTAGCGCCAATCGGAGATCGCAAGTTGTTGAAGTATTAGTGTCTTGTTGATATGGAGGTTTGCGATGTGCAATCGTCGCGCCATCGCACCATCGCAATATCGTATATTCATTGTGTTACCTCCTCCATATGTTACCGCTGTTGAAACTTGCGATGTGATTGTCGCGCAATCGCAAAGTCATAAGATCACCCTCCACCCTTGCGAGAGTTTCGTTGATTGTTTGCGATGCGATCATCGCGCCATCGCACGATCGCAGATCACAACATCCATATGTCTTACCGCCGATTATAAGTTACAATGCGATTGTCGCGCCATCGCGAAATCCCAACATCGCGTATTACAAAGTGTTCCGCCATATGTTTGAACCGCGATGCGATCGCGCCATCACAATATCGCACCATCGCATTTTTTGTTTGATTTGCCGATGGTCGATGGCCGACTGCGATGTGGTCCCCACTCGTATGTCGCGCATTTGATATTTTTTTGTTGTTCCGCAAAGGTTTTCCTTTGTATTTGTTTTTTTTTTGTTTTATGTTTTTTTTATTCCGCCATGCCATATAAAGTGAAAAAGGCCCGAGAGCTTGTGCATTATTGAATTGTATTTTTTTTTCTAGTTTTGCACAACAGTGCGTGAGAAAAAAAGAAAACACAACAGTGTTGGTTTTGAAAGAGACAGAGTGTGTTGTTTGAAAGACAGAGAGTTGTTTTGTGAACTGTGTATATAGAAGTCACTTCATACTTTGTTGTCCCTCAAAAGAGGAAGACGTTTGTAATAATTTTTAGTTTGTTTAATGAAATAGAAAACATTTTCATGCCATCTCTGTCTGCAAGCAAATTCTTGTTTTAAATTTCTCTCTGTTAGAAGGGGAGTATTACTCTCTCCATTGTATTATTTTGGAATTATCAATATTCCAACAAGGGCGTGGTAGCTGGAAAGAAAATTGTGGAAAGTCCAAGCGATTAGATTTTCCTTTCAATTAGAAGAAGCCCGTGTCCCGTGCAACTGCAGCCATTTAAGCTCTCGGATACTGTCCCAGTTCCAGTCGCTTTTGCTGGATGGTGATGCGAGGAACCAACTTACCTTTGTCTTTTCTAAAGTACACGCCTCTGAATTTCTGGATTCCTCCGCTGCTTTGATCTCTGTCACAAATACAATTTCTAAAATTGATATCGTACAATTTATTTTTAAAAGATATTATTAAGTTTTAAACTGTGAATTTAAATCATTTAAAATTAGACTATGTAATAGTTTTAATAGGCCAACCCAGCTCAAAATGCAACAATTCTCAACCTATCTCAACCTGCAACAATTATCTAGCCTGCTAGGCACCAGTTAATGGCCAGCTATGATAAATAAGCATAGTTGGATCTAAACCAGTACATTTTTTGTGCTTTTGTCGCTCAACAAGTTGAATAATTGTTACCGTCTCAAAATAGTATGAACACTAACAACAATCTTTAAAAAAAAAACATGGACCAATAATTAAAATTACCAAAAAAATAACATATAGCACTTCATATCTACAAAATGTGATATGAATTTAGTATGAGGAGAGAATTTTACCTGGCACCAAGAATTTTTTCTGGTTGTTGTCGTGCCTTAGTGGTCTTACGACCTGCAGCCTTGGCAGCCATCTTTCTTAGTTGCTTTACTAGTAGTTGTGCATCTTTTGAATAATTAGCACAACGGTAATTTCGCATACTTGTAGTTGGCGAGACCATTGGAGCTGAAGTGGGCGCCGATATTACAGCAAATGTTTCCAATTCCTGTTCCATCTGCCCTTCAATGATTTGAGGGGTTAAATTCCCTGGCAGCAGCCTGTGCTTTCGATCTAATGTCCTAATGTCCTTTCGAGAGTGTGAAAGAGGACGTGGTAGCCGAGAAGCATATTGTGGAATGTTCAAGCGGTCACAATTTTCTTTCAAGAAGAAAACCCCGTATCACGTGCAACGACAACCATTTGAGCTATCAGATACATTACCAGACGCAGCTTCTTTCGTGCAGGGAGATTCACCCGAGCAACCCACTTTCCTTTCATTTTATCAAAGTACTCACCTCTGTATTTCTTGATTCCACCGCTGCTTTTGGCTTTATCATCTCTACAAAAAATATCGGCCTCAGTGTGATCATCTTCTTTCTGGTGTTGTGTAGTAGTAGGCCTACCAACACCATCGTTTTCTTTATCTTGAAATTATTTTTGCCAAGCAGCGCAACGTCCCTCATTCTCATCATCCTGCAACATGTTTCCTTCTCCGAGATGTGGATTGCTACCTCGCTTATCAAACGATCGACTCTGCTCGACGCTAAAATCTTGTTGTCTCGAGGCATAAGTGTTCATAGATCAAATTTTATCGTATCCAACCCTAACTAGTTGTTAAATATATAAAAAGAGTAATACTAGTTAATTTAACTAACATTAAGCATCAAATTAGACAAGCGTATTGACTTTCCTCAGCACCAGAAACCCGTTGTAAGGAGGCGAAAATGCTTTATATATTTTAAATTAGCCATTTAATGAATATTTAGGATAGTCGACGAGGGTGACCTTTTCCTTTCTTTATCGACTAAAACGCAAATGAAATATTTATATAGACAACAAGGTAATGCAAATATTAATAATAAAAAATTAAAAATAATATGAATATGAATATTAATAATTAATAATTAATCATTGAAATGATTAATTATTAATAATAATTATAAATTATTAAATATTATTAATAAAAAATTAGTAATAATTATAATTATTAAATATTAATAATTATTAATAATTACAATTGTTAGTAATAAATGACAATGACGATTAACATTCATTAAGACAAATGTAGTCTATTGGACCTTAAGAAAAGAGTATAATTTTCATTCTTCAAAATCTTGTTTATGTGATCAAGGAGAAGGGGAAGAAGCGCTCCAAGATCGCTATAGTTGGGTTGGCTTAATAACTCAAGAAGATTGGAGGTGTGGCTGATGATAGGGAATTGGGAGTGGATGTGGGCAAGGCTCAGGTAGCCTAAAAGGAAATTCTTTTCATCTTCCACCTTCTTGGTATCACAAATGTGACAAATTTTGTCGTCCCAACGAGACTTGGGAGTGGACCATCGCCCAGTCTCACTCTCAAGCTCATGACAATTAGTTGTTATCCTAGCGATGTTCATTTTCTTCTTAGTGTTGGTCAACATAGAGAGATAATTTTCGTTATCAAAGGTGGGGTTGATCACCTTCTTATAGTATCTTAGCTTCCCTTTACCCTCTAGCTCCTTATCATCTCACATCTTGCCCTTAAAATAAGATGTAATGGTATCTTTGATACTATCCTTGTTTCCCATTATGATCTTCTCCTTAATCACCCAAAGGTTGAGCCAGGACTCAGCATCCTTATACCACACACGCTTGAGGCATAGGTGGGGGTTTTCACTAAAGTCAGAAGCAATTTTTGGGAACCTCTTGGATTTCCTGTTGTAAAGCTTCATCTTATACATCAGATATCTAAATTTAGTCGTACTTTCACGGGGGAATAGGTAAGCTTCGATCAAGCAGATATGATAAGGAGTGTTCCCCTTGATCTTGAGGTTATAGGTTATGAATTTCTTTTGAATCATCTCAATCTTTCTCCACGACTCTCTAGATATACTACAACAAAAAACTTCACATCCGTATAAGACAACAGGGGTGACGAGAGTCTCAAAGAATAACTTTTTCTTACTCCAAATGTAAAGATCATTTGTCTTACAATTGTTTTCAAGCTCATAATAAGCCTTCTAACCTCCAATAATTCGTTTCTCGATGCTATAATTCTAGTTGAGCTGACGAGGAAAATCAGTACCCAAATATTTATAAGAAGAAACTTTCTCTAGACAATAGTTATAATAGACGAAAAATAAATACTATATACCTAATAGATTGTTACTATAAACCATGATCATATTAATAATAATCAATCAATTAATTATAAATAATTATAGTTATTAATTTTTATCTATTTATAAATATTAACATTAATATTTCTATTATTATTGTTATTTAGCACTATTAATTAACCAATAAATAAATAATATAAATATTAATAATTAAAAATAATATAAATATAATAAATAATACAAAATATATATAGTAATAATACAATAATAATTATTATATTATAAAATTTTATTATTATTAAATTATAAATATGATAATACTTATAACAATTATAATAGCAATTTATAATAATTATTTTAATTTTATAATATTATTAATATTAGCCCTAAGGGATAGCTTAATTCGTCGAGTTCTCGTTGCTAAGTATTTTGTCGGTTGGGAGGTCACGAGGTCAAATTTCTTCGACACCCTTGGGGTTAGGCCCTACTTGTTCCATCGGCAACTAGATCCCTTCGAGTTGATCTTCCTGAATTTTTTTGTGGATGTAATGGACACCTAGTGTCCGTGAACCACATCTAAAAAAGATAGTATTATTAATATTATCAATAGTATAATAAATAGATGGCTCAGATCTCAGCGTGATATTATGCAAATGACCAATCCAAATAACATCTCATCCGTGACCAACTTCATTTTTTTTTAAAACAGAGCACTACCTTGAAAATTTATGGTCACTCAACTCCATCATCTGTGTCATTTCCAATAAGGGGTATATCATATTGTGTTTGGTGGAGGGGACATTTAGCAAATCCAAACTATTATATACACATCTATATATTAAAGGAAAATAAAATGAAAATAAAATGATATTAAATATCAGATATAATTTTTTTTGGATTCAGATATTCGTAACTTACTAATTTCTTATAATTTTTTAATAATCCACTTAAAATTTAATATATGAACAACAGTCCTATGTATGTATCCGAAAACAACAATCCTATATTGAATAGTATGTCTGTGTTCGAAAATAACAATCCTGACATCACATTTTCAAGTCCTAAATGAATTTATGAACCTTACCATGCCCATGCCTTCCAAATAACATGCCTTCTTTGCATCCCCTACATTTACAAAGATCCACTCGTTAATCTTGGAACGTATTGGAATTGAAACGTTTAATTGATCGAACACAATTCCTAGGGGCAGAGAATCAGAGTAGAGCGAAGATGGAGAAATGCATGCCCTCAACATGTTGGTGGAAACGTATGACTGGAACCACAATATTGTTTCACTCCAATTGTGTTTAAACGACCAGTCGCCCATTGAGCGGGTTTCAAACAAACTGACTATTGATGGCACACAAAATAATTTTTCTTAAATTTAAGTTTTGATATTTTTTGTTCAGCGATTTTTAGAGGAAGATATACAATTCATTAAGATGGATATTTGATTTATATATTAAGTTATAGACATAATATGAGAGAGAAACTCAATATGAAGAGATATTATTGGTAACATTACATTAAAAAATAATAAAATAATATTTCTTGATCAAATTAAAAAAACAATAATAATATACGTGTCTTTCAACAACATTCATAGATTAAATATCTTAAAATTTTCTTAATTTTTCATTAAATCAAATAAAAAATAAAATATTTGAAAGAGAAAAAAAGATTAATTTAGTTTATAATTTTTTTTAGGTTTTAGTACGAGGGATATAAGTAAGCCCTTTATGATTTAATATGAAATTCACAAGTTACTTTTAGAAATTTAATGTAAGTTATATATATATACATATATATATATACATATATACATATATATATATATACACACACACACACACACACACACATATATATATATATATATATATATATATATAAGAGAGTTAGAGAGAGATATTTTATTATGTCACTGTTAGTGACATCTAGTATCATTTTCGTAGTATTAGTTTCATAGTATATTGATTTTTTTTTCCCTTTTGCAATGTTGACTTTATGTTTTCTTCGATTCGTACCATTTTTTTTTACCGATGTATGGTCGTCACCACCACCAAGGCTTCAAAGCCCTAGGAAATGCGTTAGTCTGTAAAAAATCCTACAGCCTCGGAACTACCCATGGTGGGAGATATTCTTCAAGTTTCCTTGAAGGCTACTACGGTCTCCCTATACCAAGGATGCTATTATATATTGAAAGGTATTAAAGTATTGAAATTAATAATGAAAATATATATCACTAAAAAAAAGTCATATCAATTTGTTTATTTTCTTCTTTTAAGTTTGGGGGAGAGTTAATGTGTCACATGAATGAGTTTGTCGGATTTGAATCAAAAATTGATGAGGCTAAAATTTAGTTTGAAAAAGATGGAGCGAGTGGGTCATTGAATGAATTAATGAAGGGATTTTAATGACGTCCACGAGACCAAGTGGTTTAAGGGACCTAGAATTCCAACACATCACAACTTCAAACATTTTTTTAAGTCTACTCCCTTGTCATGGATCTTCACCAAGAAGCTTCCAATTTTTATAAGCCTCGCTTCCTCGAACAACTTTTTGAAACAATCCACCTTCAAATGCTTCTAAAATTATTATGAATATAGTCATAAGTCGGACAATACATGTTGTAGTGCCATTCTGTTTAAACCTCTCCTTTCCTACAAAAGATGCAGATTGTTTCTTCCTGCTCTTTGTTTCTCGTTTTCCATCTAATTTTTTTACATCTGAGATGATAAGACCCCGTCCTCAACTATGCTATTAATAATCTAGCCGTTCCTTTTATTTTCACACCTAATTTATCTTCTCAGCATGAGACCATATCGGGTTGAAATATTTGACATATAGATATTTGTTTCGACCAATATTCTTTTCCCACATGGTAGTCCTAAAATTTTCAAGCACCCAATTTTTATCTCCTCTTTAGAGTTATGAAAATCCTACCACTTAATGCCCCACTTACCCAACCACTTATAATTTTTCTTCCTCCAAGTTTTCTTCCTTAATTTTAACTCCTTTGCAACAACTATTTTAGGCCAACAATGTCCCTCCATGCTTTCAACCTTTTTTAAGAAACTTAACAATTGAAAGTTTGCCTCACTCTCCATCAAATCCAAACGAGCCTCAACTAGCACGATTTCATAAGGGATCAGTGATTTGACATTGAAATTATTAGTGATTAAGTGATTTTGAATTCTTTCTAATTGTCTCCACCTGTGGTTTGATATACTATTCCCCCAAACTTCACATGCATAGAGTACAACCAGTGTAACCAATAACCCAAAAAGGGTTTTCTTGGTCTTCCAGTCTCATAATTGTTCTTTCCTACATATTATCTGTAGAAGATAAAAATATCTCCAAACCCCTTTAATCATTTTAGATCTACATGTCTCTGATTTGAGCCTGTTCTGAAAAAAAATTCCTAGATACTTTTATTCTTCAACTATTTCCAAGGGTTTCCCCTCTAAATAAAATTAAACTGTTATTTTTTCCTCTCTAAGGAGAAGATCACGATCTTGTTTTTGATAATGTTTAATTTCATCCCAAACTCTTTAAAAAAATATCTCTAAGGCCTTCAGATGCTCTCTCATACCATGAGCTAATTTTGCAAATAGGATAAGGTCAACAACATACAAAAAAGCCTCACAACATAACTTGTTAATTGAATACCCTCTCCATTGTTATTGCTTAACCATTATTATATCTTATAAATATATAATCCAAACAACATGTGAGAAAGAGGGCACCCCTTCTTGACCCCAATGTCACTACCAAAGCTTTCAGAAAATCCTTCCTTAGTTCTGATTTTAGCTCTAACTTTCTAGTAGAGCTTATGAACTTCTACTTTATAATAACTTGAAATTATGATCTCTTCCATCCTTCTCCATAGCTCGTCTCTAGGAACAGTGTCGAAAGGTTTCTTGAAATCAACAAAGAAACAAAAGAAATTCTCCCACTGTATTTCCCATATTTTTTCTATGAGATGCCTAAGAGTGATATAACGATCAATGGTAGAATGTCACGACCTAAAACCCGTCTTTCCTTTTTATATTTACCTTCCTTCTTCCAAACTTCTAATCCTACGCTCCGCCATGCTTCCAAATAGTTTTTCAAAAAAAGGATTAACCATAATAATGTGGTAATTGGAGGGAATATTAATGTTTCCACTTTTGTAAAGAGGGTTAGCAACACTAGTTGTCCATTCAGTTAGGAAATTTCTTTATGTCATGCTTTTGAAGATCCTTTTGATAATCAGAGCCCAGGTTTGACACCCCCCCCCCCCCAACTTTAAATATTATACTTTGAATCCATCAGTTTCTTGAGATTTACCATTTGTTAACTTTGTTATACCACACTTGACATATTCTAATAAAAATAACTCAGTTGAAGTGTTGATTATGGGAGTGTTTTTTCTCTCTTGTTCTCTCCCATATAGAAGCTTCGCATAATATAACCATTGAGTAACTGAGATATTACTATCCATTTTCTTTTGCTTTTGCTGTAGTTCCCTCCAGAATCTTTTGGGATTAAGTTTTCCCAAATAAATTAAAACAATCCTTCTTGAAGTCACATACCTTTATTTATTTATTTAATCATATTTTTGTACTTTTTCATGCTTTCACTATTTACCTCATTCTCTTTAAGTGACCTTTTTGCACCCTTACACTCATCAAACCAGTGATTGGCTGGAAAAGTGTTTGAAATTCTCTTCATTGTACGAGATCTTTTTCAGACCATTAAGGACATGTGGATTAAAGGGATAACCATATTGTTGCCAATGTTCTCTATTACTGCATTGTCCTCTTCACTTACTGAGTTGACTTTTTTCGAGCAACAAAGAGATCTTGATTTTCCTCATTCATAATGACTCTAACTTTTGCATGGACTTTCTTATGTAAATGTTGGCTTTTCTCTAACTGCATCCCACTTGTGTGCCTTCCCAAATTAACAAAGAGAGGCATATGATATGATTTAAACTCAATAGGACAAGCTCCAATATTGAACTCTAACAATTTAGAAATAAATCTCTTAAGAAAATCACATAATCCACCACATTTTGACCATTGTAAGTTTTACATGTAATGTCACTGGATGTAGGCCAAGATTTCATGCCATTCAAAATGACCATGCCATAGAGGCTTCATAAGCCTAAAAATTCAGTACCAAAGTGTGAAACACTCCTTTTTCCATCTTGAGAATATATTTTCCACCTGTGATCCTTACTCTCATTTAGTCAAAGAGGATTGTTTTCCATGTTCTCATCACTACCTAACTACATATACTGATTGTTCATTTTCCTTGCATTAAAGTCACTGATAAAAATGATATCTCCTAAAGTTTTGAAGGAATAAATGTCTTTTTTTAGAGTAGCATAAGGGTCTTCAATGTCTAAGTTTTCCTTCTTTCAGAACTTCGAATTTTTGGGAGAAAAGTAACAAGAAACCATCCTGATTGTTTCATTGTTGTTTGTATATTATTCCATATAAATTTATTATTTGGGTCCTCTTTTACCACTTTTGAAATTCTACTCCAACTTTTTCTTATTAGAATTGTGATCCCTCCATGCCCTTTACCTATTCCCTCCATGTTGAAATTGTATTGTATCCCTCAAATTATGGAACCCTGAAACCATCATGCTTATGAGCTTCCATAAGAAAAATGATGTACTTCCCTTCTGCTATGGGCCCCAAACCCACTCCTCTCCTCCATGGATAAACTCTGAAATTCCAACTTACCATGTTTATATACTTCCCAGGGCCCTGAATACTTATTTTTTATTTGTTACATGCTTGTCGATTTGGGCTTTCTGAATTTTTAGCTATGCATGTTTTCCTGCCTCCCTTGCTAATTTCACTTCCTTCGCTCTTCTTGTTGTTCAAATATAAAATCATCATCTAGGTAAATAGGATTACCTCTAAGCATCCCCCTATTCCTTAGGATAGCCATCTTATATTCTATAATTATCAAAATAACTCTCACATGTCTGCTAGGTTCGTTTTTTTCTTTCCTTCCATTCTTGTTTTCCTATTGAATATAGTGTGACCATTTCAACTCATCCTTGAGGAAGTCCTTGACTAGAATATATGTCCTCTCTTTCTCTCCATTATCTGTCAAACCTTTGATAATTTCTTTTGTATCCTTGACATGTATGTATCTTTCCTCTCTTACTTTCCTCTTGATTTTCCTCCCCATGATTTCCTTTTTCTCGACTAATGGTTCCTTTACCACTTGTGCCCAAGATTTAGCCTCTTCCATTTGTTGTCTTATCTTCCTTTCTCTCATCTCAATGCTCTCCAAGGATGATTGAAACTCTTCTATCTGTTTTTTGATGCTAATGTTCCCCGTATCCAAGTATTTTTCTTCAACTACCCTGGTTTACTCCTATTCTTGTCTCAAAATGATCAATTTTTGCTTCCCTCTTTCCATATTGTTTTGCAAATTTCTTATCCTCTCTTTGAGAACCTTGTTTTCCCTTTCATGTTTTCGACTTATTACTAACACTTATTTTATCTTTTATCTTTGAATCTTCATGTTGTTCCTTCAATTCAATAAGCTTAATTCTTCTTTTGTTGCTCATGATCTGACTTACATAAAACTATGACAACCACAAAAGCAAAGTGGTTGTGGGATTGTATTTGTTCTTACTACTTTTTTCTTTGTTTTTTTTTGATAGAGTTTCACTTTATTTTAGCTTTATCTTATACCCTTTTTTCTTAGACTTCCCCATTTATATTTTATCTTAACCCCCTCTTTATGTCCCTTCTCTTCTTCTGATGAGTGCATTTTAACTATAACAATTGCCTTGCTATTGGTTGATATTGATAAGATCCATGCGATTTTTATTCTTAGTGTCTCCTTCATTTTTTTAAGCTTGTATATGCCTTAAAATCCCTCTGTATTTGGAACACACCATGTCCCTCTTACACTCTTTGTTTGAATGTTGGGATAAGATTATGCAGTACTTGGAATTTGAAGGGGATGGATCCAACGAATGTTCCAACCCAGCTACTTTTAAAGCCTCGTTAAAATATAATCCAATACTTGATTTTGAAAAATGGTTAATCTATTGCTTCCACTTGCGGAAAATTTCCCTAACTAAAGTTACTTAGGTGCTTGCTTTCGACCAAGACAAGTTATGTATCTTCATTAGACCACCTTTTTCTCATGATTTAAGATAGATACATAAGCACAATATATATAAAATAAAGAGAAATTATTTAGTTCCAACCTATTGCTCATGCCGCGTCAACCTGTGGCTGTTGTGGTTTCTCTATCAATGCTTTGTCGTTATTGACCTGTCGTTGCTCTCACATGCGTCTCACACTCGTCTCTCTCCACCTCACAGCCTCCTCTGCGTCACCTGACTACCTGACAACCACCTTACACCTTCATAGTCGCCTCACTTCCTCACAGTCCGCTCTCTCTAGCTCACAACCTACTCCCAGTCGCCTCAATACCTCACAACCACCTCACACCCTCACAATTGTCTTACTGCCTCACACGTGCCTCACAATACGCTCAGTCCGCCTCACATCCTCCTCACAACCCGCTCACTTCGTCTCTCAGTCACCTCACAACTCTCACACAACTTCCTCGTAGCTCACAGTCGCCTCATAGCGCAGTTGCCTCACATCTCACAACTTTCACACAATCGCCTCATAGTAATCTTACCTTTATATAACTTATCAATTCAATATTACATTCACGATACTTAAGTCATACCAAAAATATCTATACGTGGATATCTCATGTCTAAGTATCTGTCCCAATGTTTCCATGGCGTATTATTATTCTTATAGTCCCCGGCTTCTTACTCACACCACTTTTTCCTGCACAGGATCATCGACATACCAGTTCCTTCTTCCACGTATTCAATGGAACCAACCTAATTTTGGAGGCAAGCGCTTCAATCATCCACTTTGATTGCGTGCTTCAAGTGATAAATCTCTCTCATTCTATACTCATTCATGAATTGCATTAAAATCCCATGCAGGTGAAATTTAACGAGACATTTTTCTCCTTCAGCAAGACCTTCAGCTTCATCATTGTGTTGAGCTCCTCTGACAATGGTGGACACAAAATGGCTTTCATCGTCACGCCCTAGAAAATCAAATGTGTTTTTCTTCACAGATTTTTTGTTTGCATGGTTGTGGGAGCTATACAGTTAGGAAAGGGTTCTTAGTGCATCGGATCCAAATTTGGGCAAGGCTTATGATGTGGAGGAGATGGAAAGTGTTCCGAAATTAGGGTTATTGTGTTCCCATACAAATCGAGAGAGCGGGTTGGGAATACACCATGTTTTTCAAATACTAGAAGGCAAAGATCCCCTCCCTAACCTTTGATATATTTGAATTAATATAATGAGTCTTCCGTGTAGGTATCCCATTGGTGGTACTGATCACAGTTGATGGTACTGATCACAGTTGATGTTCTGGTGGAATTGTGGAGCATTATTCTTTCGAATCTGTCGATTATGAACTCTGCATAGGTGGAGCAATCTTCTAATTTGCCATATCCAAAGAACGAACATTTGTGTATAATATGTAGGTGTTTAAGGTATATGAATAATGAGCATGCTCTGATTAAATCAAAGACTTCTCCATGATTCGTTCCCAACTTAAATTTGTGAACTGTCTAACTGGTGAAAAGCATATTTTTTTAAAATAAATTTTAGAATAAATGTAAAGTTACAGTTATGAAGTCCATACATAATCTGATTTTTTGTGCATGAACCAATTACATATTAAAAATAAATTTCAATAGTAAAAATAAATTTAAATAATAAAAATTTCTACCTCACCGAAAAACAAATGATCTCCCTAATTTTTTTATAAAAAATTTAAAAAACCAAATATATACACATTTCCATTATAAAATATGTTTTCCAAATATATGCATAATCTTAAATGGTGAAAGGTCAAAAATATTGAAATTTATTATTTTAATTAAAAATGTAAACTAACTTAAAAAACGATTTTGTATATTACATTATATTAAATTAATTGTTTAAAATATTTACAATAAACAAATAGAAAATTAAAGTAAATTAAAAAGAGATTTTATCTATTCAACTATGTAATTAATATAACTTATTGCCGACTATATCATTCATATAAATAAGTTTTATTATTATTTACAAGTTTGAAGGTTAAAAAAGTACGAGATGGATAGTTTTGTGAATGAAATATGTTTGTGTGAATTAATCTAACCAAAATCATTGTGATTATTGAGGTAAACCATGAAATACACCAGCCACCCATCATGCAATCTCTTTAGTATTTTTTATGTAGTTGGCATCTTGTATGCAGAAGTATATCATGATTTGATTCCTATGGAAGTGGTGTATAATTTCATTTCACATCATTGTTTTTCATGAACGTTTTTTTTGAATGTTTGTTTATTCTATAATAAATAAATAAAAATAATAAACAAAAGTTATGTGGTGTAATGTGTAAAAATAAATAAAAACCGTAAAAGTTAAACCAACTATGTAGGAAGCAAGGATGTCATTTCAGCTTGTTGAATAAGATAGATAGCTGTGTATATATGTAACCTGACTGTGGTATTAATTGATCAAAATAAATGTATGTAACTTTGAGATGTACATATATATATATAAAAGTTTAGTTGTATATAAAATATGATCTATTATAAAATATTAAAATGGAATAAATATAATTTATATTAAAATGGAATAAATATAATTTATTTTTTATTTGAAATTTCACTTATAAAAAATTTAGAATAATTATTAAATATTTGTAAGTGATATTTAAATATATTCAAAGTTATTAAACATTATTAAAATGTTTTAAGTATATTTGAAAAATATTTTGTTTAAAATTGACACATAAGAATGTGTTTTTAACAATTACATGTGGCACTGTAATAATGTAGATGAAACTTAACAATGTCTTAAGATAACTTATCATCTCTTTTGTTGGAAATTTGAATAAATTTTTTTAGCTTTCCTTAATAATTTTTTGAAAAAAAAACCATGTGGTGGCAATGTCCAAAAAAGAAAGGGCAATGACATTGCTTGGCTCTTGTTATTCTATTGATAATATGTACAATTTAATTCTTGAAATTTCCTTAATGTTTAATATGAAATTGAAATATAAAATTTAAAAAAAATATTAATTAAATAAAAAATCAATGTAAATATTTTATGTAGAGAAGAGATAGAGAAATTTTGGTGCATTCTAATTCAGATATGAAGGGATCTCTAGTTTCTTGGATGTTTAATATTGAGTTTTAATATTGAGTTGACAAGTAATATTTAAAAAAATATTAATTAAAAAATTATGTCAATTAAGATATCTCTAGAAAGAAAAACACTATAAATATATTAGGTAAACCAAATTAATATATATATACATTTTATTAGTGTGTTTATTTTATACTTAACATGTGGCATTTGTGTATATATATATATATATATATATATATATATATATATATATATATATATATATATATATATATATATATATATATATATATATATATATAAATTTATAAATATCTAAATATTCATGTTTCTTCATTAATTTATAATATAAAAAAGACAAATTCTGATCAATTTGATCCTTATTATTACTTAATTATAAAAAATTCAAATATATTTTCACAAGTATTTTCATCATAAAATTATAAAATTATTGGAAAATATATTTTAATTTTCTTTTAAAAGTAAAATAGTAAAATTTAATAAAATTAACATTATTCTTTCTATCTCTATATATAATTATCAAAATTATATGAAAACATAATTAAAAAATATATAAAAATATAATTAAAATTATATAAAAATATAAATAAGTATTTCATATAAGTATTAAATGTTTTGTTTTGTTGTTTTTTAAAAGTGATTTGTATTTATTAATATATAAAATAATAAAACATGTAAATATAAATGAATAAACTTGTATGAATGATATTCATTTTTTTTTTTTGTAGTTTTCTTTTCCATTTTTGTCTTGTTTTATGAATGACAATCAATTTATCATATTTTATCTTGAAAATCTAAGACTTAATTTGTAACATATCGCAAACCAATCTCTTTTTTTTTTTTTTCTCATGTTGGTAATTTATATAAATTTTTAACTTCTTTGTTATTATTGGGCTTGTTCATTAATTTAAGTTATCAATTTCATTGAAAGGCTTTTAGTAGCATTATATAATTTCATGGTTTATAGTCTATTGTTTAATTCTAACGCACATATCACATTCATTTCACACCATACATGTTAATGCAAGGCCTAGGGGCCTGTGTGTGTGTAAGCGTGCAACTGGGTCGATCGTCTAAACCTTCTCGGTACTCCTCAATCATCTGCCATGTTGGAAAGGGAACCTTGGGAATGGTAAGATCCTAGACCAATGGCTCTCGTCCGCTAAGTTATGGATTGACAACTTGGATTGAAGGGAGCGGTTAGAGGTAACTACCATCCCATCCAAGCGCCGCGAGAAAATAATTATTTCAGTTCTTTCCACTATGGGAGGCTCTACAACTACAATAGAGGAAAATGTCAACTTGGAACCCTTCGTTCTTGACAATTCGCCCTTGGTAAAGTAACCTATCAACCCTAATGAGCGAGACTTTCGCTGAGTCAATTATCAAATTTCTTACGCCCCCTTTTAAATTTTTCTTCGTGTATTATGATACAGTTCGAGGTTAGGGTTAATGTCTGCATGTCGAGAGTTGTTTGAATCTCCGACTCGACTCTCTACTTTTAGTTGAGACTTGGCTTGGTCTATGGCTCTATCATTAGTTTTTTTTTTTTTTCCATGGTTAACCTTTATGTGTAATGTTGGATATAATCGTATTTTGGGTGATCTTTTTTCGAGAATTCCAAGTAATGGAACTGTTTCAGTCGGGCAGCCCCGTCGAAGCAACAAGAGTTCTTCTCAAGTAACCTCTCTTACCCATGTTTTTGGGTTCCATTTTCTTCAGTTTATCTGTACACTGTAAACTATAGTTATAATATCTAAGTATTGGGGTTTTCCGTTGCAGGGGAGGCTTTATTGCAATTTCTTATTTTCGGGTTTTAAAGAAAAAGACTCGGTGACAACCAAGTTCCAGTTTAGCCCAAACTCGACTTCCTTTCTTTCCACGTGCAATATGGTCGTCACCCTATTATGTTGGGGTTTCTTCGCTTCTTAATTTTTTGTCAACTATGTGGTCGTTAGTCTTGGGCTTTGAGTTCTAAGGGTTTATAATGTTAATAACCCTCACTATTTGTAGTATTATTCTCAGCAGGTGTTAATTCCGTTATGAATTGTGATTATTATAAGTTTGGTATCATAAACTACCCTATGTTTGAGATTGAATCTAAATTCTTGCTCCACTAACTAGGTTGTAGAAATTTAAAGGCTTACCTTGAAATATTTGTGATCCTTTCCTGTAACTATGAATTCTATATGTTATGATAGTTCTTGATTAAGTTGAAGAAAGATTCATGGTGTCTCTCCTTGTCGGCTTAGTAAAATCCTTATGAAATTATTTATTTACATCATTTGCAAAGATAATTGCATGCTTGCGTTGAGTAGGTTAAGGTTTTCTTTTCAACACAATTTTCCATTGTAAGTATTTTTTTGTTTTTGGTTAATAGGATTCGGGTTTCCTCCAATTTTTCTCCATATGGGTAAAGATGTGTTGAATTTTTCCAGAACTTGGGGTTAGTTTGATTCATATGGTATTCATTGTAGAACTATTGTATATAAGTTTTCCTATATTACTCTCATAAGTGTTTCTAATTTGTGCGACTGGTTATTATTCACAGCTTTTCCTGCTTCAGTATTTGTGCATATTTTTTCAATTTTGTTAGAATATTATAGAGTTGAGGGACTATTCTGGGGGACTCGTAACCCATTCTAGCCTAGGAACTAATCCAAAACTCTTTAGGATTATAAGAATTTTCTCCCACGGTCATGTTCAACATCATAATAGCTTACAATTACTTATTTAAAACCAATGTACAAAATTTCGTCATAGATTCAAAGCTAATTGATGTTGTCGTTCATATTCTAGAGAATGGGATTATTCCAAGGTTGTCATCTTCATCGACTAGGCCTAGAAAATAAACAAAGTTCCTTTATGGGTAATATTAAATATCATCAACTCCTTTTACTTTTAGTTATGTTTTGTAAACCCAATCGTGAGAAATTAACGTTTCACTTCACTAATAAACATACTTAATCATTCTCTAGTAGAAATAGGACAACTCACACAATCTTCTAGAATTTTAGAAAATAGTCATAGTCCTGTTTACAATATTCAACATAAAAGATAGGTTATGCAATACATATATGTTCTTCTTCTTTTGTTTAGTTGGTGAACTGAAAATAGTCATAGTCCTATTTACAATATTCAACATAAAATATAGGTTATGCAATACATATATGTTCTTCTTCTTTTGTTTGGTTGGTGAACAACAAATTCACAATGAAGGAAATGCTCCTCCCGACTTATGAGAATAGTCACAGAATTGTGTCTCCATATACCCAAGGTAGTTTTGGAATAATGACCTCCAAAAAATACATCCAATGATTATTTGATCCCAACCAAATTTACCCTAGGATTAAAAAAAAAACTGAGAACACAAGCTTCAATTGGATTCCACTAGCCAACCAGATGAAGAATCTAACATTTACAAGTTTCTATCAAATATTTGTAGTCTCTTCTTCTCGAGGTTGCTTGATATTCCCCCCTTACACAATTGGATTCCTTTCCTTTCTTTTGATAAATTCCATTCCCAATGATGAGTTTGTGTAGGTAACCTCCTTGCCCATAATTGTTCCAACTATGTGCAATGTGAGCTTTGTCTACATAGCCATCTAATGTGACTTTATGGGTCATCAACGTATAATCCTATGTATTTAATGCATTAAAAAAATATATTTTAATATTTATATGTCCTTTGCATGGCCCAGTCACTAAGTATTTCTTTTCTTACCAACATGTTATCATTGTGACAATGACCATCCAAAATTAGTGCCTAATCTAATTTTGGAGCCTACATGAATTGTCATTTCAAGCTAACCTATGTCGTCTTGTTACTTTCTCATGTCTCCAAAGAGTCAACTACCCTTGCAATATTCTTTAGTGTCTCTTTCCCTCCTAAGTCTAAGTTTTCTAAGTGTCTTCGCCTCATATTTAGAGAATGCTTTTTCAGTATTTCTAAATATAGGAAAGGGCCTAGATTTTATAAACTTCGTAACTAGCTTTCAATCAACATGCATCACACACAAAATCTATAAGAGAACAAATTTTCTGTAAGAAAAGCACATTTTATAAGCTTATTAGTTATAAAGGCCACTATTAGTTGGAATTTCTCCCTCCATAAGAAAAAGCGCACTCCAGACTCATACTGAGCGCACCCTCAACTCTCAATGAGGGGCACACTCCTTGTTGTCTTGCATTGCGCCCTGGTGCTCCCAATATTGAGCACACTCATTAAGCTCAGTGATTACACCCTTGTGGAGTTTACTCTATCTTGTGAATATTTGTACCCGCTTTCTATTCATCCATGTGTTTTCCTTTGTTGCATGGGTAACACAGTCCTAAAAAACTCACTCATAGATTGACAAGTGGCAAGCATGATGCCACTCCACTTTAACTAAAAAAATCACTCATAGATCGGCAAGTGGCAAGCATGCATGAGTTTGTTTTGCATGTAAAGTTAGTTATAAACAACCCAATATTTCTTTCATTTTCACATTCATTCCTTAATCTGCGCCGAGCGCACTTCTTCCCATCAAGAATCTCCATTTATATTTCGATCACAAGTAAGCCTTGAATGTTTCTTTTCTTGATTAATTTTGTGATCTTCATTGTTTCTTTTGTTTTCCTTGCTATCGTTTCCATCTATTTTAGTTTCTTTAGTGGAGTTTACACACATTCTTCATTATACAATTTTCATCTTTCTATTGCAAGTGGAATTTCTTGTGACTCTTTGCATTCCATGACTTTTCACATTTTAGTCATGATTGTGATAGAGATTAAAGGTACTTGTAGATCCTTCCTATCAATTTCATTTTCATTCTATCCTGTTGTTGGTTTTTACTTAGCCATTTTGAGCCATCTATAGCAGGAATGCAAGTCTGGAAGTGAAGAGACCATTTTTTTAGAACATTGTGCCCAATAAGACCACATCCCTTTCAGAGCACACTATAGAGAAACATGAGTCCCTTCCTCTTGAAAATAGTGTGCAGCAAGAATCCCTCTCTCTCTTGAGTGCACAGTGCATAGAAAAGCATCATTGGGTCATCCTTGATCACTGATTTTGTGCCTTGCACCCTCTCTTGCTTCTTCTGAGAACAAAATGCACAGACAAGGAACAAGCTTTACCTCATGTTCATTGAGCTTGTACCCTGCACCCTCCTTGGATTTATTGGAGTGCATGGCGTACTCACAAGATTAATTGAGCTTCTCGTTTTCCTTGAAACTATTCCATGCACCCTTCGAGTTTGAATCTTTCTTGCTTTGAATGTATATAACATCTTTGAGCCTAAACTAGGCCTTTTCTCATTATTGCTTCTCTGGCATTCTCCTTCCTGTTATTATGAAGCATTTTTCACTCTTAATGGTATATTAATACCCTCTCCCACTTGTGATTCGCTTAGCTCTCAACTAGATTTGACTCCCACTCCATTGCTTCCTTTGAATAGTTTTGAATGTTTATATAGGGGATTTCTTGAAACTAATTCCTATTCACCATGAGTTCATATCCACATGCAATTGTTCTAGTTACAATTTTTATTAATCTCCCATCATCTATTAGAAAAAAATCTCCAACTACTCATCAAGCTATTTCAAACTAATTCTCAGAAGCAAGTAAAAAATAGGTAGCTGATATGGTCAAGCATATAGTAATTATTATTTAAAACATGTAGTGATTCATAGACAAATCATCCAAGATCTCATGGAAAGACCTTACGAATACCTTCATGGAATAGAAATTCCCTAAGAGTTTAGTGGATAGGGAAGTTTATATCAACATCAACTGATCCATAATGCACAAATTTGCATTCAGGTTCCCGATGATGTCACATGAATAAGCCATCAAATGGGTTTTGCCACATATGGATAGTACAAATTTGGTCCTACACAATGAAAGAAATAGTGATATTTCCACTTACTACACTCATGACATGCACTTCTATTATAATATGATAAATTAAAATTAGTATGAATACACTCAATTTTATGTGATATGGTCAACTCTCAATACCAAGGAGATCATTAAGTCCTAGTGCCAAGATATTTCTAGGTTCCATAATAGAACAAGTGTAGTATATCCAAATAGAACCTTAAGAAGTACCTCATATCCATGTGTTGTAGATTGCATGGCCGCAAGAGTGCAATAGCATTTGAGGAGAATTGGATATTTCTACTCAACCTAGCTGCTACAAGAGGTAAGGTCTTCAATTAGGCAGATATCATTTCATATGAACTAAAGTGTCATGTAAGGTAGGCCAAAGCATCTATGAAGGAAAAACACGCACCACACTTTTACATGTCATCTTTCCTACTAGACAAAATTTTTGCTCAGTATTCTTTCATGGGGATGAGATGGAATTAGATACCACAAGAAAATCTACCCGTCTATTGGAATTTCAAAGAGTTAGTAGAGAACAATTTTAGAGGAGTGTATGATAAGTTGGAAGAGCAGTTCATTTTTGTCCTTTATTAGATGGTCTCTGAAATAGATCCTCCTTACATGACCGATCAGGTGAAGGAGGCATTGTATGCCAATGCATATTGGTTTGTTGGATCAGATTGCATGCACATCAGATTCTTTGGGTATCATACAGTTCCCCATGTAATTCCAATATATGTAATAAACAAAGTGGGCTTACAACAAGGTGGCCTATTAGCTAACGAATGGATTGTATGCACAAATCCATAGGAGGAAAAAGGTTCCTTGGCACACCTTGCCTTTTCAGATAGGACTTTATGAGCTAAATAGCCTTAAGGTAGCAGAAGAAAAAATTGAAGAACTGAAGCACCCTTATTTGGAAACGAGGAGCTTTCACAGGTATGATCTAAGAATGGTATACACGAAATATTGTGACACGATAGGATACCCATGGGCATATGTAACAATGACTATTTCAAAATATGAAAAGGTTAAAAATTGGTACAACACGTGAGGAAAATATTGTTGAGGACATGAAGCAAGTCCCTCTAGGTCTGACAAATTCTAGAAGTACAAATGGAGGAGGTTGTAACAACAAATTAAAGTTTCATGTAATAAAGGATATAAAAATAAAAAATTTAATAAAACAAAGGTCGTGGGAAACATATTCCAATCTATATTTTTGGAAACAAATATAATGGCCATCACTTGTGGTTTATTAATGGCTAACGAAATTGGGAAAGGAATTGGAAAAGGAAAACACACATTATTTGGCATTTAATTATGAGAAATAAGGAAAATATAAGAAAAGGGATATGAAGAGGCACAAATTTTCATGTGAGGGAAATAAATGATGGAAAATGAAGAAAAGGAAATTAAAGCATTAGGAATATATTTTAGATAGTTTTTTTTTACTTGGGCAATAATATAGAGGAATTCCCCTATGGTTTTATTTTCTTATTCTATTGTCTACACCTATCTAGGGACCTTATCACTTATAAATAAAATTTATATTTTATATTTTAAAAAATAAATTTACCATTTTTATTTGTGATTTTGTTTTTTGTATAAATAAATCCAAAATGTATAACTCACATCTAAATCTTATAATTTGGATTTTGATTTTTTTTCCAACATATCATTGCATTTTTTAACTCGAAAAAATTACATCATTTTTCTTGGTCATAACGACCATTAAATACTCTCCTCAGCACTGGGTGACATAAGGAGACTACCCTAGCCAGTTGATTGTATGTGGCAAATGGAGGGTCTCTAGTTTCACATGTCTCCTACTAGTCCCATGCATGCCATGCATCCCATCACGTCAGTTTTTGAGGACCACCTTGCTCCTTCTCTTGTTTTTTTTACCCTGTTGCAACTTGACCTCCCAGTCATTACTTCTTTGGTTGCTTTCCCTTCTACTCAGCACATACCCTCCTAGTCATGTTGCTACCTACACCTGCATTCTAATCATGAGTGGTGACATAGGGCATGGTTTTCTCACTAGGCATTGACAAGGATGAGGGAGATCCCCTACCACCTTGGACGACCATTCCATTGCCACCTTGTTCGACCATTTCATTCCAAATAACATTAACAGGAAGGATGTGGCCATGGAGGATCTCATGTTTCATGAAAACTCCAAGCACATAGAGATTCGACATCACTTTATTTGTGACATGGTGCAGATTCAAAATATTATAACCAAGACACTACTAAAAGGAAATTTCTTGTTCTTCAGATTAGAACTTGGACTAATGGATGTAGCCCCTACGGATAAGGGGAAACACTTATCAAGGACTCTGAGAAAACACTTCCTACCTTGATTGAGCTCTCGCAGTGAGGAATTGAGATAGAGGGCTCCTAGGGTTGAGGGATCTTTGGCCAATAGGGTACTTCCCTATTTGTTACCTAGGGTTAATGTTAAACACAGGTATTGTAAACACACACAACAATAAACACACACAAAGGGAAAGATAAGAATTGAGATACTATACTATTAACCATAAATATGCATATATACAATACAGTAGGTGACCCTTGGTTTCACATTCCAAGTGGTCTCTTGGACTCCATTCATCCATTCACCTTCCACACCTACCTGTTGAGGATTAGGTGTCCAACATTACCCCCCTTAATCAGAAGGGGTATGTGTGATTCCAAGAAGAGAGTTGTAATACAAATCTGCAAATTATGCATGGCAGCACTTAAGTTGAATCAACTCTCTGAAATGTTGGCATAAAGAGGTGGTTTAAGGATGACCACCAACACTAGAATGCTTAGTGCAGTTCTCGAAACTATTCCAAATGTGGCAAGAAGTTGAGTGCTTCTGCTAGAAGAAGTGTCCCTCATATTTGAAGAGGGAGACCTTCAACCTAGAAGAAGGAAGGTCTACTACCTATGATGGTTTAAGGATTACCACCAACACTGGAATGCTTAATGCATTTTCTGGAACTCTACCAAAGCTGGCAAGAAGCTGAAGTCTTCTGCTAGAGGAAGTGCTCCAAATTATTTGAAGAGGAAGAATATAAACCTCGCATAGATGGTTTAAGGTTTTCCACCAACCAAAGGAATGTTCATGGGCATCCATGTCTCTGAATCTAGAATGAAAAGTTGTGGCTCAGGCTCACTTGAACTATTGTGTCTCTGGCTAGAACTCTGAATCTAGAATGACAAGTTGTGGCTCAAGCTCTCTTGATGTGGCTTCGAAGCTTGTAGATGACCACCATTTCCCCCCTGTCAGGTACAAGGTGAGATGATGGCGAAAAATCAACTGCAAGATTGTTCAATATTCTAGAACAATTTTTGACATATGACTTAAACATCTTCTTGGATGTTGATGCCCATTGCCAAGAAGCGATCCATCCAAGATGAATATTTGTTCTTGCATGAGGCTTGTTTCTGAAGCATCCGAGTGAATAATGGGTGTGTCGATCACAGTGCCTGCATGGGTGAAGATCAAAACAATGATATTTCATATGGCCAATGCGATCATAGTGTTGGCATTTTACAATCTATTGTGGTTGTGGAAGAGGAGCAGGATCTGGAACAACTGAAGGTGAACTGTCATGAAGGAATCCAACACTCGGAAATTTGATCAGCTTGGAGTAGTCTGGAATATGAAAGGACAACTCCTTGTCATATTTAAGACCAATTTTTTTCTTGTAACAAATGGAGGAGGTTGTAACAAATCCAAATTAAAGTTTCATGTAATAAAGGATATAAAAATAAAAAATTTAATAAAACGAAGGTCGTGGGAAACATATTCCAATCTATATTTTTGGAAAAAAATATAATGGCCATCACTTGTGGTTTATTAATGGCTAACGAAATTGGGAAATGAATTGGAAAAGGAAAACACACAATAATTTGCATTTAATTATGAGAAATAAGGAAAATATAAGAAAAGGGATATGAAGAGGCACAAATTTTCATGTGAGGGAAATAAATGATGGAAAATGAAGAAAAGGAAATTAAAGCATTATGAATATATTTTAGATAGTTTTTTTTTACTTGGGAAATAAGATAGAGGAATTCCCCTTTGGTTTTATTTTCTTATTCTATTGTCTACACCTATCTAGGGACCTTATCACTTATAAATAAAATTTATATTTTATATTTTAAAAAATAAATTTACCATTTTTATTTGTGATTTTGTTTTTTGTATAAATAAATCCAAAATGTATAACTCACGTCTAAAGCTTATAATTTGGATTTTGATTTTTTTTCCAACATATCATTGCATTTTTTAACTCGAAAAATTTACATCATTTTCTTGGTCATAACTACCATTAAATACTCTCCTCAGCACTAGGTGACCAGAAGGAGACTACCCTAAACAACTGATTGTATGTGGCACATGGAGGGTCTCTAGTTTCACATGTCTCCTACTAGTCTGATTTATTCCATGCATCCCATCACTTCAGTTTGTGAGGACCACGTTGCTCCTTCTCTTGTTTTTTTTACCCTATTGAGACTTGACCTCCCAGTCATTACTTCTTTGGTTGCTTTCCCTTCTACTCAGCACATACCCTCCTAGTCATGTTGCTACCCACACCTGCATTCTAATCATGAGTGGTGACATAGGGCATGGTTGTCTCACTAGGCATTGACAAGGATGAGGGAGATCCCCTACCACCTTGGACGACCATTCCATTGCCACCTTGTTCGACCATTTCATTCCAAATAACATTCACAGGAAGGATGTGGCCATGGAGGATCTCATGTTTCATGAAAATTCCAAGCACATAGAGATTCGATATCACTTTATTCATGACATGGTGCAGAGAGGAGTTGTTAGAATCCAGCACATATCGACCAATGAGAAGATACAAAATATTATAACCAAGGCACTACTGAAAGGAAATTTCTTGTTCTTCAGATGACAACTTGGACTAATGGATGTAGCCCCCACGGATAAGGGGAAACACTTATCGAGGACTTTGAGAAAACACTTCCTACCTTGATTGAGCTCTCGCAGTGAGGAATTGAGATAGAGGGCTCCTAGGGTTGAGGGATATTTTTCCAATAGGGTGCTTCTCTATCTGTTACCTAGGGTTAATGTTAAACATGGGTGTTGTAAACACACACGACAATAAACACACACAAAGGGAAAGATAAGAATTGAGATACTATACTATTAACCATAAATATGCATATATACAATATAGTAGGTGACCCTTGGTTTTGAATTCCAAGTGGTCTCTTGGACTTCATTTGTCCATTCACCTTCCATGCCTACCTGTTGAGGATTAGGTGTCCAACATTACCCCCCTTAATCAGAAGGGGTATGTGTGATTCCAAGAAGAGAGTTGTAATACAAATCTGCAAATTATGCATGGCAGCACTTAATCTGAATCAACTCTCTGAAATGTTGGCATAAAGAGGTGGTTTAAGGATGACCACCAACACTGGAATGCTTAGTGCAGTTCTCGAAACTATTCCAAATGTGGCAAGAAGCTGAGTGCTTCTGCTAGAGACAGTGTCCCTCATATTTGGAGAGGTAGACCTTCAACCTAGAAGAAGTAAGGTCTACAACCTGTGATAGATTAAGGATTAACACCAACACTGGAATGCTTAATGCATTTTCTGGAACTCTACCAAAGCTGGCAAGAAGTCGAAGTCTTCTGCTAGAGGAAGTGCTCCAAATTATTTGAAGAGGAAGAATATAAACCTCACATAGATGGTTTAAGGTTGTCCACCAACCAAAGGAATGTTCATGGGAATCCATGTCTCTGGCTATAACTCTGAATCTGGAATGACAAGTTGTGGCTCAGGCTCGCTTGAATTGTTGTGTCTCTGGCTAGAACTCTGAATCTAGAATGACAATTTGTGGCTCAAGCTCTCTTGATGTGGCTTCGAAGCTTGTAGATGACCACCATTTCCCCCCCTTGTCAGGTACAAGGTGAGATGATGGCGAAAACTCAATTGCAAGATTTTTCAATATTCTAGAACAATTTTTGACATATGACTTAAACATCTTCTTGGATGTTGATGCCCATTGCCAAGAAGCGATCCATCCAAGATGAATCTTTGTTCTTCCAGGAGGCTTGTTTCTGAAGCATCTGAGTGAATAATGGGTGTGTCGATCACAGTGCCTGCATGGGTGAAGATCGAAACAATGATCTTTCATATGGCCAATGCGATCATAGTGTTGGAATTTTACAATCTGTTGTGGTTGTGGAAGAGGAGCAAGATCTGGAACAGCTGAAGGTGAACTGTCATGAAGAAATCCGACACTCTGAAATTTGATGAGCTTGGAGTAGTCTAGAATATGAAAGGATAACTCCTTGTCATATCCAAGACCTATTTTTTGCTTGTTATGGGCAAGCTCTTCCCAAGGTCTGATGATGGGCTTGGGAAGTGCAGGCTGGATTTTTTTTCTTTCTGCAAATCTACTCCTAAAATGGGTACTGCATCTGCAAATTCTTGTCGCTGATGGGAGTCTGTCTCAATGTTCTAAACAAGAAAATTTTTAGAATGATGACTCCACTACTATAATTATTCTTGCTGAAGTTGTGACTCAAGCTGCAAAAAATCAATCTTTTCTTGTGCATTTTGCAAACAGGTTCCAATATCCAAGAGAGTTTTCATATTGATTTGCAATATGTTATTAGTAGTAGATTTTATCGGAGTTTTTAAAAACTGCAATACTACATTAATTCTATCCATTTTTCTCCAGGTCAAGTAAATGAAATATGCTCGAACCAACTCCTAGAGAGTTCATATAATTCAAGAGGCCAACTAGTCAAAGAAATTCCAATATACAATATCGACTACTAATCTCAAAACTAAATACAAGAAAGAGATGTTATAGGAAAGGCTTTGAATATTAGTGGGTGATGTCTCTAAGATTAAAATGGCACTAATGACCTTCTCAAAAGTTTGGTTTAAAAAATGCAAGATTTTATACCAAAATTTTGTTCAACTAAACATAAAAGATTTCGGGGTTGCTATAATGAATCCATCAGAATTGCATATACAAATTGTTAAGAGGATCACATCTCTGTATTATTCTATTGTAAATATGGAAATTCAGAAAGCATCTTTGGTTTTTATTTATTTATTTGTTTTATCGAATTGGGGAATCTGATCGGTATCACCACAAGATAATTTCCTCCAAAAATATATAGTACCCAATTTGAAACTGGCATGCAAGTTCAATTTTCTTTTTTTCTTTTTCTGCTTTGGAGGTTCAAGCACCACCATGATGGTTGAAACAAAGACGGCTTAGCTATTCTTTTTTTTCATTGATTTGCAAAAATTTCGGTGTTTCCCTCTTATGTGGCTGACGGAGGTGGCGTAGTTTTGGGACTAGTATTGGTCTGCGTCTAAGGCTAGAACTAGTATTGGCCTACGTCCAATGCGTAGTTGTAGTTGATTTTTCATCTTGCTTCTCAGTGGCGCACCGGGAAATGCTGCGGCTACACCATGGGATTTGGTGTCATCGAAGCCTTACGGCAGAAGCGATAGTTCATTGAGTAACAATAACCTGCAGCTCTGCACAAAGGGTCTCAGATGCTTGGCCGATTGTTCTTGCACCTCTTCAAGAAATGATCGATATGGTCAAGAAAGGAGATGGAGCACCTCGGGCTCAGGCTTTTCCCCCGCCTCTTATTTTGATCTCTGCATTCAATCCATTTAGCTCATAAATGTTACTCTCAACACCTTGGCCTCTTAGCCTTCGATCCCACCATCGACTCTCAAACAGTCAAGTCTCCACTGGTTTCTTTCCCACCAATTCCTCAAATGCAGAGCACTCCTCCCATATAAAATGTTTCCCACTCAAACTTGACTTTCAAAAATAATGCAACACTTCATTCAAAGGTTGTTTGTGCACACGGTCTAATAGTTGAAATCAACGCAAATCCATTACACAACATTCACACCAATGCTCGAAACCATGTAACTATCGACCAGTAAAACGCACCACTATCTTCATCTTTCAAGGACAACAGAACCAGAGTTTAATGAACTATTTCATCCTCTTCACACATCGCAAAAGACTTCAATATTCAATCAAAGACCAAGAAACATCAAAAAACTCAACCAAATGCAACACAAGGTATTTAATTCAACATACATGAATGAGATAATGCGCACAAGGATTCATAGAAAGGGAGATGGTAGAGAAATAGTAGGTGTTGCTTCTCATCTTTTCTAACGCAACATGACCGGTCGACAGGGTATGAAAGGATTCAGTGCCATTATTTTACATCAATGAAGAAGTAGAAATAGGGTGGAGAAAGCCCTCGATGAAAACTGAGTGGCATTCTCTGAAGAGATCGAGCACCGACCCCTTATGGTGTACTAGAACATCAGTGGCTAGATCCGTTACTACGATTTCCATCTCCGTAGTCGATGTCGGTTGCACCATGCTTCCACTTCATTCTGATTCTACATTGATAGAGGAGTTGGCAGAGAGGTGTTTTAGGTACTAAACTAAAAGAAGAGACAGTGAGACACCATTCAGTTCACTACTCCAACTTGTAACAGTTCTTGAGATTCATAATACACATGGAAGATGTGGACATTCCCTTAAATAGAATGTCATAGCATGTGAATATTTTCCAGAGAAATTGCAGGCAATCTCCCAAACACGCTCTACCAATTCATTAGGCAAAACTCTATCATCTAGAGGGAATCTCTGCCCTTTTTTTTCCAGAAGAGAAGGTAATTAGTCAACAGATGGATCACAAGTAGAAATGACATTGAGAATAATATAGATTAACTGTTTCATAAGAATCCTTGGGTGCATTTATCAGTTATGGGACCATAGGAATAAAACACAACTCAACATTTGGTTGAATGAGAATTTAGAATCGCAGATCTAAATGGCAGAAGAGTTAAGGTGTGATCAACTAGGCTTTGATACCATGTTCAACATAGGTATTGTAAACACACACTATAGTAAACAGACACAAAGGGAAAGATAAGCATTGAGATACTATACTATTAACCATAAAGATGCATATATACAATACAATAGGTGACCCTTGATTTCCCATTCCAAGTGGCCTCTGGGACTCCATTTGTCCATTCACCTTCCACACCTACCCATTGAGGATTACGTGTCCAATAGTTAAGATGTTGCTCCCCTATGTTCACAGGTTTCGATTTGTTGCTCCCCTATCTCGTTTATGCAATTATACCTCAGTTGGAATCATACCTTCAAGTAAGGTTTTTTGGGAATACCGCTCCTTGTTTAGCCATTGAGTTGAGAGTGTACTTGGGGTGTACAACCCAAGTCAATTATGATGCAAATTTTTTACCACATGATTATTGAGAGTAATTGATGGGAAGATCGGTGGATAACAAGATTGGGTTGATATTTTCTCCCCTTTTGTGATTTCAGGTTCAAAATGGGCTCCCCGATGAGACTCTAGGGTCGGAGGTGTGCTCTCATGTATGATGAATTATCTTGTTTCTCAGTACGAGTGGAAGCTATTACTTCCTGATTATTATTCTTATATATTCTAGAAAGTTTCATCAGATGGAGTTGAGTCATCACAACACCTTGATGTAAAGATCTACAGGCAGAGGTTATCAAGTGAAATTATTCCTAGTTGAGAGGGAGAGTTAATTTTTGAAACTAGAGTCAAATTCCACTTTTGACCACTGATATGGTCGTGATTATAGTTGCATTAGATTCATAATTTTTTAGAGGACCAAAATAGACCTATATATCACCTCAATCGGTTAAGCAGAAGTTAAAATATGAATTATTTTATTTATTAATGAAATGGAATGGGTTGGCCTAAACACATGTGGATTTGGTCAAATCTCCAGTGGTCCCTCACAAAACCTATGAATAGAAGTGACCCAAAACTCATTCTCACGCATTATCTCATGATATTTTCTTCTTTCACTCGTTTTCTTGAATCATATTTTCTATTTTGGTTTGCATAGGTTTGACGGAAGAAGCTCGCGCTGGGTTCAGAATGAAAAATGAGAGACACGCTCTGATATAGGGATTTTGGGCAATAGACACAGGTATATAACTAGTGAAATCATGCTAGATATGTGGGCACAACGTGTCAAGGTAGTGGTTAAGCTGCCATAGCAGCGGGCAAAGCTTTTAAAGGTCGTGTCCAGGAGCTTGAGGCTAGATCGATCTTATCTAGAGTAGAGTCGTGGGCCCAGTGTGTCATGGAAGCGACCAAGTGAGATTTAGCCATGAAAAAATTGTGTTGGGGTCGAGGCTAGGGTTTTTTTAACATATATGGGTTAGGTCATATTTAGTTTCTTACACAGTTCTTTTATACTTTATTCGCTGAGTTGTAAATGTTTGCGATCAGTCTTTCATAGCATCCTCGATTAAAATCTAAGATTTGGCAGTTGATCTCACTTGGCTTCAGTAATATATTGGATCTGGGTTTTCTTATTTTGTAGATCTACATATCTGTAGATCTGGTCTATTTATTTCTGCTGCATATGTATTGGGCTCATTGTACACTTTGATGAAAACTCTTTACGAAGATATATTGAAGAAGAATATTTGAAAGGGTTTCCCCTTTATGGGGTTTTCCTTGGTCTTGGACCAATTTTATGTCTCTTATGGTTGTGTTGTTGTGTTCTTTATGACTACATATATTTTTCTATCTTTAGCTACAATTTATGTTGAAGAAGTATTTTGGTCTAAATTAATTGATACATCATAGAACAATCTGAAAATTTAACCAAATATGTCACAATCTTCCAAGACATTCTCAACGCCATCAAAGAAATATGATGATTGGAACATGTCATAATCCTCCCATGACAGTGTACATTGCAGAGGAAGATATAGTGAAATCTCTCATCATTGTAATAGCACTAGAGATAGTAAAGAGAGGTATAACAAGTCTCAGTATTCTAAAATTCATTTTCATTACAAGCATGTTGATGATGAACAGAAATCATGGCATAGAAAACTATGTAGTTTTTTTGGTTTAAATAGCCATGTCGTTGTTGAGTGCTGGAAGAGAATGGAAGTGAGAAAGAGGATGAGGCATGAAAGGCCTTCTACACATCATGGAAAGAATAACGTTAAGAAGGTCTGGAGGAAGAATATTTTTTGTAGTCATTGTAGCAGAGGTGGACATCAAAGGTCCACGTGATGGAGGTTCCATCCAGATCAGTATCACAAGAAAAAATAATCCATATAGGAACCAGTTGAAAAAGTGGTTCGGCAAGCGAATCTACCACAAGTAAATGGTGACCCATTCACTTTCATGAGTGAGAGATGGTTTTTTTTCATTGCTTCATTTTGTAAATCATGTGTTGCAACATAAATGTAAAAGTGATGATGTGTTTTCCATCGCTTATTAAAGAAACGATGATGTTTGGCCTTATATTGATAGTTGGGGTATTGGTTACCATTATGATGTAAAATTGACCACAAAGTTTGTGTTATAAACTTGCGGCAAGTATGAGATGCTTGGGTCATGTAATTGAGTATGTAATTTTCAAATATTGTACTATAGGCTTGCGGAGGATGCATATGCAAGCTCATCCCTGATGGCTTCAAAGAAGAAAGGTGTAATATCCAAAAAGGGAAATAGACAGCAATACAAGCATACGATAATACAGAAAATGCCAGAAATAGAACATAAAGCAAATACTCATAAAAATACCGGAGATGCTAAGACATTTTATTAATCTGAGAAATATGATGAAATACAATAGATGATCAGAATGATAGCACCTATTCTTACTCAAGGCAAGTGAAGAACTCTCTTAGAAAGACAGGAAATGGCTGCTCTAAGAAACTGCGTCCCAGCTGCTGGTAAACTGTCAGAAACTGCCGCTGCTGGAATGAAATGGAAGCTAGGGGCTGCTCCCCTTGCTGGAATGAGTTGAAACTCTGCAAATCACCTGTACTCACCAACCTGGACAAAACCCAGAAACCATATCAAAAATTGTCAGCCTCCGAAAATCACCAAAGAAACCCTCCTCAAGGAGTTACGCTGCCTCTGCAAGGCTCAGCGCAGATGCCAAATAAAAATAGCTGGAACAGTGCCACAAACTCCTCAAGAACCCTCCTACTGGAACATACTAATCCTCTACTTTGGATATCAAATGAAACTCCTGCAAAAACTCCGAATTGGAACACCTCCAAGAAGAATTGCGTCCTCTCTCCTAGGGACTGCGCAGTCACAAGAAGAGCCCAAATCCTCAACAAAACAACCAACCAAACCTCCTACTAAAGACTAAAGAAATAACCTTACCCGAGCAGGCACTCGAATTCCCCTAGGGCTAAGGGCGAGATCTCCAACCGGAGACACTCAACGCACTAAACAGTGCTGCAGATAGGCTAAACAGCCAGTGTGCTCAAGAAGACAAATGTCTAGCTCAAATATCATCAACAACAAGAATGCCAAATGAGAAGGCTCTCCCACCTTTTATAACGCTGGCCTCTCTCCAAAACCCTAACATGGTCTCCCTCTCCTCCACGTGCTCCTCCTCAATCTGCGCAGAAGCTCCTAAAGGCTACGTGGGCCCCCTCCTCTACATGGTGTTGGACCCCCATGGCTCCCCATAAGTTATAACATTGTGCTACTAGGGAGATACTTTATTTTACTTAAGTGAGTTAGACCCCTCTTCTCACTTTTATTTATTAATAAACTATAGTCGGCCAAACTATACAAAAATCGAATATTCCAATTAGCTATTGCTAATTAGGAATATTACAGTCTCCCCCAAAAAAAATTTGCTTGTCCTCAAGCAACTGAAGTGATGGATGCTGCAAAATCTTCTCATTCTCCCAAGTGGCATCCTCATCTGGTAAATTCTTCCACCTCACCAAGAATTCCCGGACCATCCTACTCCGAAGCTGCCTCTCCCTGGTATCAATAATAGCCTCTGGCTGCAACACCAAATGCCCCTCATCATCCGTGGGTGGTAGCTCATCCGTAACTGTCACCTGCTGTCCCAATGCCTTCTTCAGGCATGATACGTGAAAAACATTATGAATCTTACTGCCTTGGGGCAGCTGTAACTCATATGCAACCTGTCTAATCCTGTGTATCACCCTGTATGGCCCATAAAAGCGGAGCTTGAGCTTCTCGGCCCCCTTCTGCTTTAGTGACGATTGTCGGTATGGTTTTAATCGTAGGTAGACCAAGTCTCCTACCTCGAACTGTCTCTCCACTCGACTCCTATCAGCATACAACTTCTGCTGGTTCTACGCTGTGGCCATGTTATCCTTGAGAGCTCGGAGGATGTCCTGACTCTCTTGGATCCAAATCTTGGCGCTCGGAGCCCTGCTAGCACCAAACATCACGTCTGCAAAAGATAAAGGATGATACCCACACAAAGCATAGAATGGTGACATACCGATGGACATGTGATGCATCGTGTTGTAGCAATACTCTCCCAGATGCAGCCACTTTAGCCACGATCACTGCTGCCCACTGACATAGTTACGCAAGTAGCCATCCAGCCACTTGTTAACTATCTCCGTCTATCCATCCATCTGTGGGTGATAACTAGTGCTCGGTGTCAACTCTGTCCCCACTAGCCGGAAAAGCTCCTACCAGAATCTGCCCATGAAGCGGCTGTCCCTATCACTGATAATGGTCTTAGGAAGACCATGCAGCCTGAAAATCTCTCTGAAGAACAGCTCGGCCACCTGTACTACTGTGTAGTGCGTGGATATGGCGAAAAAGTGCACATACTTCATCAGTCGATCAACGACGACAAAGATACAATCCTTGCCCTGCACCATGGGCAACCCTGTGATGAAGTCCATTGATATGCTCTCCCATTTCCCCTCTGGAATGGGAAGAGGCTGCAACAATCCTGCGGGATGGCTCATCTCTCCCTTGTTCCTCTGAAAAACATTGCACTCCCTGACATGCTGGAGTACGTCCTCCTTGAGGCCCTTCCATGAGAACCTCTCTCTAATGGCCCTGTAGGTTTTGGTAAAACCCTGATGGCCAACCAATGGAGAATCGTGTGAAGCATGGAGTATCTTCTTCTTAAGCTGAGATCCCTTAGTCAAGAAGATCTTGTCCCTGTAATAGATGATCTCATCAATCACCCTGTACCTCTCATCTGCTACCTATCCATCCAGCACCTCACATGCAAACCTGTCCTTGGAGTACTCCACTAACAGTCAAGCCCTCCAATCTGTATCTAAGCTCATAAAAGATAACGTGGCCGGTCTATGTGAAAGGGCATCTGCTACCATGTTATTCTTACCTTTGACATACTCAATGTCAAAGTCATATGCTTGGATCTTACTGATCCACTTCTGCTGCCTCTCCTGCAACTGCTTCTGCTCTAGAAAGAACCTAAGGCTGATGTGATCGGATCTCACCCTGAATCTACTGCCCACTAAATACTGCCGGTATTTGGCCAATGCATGCATAATGGCCAACATCTCCTTGTCATATATAGAATACAACCTCTCATGCGGAAGGAGCTTCCGACTCTCAAAAGCTATAGGGTGACCACCCTGCATCAATACTACGCCGATCCCCTCTCCTGACGCATCGCACTCCAAGACAAATGGCTGCGTGAAATCCGGCAATGCAAGCACGGGGCAGCTACTCATCACCTCCTTGAGCCTATCAAAGGCTCGCTGTGCTGTATCTGACCAACTGAATGCCCCCTTCTTTTTCAAATCTGTGAGGGGTGCAGCGAGCTGTGAGAAACCCTTGACAAACTTCTTGTAGTAAGTGGAAATGCCAATGAATCCCCGAAGCTCGGTCACGTTCCTCGGCTCTGGCCACTCTCTGATGGCCCGGATCTTCTCCTCGTGGACTCTCACTCCGTCCACTCCTATGATATGTCCCAAGTACAACATCTCCGTCAATCCAAACACACATTTGGAGAGCTTCGCATAGAACTGCTGCTCCTCCAAGATGCGTAATACCGTCTCAATATGTTGGAGATGCTCCCCCTAAGTCCTGTTGTATATGAGTATGTCATCGAAGAAAACCAATACAAACTTCCTCAGATGACTGTGGAAGATATGGTTCATGCACAACTGAAAGGTGGCGGGTGCGTTGGTCAGCCCAAAAGGCATAACTAGAAACTCGAAGTGCCCATAATGACACCTGAAGGCGGTCTTGGGAATGTCCTGTTCCCTCACGCGTATCTGATGGTACCCAGATCTCAAATCAATCTTTAAGAAGAACTGTGCTCCTCTCAACTCGTCCATCAACTCATCGATCCTGAGAATGGGGTACCTGTTTTTCAGGGTCTTTTTGTTCAGAGCCCTATAGTCAATGCACATCCACAATGTGCTGTCCTTCTTCTTCACCAACACCACGGAAGAAGAAAAAGGACTCGTGCTCGGCCGAATGTGCCCAAGGGCTAGCAACTCTTGAATAGCTTGCTCAATATCATCCCGATAGGCCTTGGGATGCCTATAGGGTGTGGTGATCACTGCCTGTATACCCTGCTCCAGCTCAATGGTATGCTCAAACTCTAGATCCGGTGGCTGCCCTGGTGGAATATCCCCGAATACTGTGGCATACCTGTCAAGGATGGTCTGTACCTCTGGGTGCACTGCCTATCCTGTAGTCGCTGCCTCTAATGCTCGCAGCTCTACTACCCACTCTATGTCTCCCTTACGAAAGGTTGCCTCCATCCAATGAGCCGAAATAGTCTGAGGCGGATATGTGTGTTGTCCCCGTATCTTCTCATGCCTCCCTGTCTTGGCATCATCCCACTCCATCTCTAGGGCCTTCCAATCTGTCGTGACCTTCCCTAGAGTGATAAGCTACTGAACACCCAGTATCATGTTGGTGTCCGGAATATCTACCACAAAAAAGTGATCTGTCAATGTATAGGTGCTCATCGTCACCGATAACTCGGGAACATATCGAGCACACACCATGGTCTGATCTCCTGGAACCAAAACTGAAAATCCATCGAAGCTCTCAGTATGTATACCTCTCTGCTCAACCATCTATGCATCGATGAAGTTGTGGGTTGCCCCACTATCGACCAAGACTGATACTCGCTGGCCACGCACTGTCCCCCGTACGCGCAGTGTCAAATACTTGGGAACTCCCCGCAATGCTGCAAGAGCTCCTCCAGTAGGTGCAAATGATGTACCACTTGCTGCTGGTGGTGGAGGTGGCAAAGTATCCTGCACTGCATGAAAATCTCCTGCCTCCACATCATCCTCCTCATCCTCTTCCCCACTTCTCTCAGAGAAAACCTCAATGAAATGTGCTTTCCCAGCAGCACATCTATGTCCTGGTGCCCATGGCTCCTGGTAGGTGAAGCACAACCGCTTCTTCTTCAGCTCCCTCCTGGCATCATCCTCAATCTGCACCCGTCCAGGATTCCCCTTGGGAGGCGAGATCCTCATGTCCTTCCCCTTAGGCTGGAAAGCCTGTCTCTGGGGATTCCTTCGTGCTCAAGAAGACAAATGTCTAGCTCAAATATCATCAACAACAAGAATGCCAAATGAGAAGGATCTCCCACCTTTTATAACGCTGGCCTCTCTCCAAAACCCTAACGTGGTCTCCCTCTCCTCCACGTGCTCCTCCTCAATCTTCGTAGAAGCTCCTAGAGGCTACGTGGGCCCCCTCCTCTACGTGGTGTTGGACCCCCATGGCTCCCCATAAGTTATAACATTGTGCTACTAGGGAGATACTTTATTTTACTTAAGTGAGTTATACCCCTCTTCTCACTTTTATTTATTAATAAACTATAGTCAGCCAAACTATACAAAAATCGAATATTCCAATTAGCTGTTGCTAATTAGGAATATTACAAAAGGTGAAGGAGAAGGAAGGTTCACTCGTCACAACACTTTTAGTGCAGACAATGTACATATAAATTTTAGATTATGTTCAAATATTGTACTACAGGTTTGCAGAGGATGCAGATGTAGGCTTATCGCTTATGACTATGAAGAATAAAGGTGAAGAAGAAGGAAGGGTCACATGCCAAGACACTTGTGGTGTAGAAAATGTACACAAGTTGTAGATTATGTTCATGCCTTTGGAGGAGCAAAAGCTACTTAGTGGGGAGGAATGATCTAGGTGGCTCCAAAGATGCTTAGAAGTCAAAGAGGGTTCAGAATAGCCCAAAAATCAAAGTCATCATATTGAAGTGAAATGAGGGCCACATCGTAGTTTCCATCACCCTGGTTCCAATGGTGTGAACAATGTTCAAAACTGAGTTCGTATACTTTAGATATTCACAGTCAAAGTTTAGGTCAAACTTGGCCAAGTGGCAGGCTTAACGAGGCAACAAATTGATCGAGACCTGGCGCACAGAATTCGATCACCGAAATGGGAGAATTTGTTTCCTACTTATTTTTTCCATTAATTCCTATTTTATAGTCGACAATTTTTTACCAATATGGTCTAATATATATAAGAAAATTATTAAAAATACAACCGTATTATATATATATGTTACGGTGTTGGGTGGTCAAAATAATCCACCACCGAGAGGCCCAACCATATATGTGTATATTGTAATGTGGAACTGGAAAGAGTTAAACCTAACCAACCCAGGTGGGCCGACCCTCGACAGGTGGCCCCAAAATAATGTAACAGTTCAAAAGAAAAAAACCCCAAGCCTTATTAAAGTATGTTGATGCCATTTGAACCATCATGTCATCGTGTATAAATCACCCACTGTTAACCAAATATGCCATGATTAACCATGTTCCATAACTGTCAATGCTAAGAGAAAATGTGTCAATGGTGCTTGTTAAATTTATATGTAACACTTGTTATTTGGGGGAGGCTAATAGGCTTGGCCTTGGGACCTCTGTTGTATAGGCCAAACAAATCAATGAATTTCCCAAACGGCTGGGCCAGTGACTAGAGTGAAGTCGTAACAAGGTAGTCGTACTGGAAGGTGCGGCTGGATCACCTCCTTTTCAGGGAGAGCTAATGCTTTTTGGGCTTCTTTGTTTGACACTACATCCCATAGGATTTACATAGGCTCCAATCTTTTTTCTCCTTTTTTTTTCTTTTTGTAGTAGTGTGAAAATTTTTGTTTCTCTTCTACTTCAGCAGTACTAGTTTGTTTCAGGGGAAGAAAGAAAGGGTGAGGGTAAGCCAGCCAAACTCTCGACAACAAGAGAGGTTATGAACCCACTCTCTTGACCAAAGAAGGGCCGCCATCGGCCCCAAAAGATAGGAGCTTTTCTTTGTAAAATCCATCGGCTACAACTATTTAAACCAAAAATTTTGTCATTCGAAGAGGAGGATAGCATTGAAAATAGCCTGAGGGAAGCGAAACAAATGGAGTTGTGTCTTTACAGAACCATGACACAATTCTAGGACAAAAAAAATTAGCTAGGAGGAAGAGTGAAACCATGGAAATGGAATATACCAAGAGTTGAAAAGGTTCCCTTAGAGGGCGAGAGGTGCCAGTAATAGAATTTGTCATTCTTATAGTCATTTTTGAATGTTTTCTTGCCAGGAGTCCAATTGTGTAGTCAAAATATCCATCTAAGAAATGGAAATGTAGGTTACAAGTAGCAAGAAATCTTTGGATAATTTTAGGGAATCTAAAAGATTCCTTTGGAGGCTAATTTTTTCTAGTGTAGAAATAATGTCGACTTTATAGTAATTTTTCGTATAATTTCACAAGGAGTGTAGTGGTATGCTCAGAATATTCATTCAAGCAGTGGATCTTCTAGCCATCGTTAGGAAGGAATATTTGAGGGGATCTTCAAGATTCCCGAGGGTCCAAAAATTTACGGTGTCAATATTGGACAAGTTCACAGTTGATGTTTCACCATTCATCGTTAGGAATTCAATGGTGCTGTCCATTTCAGCAGCTAACCTTTGAATTTTTCTACCATCACCAAAAGGGAGGTATATGATGCAGTTATTTCATGTTTTTATTTCAATTTGCTGAGATGATGTTTGTATTGTTGTGATCCATGATTACATCATGTTGAGGGATACTTGTTTCCACATTATGTGCGATTTTATTAGCTTGTCATACTGAAGGAAAGCTAATTTTAGTGAGATTTCCTATAGGGATGATGTCTCGTGGAGAGACATGCCACTCTGGTTGAGGTTATTTCTCCTTGAAATAAAAAATAACATGTCATTTACAACAATTAATGAAGTGACCTCCACTCTCTTAACGTCGGGCCTGGAGACGTAACCCACACTTGGTGAACTCCATTATCAATGTGCTATGTTTTCTCTATTTAATGGATGTATTCATGCTTCATCTTCTTTATAGTATGAACATGTGTCTTTTCATGCTATTTTAAATGAAACTATGCTAACATCACAGAATTAAAATATCTTGGTTAATTTCGACAGATGAAAAGATCCAGATTAAGTTTGGTATCAGAGCGATCTTGTCACTGATTTGAATTGCAAGTGTGAACTATTGAACACGTAACAAGAAATTAAATGGAGGATGATAGATATATGTACATGGCCTTCCTCAGGATCTCAAAAATGGTGTACATAATTTATGAATCCGACGAGAAGAAAATGGTAAAAGAGGAACAAGAGAAAGAAAGAGAAGAGGACGATGCTCCATCTACCCCCTCATGTGTACATTCATCTCCTTCATCCTCTTCTCATCATTCAGATGAAGAGATGAGTGATAGCCTTCAAGAAAATAATGTTGAATTAAGGAGGCTTCTATGAGAAGAAAAATAGGAGAAGCAGAGGCTGTAGCTTCAACTATGAGCCATGAAATAGGCCTTCGAAGAGTTGAAGCACAATGAAGGCTTAGAAATTACATCATCACCTATTTTAGGATCATCATCTAAGGTAAACAGTGTTGATAATTTTTCAGTTTCATTTTGAAATGACACTATTTTTGTTGGAAACATGGAGGTACCCATTGCAGGAACTGGCATGAGACTCCTCACCAGGATGGGGTATAAAGGAGGAGGACTTAGTGTTAATGGCTAAGGAATGACTCATCCATTGGAGGTTGTAAAAAAACCTCGATTTGTAGGGTTGGGATACACTGAAGGGGAGTGCTCAAAGGTGTCAGAAGCTTCCAAGACATTGTCAAGACCAGCAAAGAAAGAGGATGATTGGAGCACATCATAATCCTCCCATGACGGTGTACATTGCGGAGGAAGAGCTAAGGCAAGCTGTCATCACCAGAATAGAACCAAATATGGTCAAGAGAGGTATAACAAGTCTCTGTATTATAAATTTTAGTTTTATTATAAGAATGTTGATGATGAACAAAAATCATGGCATAGAAAACTATGTAGTTTTTTTGGTTTACCTAACCATGTGGTTACTGAGTGTAGGAAGGGAATGGCATCAAGAAATATAATGAGGTCTGAAAGGTCTTCTCCACATTACGAAAAGAAGAAGGTTAAGCAGGTCTGGAGGAAGAATTTTTTTTTTTAGTCATTGTAGCAGAGGTGGACATCAAAGAGCCATGTGTTAGAGGTTCCATCCAGATCAATGGCGTAAGGAAAAAGCACCCATATAGGAACCGATTGAAAAAGTTGTTCGACAAGTGGATCCACCATAAGAAAATGGTGACCCATTCACTTTCATGAGTGAGAGATGGTTTTCTTTCGTGGCCTCATTTTGTAAATCATGTGTTCCAACATAAGTTTAAAAGTGATGATGTGTATTCCATTTCTTATTAAAGCAATAGTGATATTTTGGCCTTGTATTGATAGTTGGGGTATTGGTTTCCATTATTATTTAACCTTGACCACAGAGTATGTGTTATAAACTCGCGGCAAGTATGAGATGCTTACGTCATGAGATGGGTCATGTAATTGAGCATGTAGTTTGAAAATATTCTACAACAAGTTTGCGGAGGATGAAAATGTCAGCTCATCACTTATGGCTCCGAAGAAGAAAGGTTAAGGAGAAGGAAGGGTGACCTGTCAGGACACTTGTGGTGCACACAATGTACACAAAAATTGCAGATTATGTTCATGCTTTTGGAGGAACAAAAGCTCTTCAGTGGGGATTAATGATCCAAGTGGCTCCAAAGATGCTTAGATGATAAAGAATGCTTAGAATAGCCCAAAAATCAATGTCCTCATATTGAAGTGAAACAAAGACCAGATCGTATTTCCCATCGCCCTGATTTGAACGATGCAAATGACACTCGAAGATGAGTTCGTATGATTCAGATACTCGTCGTCAAAGTTGAGGTCAAAATTTACCAATTGGAAGGCTTAACAAGGAAACAAATTGACAGATACCCGGTGCACAAAATCTAGCCATCAGAATGGGAGAATTTGCTGGCTACTTAATGTTTCCATTAACCCTTCTTTTTGAGTCAACATTTTTTTGATCAATACGGTATAAGATATATATATAAATTATTAAAAAATGGGGGAGTGGTGGGTCACCACCCCCGCCACCCCACACAACTGTATTATATATATAAATATAAACAATGTTATAGTGGCGGGTGGTCAAACCCCTCTACTAGGAGGCCCAACTATATATGTATATATGGTAATGTCGAGCCAACAGGAGTTGAATCCACCGGGCCCACGTGGGTCGGCCCACAGCAAGCGGCCCAAAAATCATGTAATGGTTCCAAAAAAACCACTACCAGCCCTATTAAACAATTTCGACAACATATCAATCTTTGTGCACCATGTATAAACCACCCACTATTAGCCAAATATGCCACAATTAACCACGTTACATAATCTTCGGTGCTAAAATAAAACATTCCAATGGTGCTTGTTAAAAATATATGTACCACTTAGTATTTGGGGGAGGCCTTCAGGCTTGACCTTAGGACCTCCACCCTCCAGGCCAAACAAACCAACCAATTGCCCAAATGATTTTTTCTTTGTAAAATCTGTTGGCTACACCTATTTAAACCAACACTTTTTTCTTTCGGAGAGGAGAACATCTAGTACAGGTTGAGGGCAACGTAGCAGATTGAGCCTCATGTATGTGGAAACATGACATAGTTTGAGGAAGTGGAACTTTTCCTATGAGGAGGAGTGGAACCGTGAAAATGGAATATACCAAGATGCTGAAAAGATTCCCTTAGAGGGTCAGAGGTACCAGTGACATAATTTACCATTCTTATAATCAATTTTATGTGTTTTCTTGTCAGGAGTCTAGTCGTGCAGCCAAAATATCCATCTGAGTAATAGAAATGTAGGTGTCTTGCAGCAAGTAATCTTTGGAGAATCTTAGGGAATCTAGAAGATTCCTTTGGAGGCTAATTTTTTTGAGTGTCGGAATGGTTCCGAATTTATAGTCATTTTTCTCATAATTTTTCAAGGAGTGTAATGGTGTGCTCAGAATCTTCATCCGAGTAGCGGATTTTCCGATCATCTTTAGGAAGGAACCTTTGAGGGAATCTTCAAGATTCCCAAGGGTCCAAAATTTGACAGTGTCATAATTAGACAAGTTTACAGTTGATTATTCAACATTCATCGTAAAAAATTCAATGGTGCAGTCCTTTTTAGTAGCTGAGGTTTTCATTTTTCGGCCATCATCAGAAGTGGAGGTATATGATGCAGCTAAGTCATGCTTTTATTTTGATTTGTTGAGATGATGTTTGTATTGTTGCGACCCCAGATTACATCATGTTGAGGGATACTTGTTGCCACATTATATGAGATTTATTAGCTTCTCATGTTGAAGGAAATCCCATTTGAGTGAGAGTTCCTATACAGAGAACGTATAGTGGAGAGACATGCCACTCTCATTGAGGGTATTTTTCCTTGTAATGATAAAGAACATGCCATGTACATCATCATCATTTCCAGAAATTAATGAAGCAGCCTCCATTCTCTTAACAATGGACCCAGAGACGTAACCCACACTAGGTGAAATCCACTATCAATGTGTTATGTGTTCTTGATTTGATGGTTGTCGCCATGTTTCATCTTCTTTATAATATGAAAATGTGTCTTTTCATGCTCTTTTAAATGCAATTCTACTAACATCGTAGAAGTAAAAGATCTTTGTTAATTCTGGTACCATAAGAGATTTAGATTAATGAGAATTATGGATTACATGGTCCAAAAACCCACATTTGACAATTTGTGTGGTTCCCAAGCGAGATTCTGCATAAACGCGGATCTTACCATTATAGGCAGTGAAATTTTTTTCTTTGTCTCCCACTATGAACTACACAAAAAAATTAATGTAAGTGAAAATAAAAAGTGATTTCTAGAAGTTTTGTTCGAGGAACTTTTCCCAACTAAATGCTTCGAGAAGATTCTTACTTGGGCCTTATCCCTTTGTTCATGGAAAAAACTCCCTCTCTTTGTGGAACTTTAATCCCTCCTTTTCAGGATCTCATCCTTTGGGAAGAGGATCTCAAACCTCCTCCTCTTGGCCTATACATTCAAAATAGACCAGAGGGTTAAGGAGGACTTATAAATGTAAAATTATGTTTTTGGAATAATACTCGAAAGCTTGTCACCTAAGGGGAGGATTGGATACTTTTGGGAGGAGGCTTACATCATCAAGCAAAGGTTGTATTGCTTATTCTTCTTCTAAAATTAATACAACCAACTATTTATTTCCTAATTTCACTTGTCTAAATGCTATTTACAAAATTCATTGATCTTTTGCATGATTTATAATTGAATATGACTTTAATTTTATGATATATACAATAATGTAATTTTAATTTGTTTTGAGTTTCACCTTTTTCTACACTATGCTTTTATGCCCTATTTGTTTATGTTCATGTAAAACTCACTTTGAAACAACGATGAAAGAATTTTGAAAACACTGAAAAAACTTCAATTGCATTACATGAAACACTCTCCTTATCATGAATACATTCTTTTAATTCATCCTTTATGTTTCTTCTTTTAATTCAATTTAAACTCAATATCCTATATGTCCCTCACAAAGACTACAAAATTAACTATAACAATATCTCCTTATATTTTATGTTTCTTCTATATAATAAAATATTTTGTTGGAGTGATTCAAACCTTTTTTATTCTTCCATACCTTATTCGTGGATGATATTAATAAACTTATCTTAAACCTATAAAAATTTAACAATAATATCATAACTTATAACCTTTTCTATGTTTAGATTCATTTATTTTAAAATGAAATTATATTTAAAAAAAACATTAATATATATATATATATATATATTATAATATGTAGAATAAAATTAATTTCTAAAAATATTTTTTTAGGTTTAAAATTTAAAATTTAATGATTTAAAAATAAATTATACGATACTGTGATTTTATCATCGACATCAGTCATATCATAATCATTAGAAATAATGTCAAAACTTAGTAATTTAAATATTCTCTTCCATCTAAAACTCTTTTAAAATGAAATTACATTCTTATAAGAGAGAACTTAAGCCATTTGGAAAAAAGAGAAATCGAAAACATATAACACTTAATCATATAAAAATTAACATATATAAAATGTGATACCTTTTAATTTAAAATTTTACTTTAAAATGAAAAATTTGTGAATTAAAATTATTTAAAAATAATTTTAAACTTTATTCCTTAATAAAAGTAATTTAACCAATTGAAAATAGCATCAAATATGATAAGAAATAATAATATTCAATATTAATAATCCTTTTTAGTGTAATAAAATTATATAATATTTATAAATATTGAATATTAATATTAATAAAATTATATGATATTTACAAATATTTAATTTTTGATTAGCTGTATTTTTTTCCTATAAAAAAAAGGTATGGTTTATATAATGTACCAGCTCATATTCAAAATTCAGTCGATAGAATGTTGTTATATTCATGGTCTTTATCGCTTAAAAAAAAAAGTAATTCCACATACCAAAAATGCTAGACCTCTAATGTCTAGATTCCATTCCAAATACAACATTCCAAGTACAACAATCATGAACATAACATTCTGTTGTATGAGTAAAAAAAAAAAAAACTAAAATAACATATGCATTTAGCTATAAACCATTTTGTAATACATTCAGAATATAGTGTTCCGACATATGTAATGTTTACATTCCGTTCCAAATACAACAACCATGAATCAATATTGAATAAATAAGCATAAAATTCTGTTCTATGAATAACAAAAAGAAAAACCAACACAGCATATGCATTCTAACTATAAACTATTCTGTGATACATTCAAATCTACTGTTCCTGTATATATGTAATGTTTACATTCCATTCCAAATACAACAATCATGAGTCAAGTAAACATAGAATTCTGTTATATGAGTAACAAACATAACGAAGAAAGAAAAAAAAACAAAAACGACATATGCATTCAGCTATAAACTATTCTGTGATATTCCTGCATTTTTGGTATGACGATTTCAAAAACTGGCTGGTCCCATTTGTAGCCACAGAATTGAACACCACGTTTTCACTAAACAGAAACACAGGCTTGTCCCATCGATATAATGAATTATGAAAGTCAACTTTCAGGAAGTTCTATCATATAAAATAACAAATAATAATGTGAAACATTCTTCAAAGATCTTCGTTATATCAAATTAAACGACAAATAATAATATTGAACATTCTTCAAAGATCCAATTTAAGATCAGCATCTTTATCAACATCATCCAAGTAGTTCAAACCCAACGGAATGCGGAAGATACGGAAGATATGGAAGAAGCTGCAAGTAATTGCTTTGTCTTTCAAATGAAGTATTACAATCAACTAACGCGATGAGAAAGAAAATTCATTTTCAGATAAAGAAACGGCCAATAAAGAAAAATAATCTGCAAATAAACTCACGCCCTGTGGAACTTTACAAAGTTATAATGTCTCACTGCAAATGCAGATTTAAAAATCTAATGGCGGTCGCATGCCTATGTGTCGATGTTAACACCCTGCACTGGTGTGAGCAGGACACAGTCGGTTGAGTGCCTCTCTGGATATTCCACCAATACCACATCATTCATGTCATCATCATCCTCCCTGGATATTGGTTGCAGTTGTACTTCTGTGGAATTAGCAGAACGGGAATTTCGCATACCTGTTGTTGGAGCTGATGGGGGCGCCCATATTGCATGGGATGCTTCTAATTTCTGTCTCATCTCCTCTTCGATAATAGGAGTTATGTCCCGGACAGCCGTCTCTCCTGCAGATTTAATGTCCTCCAGAGAGTCTGAAAGAGGGCGCGGTAGCTGAGAAGCATATTGTGGAAAGTTCAAGCCATCAGATTCTCCGTTCAAAAAGAAGAAGCCGGTGTCATGTGCAACTGCAGCCATTTCAGGTGTATCATACGCGCATAGAGTCAACCTCTTTCGTTCTGCACGGTGATGGACCTGGGGAATCCACTTACCTTTATTTTTGTGAAAGTACACACCATTGTATTTCTTGATTCCTTTCTTTTTGTGAGAGTACACACCTCTGTATTTCTTTTTTCCTTTCTTGTATTTCTTGATTCCTCTACTGCCTTTTGTGCCATCATCTCTGGCCTCCTTCTGATCATCACCATCGACATCGTTTTCTTTAAAATTTCTGTGCGAAGTAGCGGAACGTAGCAACATTTTCCCTCCTCTCAGATTTTGGATTGCTACCTCGCTTATCAACCGATCGACTCTGCTCGACACTAAACGCTTGTCGTATGAAAGCGAAATGTCTGCATAGATCAAATCAAAGTTTATTTTATCAAACCCTAACTACTTACTTATTAAATGAAAATAGTAATATTAGTTAATTTAACTAAAATTAACCATCAAATTAGAGGAGCGTATTGACTTTCCTCGCCACCCGTTGTAAGGAGGCGAGAATCCTTTATATATTTTAAATTAGTTTAAGTCACATTAATCACTATGATCTTGCGGCCATTTATTGAATATTTAGGTTGGTCGACGAGGGTGACTTCTCTCTTTCTTTATCGACTAAAATTCCAATATTAATGTTATTGTTTATATTTGTATCTATATTTATATAATAAAATTATATGAAAAAATAAATTAAATATTTCATATAAATATTACATGTTTTTAGTTGTTTTTTCAAGTGATTTGTGGTTATTACTATATAAAATAATAAAACATGTAATATAAATGAATAAACTTTTATGAATGATATTAAATTTTTTTTTTTGCGGTGTTTTTCTTTTCCAGTTTTGTCTAGTTCTATGAATGATGATCAACTTATCTTGGAAATATGGGACTTACTTATAATAAATTTGTTTCCAAATTAATACTTATATATAAATTTTGGTTATTTTGATATATTTATGTTCTATATTTTAATAATCTAGTGTACTGTTTCAAAAATATATTGAGAACTACATATTTGTTGTTTTAGGATTTTTTTTTTATAAGTTTTCTATATTTATTTTTCGTATGTTTACAAGCCAAAAACTTATCTTTGTTCTTACTATGGATCAAATATGGATAGGTATTAGAAGGGACATCTCAAGGGTCATTTTTGGGATATAAGTCTTCACTTTTATCCTCAAGGAATGAATGTTTTTAACTAGTTGAATTGTGTTGGAATTTTGTTTTCATGGATGACAAAAGAAAGAGCTCTAAAAGAGATTTCTAGTGATATGTGGAAGTGTGAAAATGACCTCCTCGTTCAAAAGATAGAGTCAGTCAAAGTTTAGTAACCTTAAGTCAATGCTAGAAGAGTTAAAAGGTGAATAGAGGAGGCTTGGTGTATAGCCAAAGTTGGAAGAAGTGCTAAACCCGATGGTCAACCCAAGCGAAGTAGACAAATACATGACCGGGAAGACGTGAATATACAACCGAGTAGTAGGAAGCATTTCTATTGGGAATTGGTGGAACCCACTCGAAGAAGCTACCCTAGTGGTATGGTTATGTCACACAAGCCTTAGCGTAGGGATGAATGGAGTAGGATGACACCAGCATGTGACGCAATCCCAACAGAGGTTACCCAGAGGTATAGCCTTGACAAATTCTTAAGGCTTACAAAGTAAAAGCGTTGGGAGACAAAGCGTCGCGACACGATATTAGAGAGCCAACTAATAAGGATTTGAGCTGGAGGTCCCCACTCTGACAACTCATCCCACTGAGGGCGAGCCTGGAAATGGAGATAGACACTGGGACATATGGCAGCATTTCAACAGCACTTTAGACGACCATCTTGTCAGGCTTGGAGGACATGCGAGGTGGTCTCCTATATTGTCGACCGCATAGATCAACAACATAGATCCACCTCGAGACCACTCCTCCTAATACCACAATATTGGAGTGGTGTTGAGGCATAATTTTTTGAATCTGATGGTTTCTTCAAAGAAAAAATATAAATGAAATCACCCACAAAACTAAGGCCTTGGGACCCTTTCTCTCTCCTCTCTCACAAGACAAATGGTAGGGTCTAATTGGTCACAAATGACATCAACATAGGCCAATCAGAGGTGGAAATGTGGTAGTCATATTTTGAATTTTTGGGTATCGAAAGGGTCCATATCTGAGTGACACATGTCACATAGCACAGGTGACATCATCTTGGTGGATATAGCCCAGAAGACTTCAATAAATGTGCAAGGGATGCACTAGGCAAGAGAGGTCGAGAAAACGTGGCGGATGACTCAACCCGACTTCATTTTTAATTGGCTCCTAGTAACAGTGGTACGACCCCACAAATACATCATCCCGTAGGAATGACCCCAACGATTAATAACAGGGTGCAAAAGGAATAAACAGAGAGACAAGTGTCAAGACACTGAGGACAGTGGGAACCAATTAAAGAGTAGCCAGACAATCCCCATAGGACACGTCAACCCTGTGGATAGACTCTAGGAGATATATAAAGGGCACATAAACAAAAGTGTCGAGATAGGGAGAGTTATAGGCTAAGCCTTGACCATTGGTCATTTCATGTAGAAAATAAATCAAGTGTACGAATCATTAACAAATGGAATTTGGCCATGAAGAGCTCAAACAGGCTAGGCGCCTAAAAGGACTAGCCAGTGGTCATGAAGACCTATTCCTATGGAAGAAAAGTAGGTAAAGGAGTAGAAAAATGGACTTAAGCTCAAAATGGAAGAACTGCTAGCTTTGATAATAAATTTGGTAGGTAAGCCAAATATTACTCCAGATAAAAAATTGAATAAGCACAGCTAAAACCTGTAAAATCCCAAATTGCTAAAAGCATATAAATTGATTTGTTTAACTTGCAGTAAAGGATTATTAGGGTTAGAGAACATGATGAACATAGTCAAAGGAATGGAATAAAAGGGGAAAACGCAGAAAAAAAAATGCATGCAACATCAAAGAAAATAAAAGGAAGCCAAAAATATCAAGCCAAAATCCTTTATAAGCAGGCTTGAGAAAAATATTTGGTACATGGAAGTGAGATATGTGAGTTCGTTAAGTGATTTTTGGTGAAGTTGTTGACGTTTTCAGTAATTAGATATTGCTGAAGGTGTTGGTGATCAAATAAATTGTTTAAATCTTGAAGGCAGAATTGGCAGTCAATGTTTCTAGTATGAAAATTGATTAAAGATGAACCATTGAGTGTAGCATGCATATCAGGGGTTGGTTATCCTACTAGTGGGTGCTTGAAAATAATTGGGGTTGTAACTCCATTAAGTTTTAGTTGATAAATCAAGGAGTTGTAGTCAGAGAATTGTAACATCAAGTTGTAGCTTTATTTATGAATGAATTGAAGAGCAGTTCAAGAAATTTACTTCTTCTATGTGTGCTCCACTGAGATAGTTGATCCCTATTATTCTTATTAATTGTTGAAGTATTTAATCGTGTTTCAATATTATTGCATAAAGTAAAATAAAGTTGTTAATTATCAAAATTCCTACAATACAGATTCACCCCGCCCTCTCAATATTGTACCAGTTTCCAACAATTGGTATTAGAGCCAAAATACTTCATATTAGTATAAAAACTAGAAGAAATATTAAGGACCATGGTGAACCAGGAAGGAGGTTTTCCTAACAAGGCACCTATGTTTAATGGAACAAACTATGTGTTTTGGAAAGTGAGGATGAAGCCCTACATTTAATCACTTGGAGCTGATGTGTGGGATGTTGTGGAAGAATCATATCAAAGACCTCCATTAGTGGTTTCCAAAGATCAAAAGTTGGAGTTCACATGCAAGGCTAAAGCAATGAATTCCCTGCTTGTGGGCTTAAGTGAATTAGATTTTGTCAAAGTAATGGATTGCAAAGCTACCAAAGTTATCTAGGATAAGATGAGAAACTGCTATGAAGGAGGCAACAAGTTAAAGAAAGTGTTACACAGCAATTTGTCACCGTCCCTACAATCCCCATCCCGCACATTGGAGGGCTCATTCCGTGACCTGTGGGCAGAGTTAAGGCTTGAAAATACTTTCATTTCATCCCTCTGAAGATGAGCTTTAATTGCCCTAAAGACATTTCCCTGCAAAAAACCATAAAAATAGCTCTTTTTCCATTGGCGCGATTCCATAGTTCAGCCCTCGCGCCAAGAGGGAAATCCTCCAAAGAGGGTGCGCCAATTGGCGCTCTGTAACAAAACCGTACCCACGCCAACAATATTAAGAGGTGTTTTTTAAAAATAAAAGGCGGAAGTTTCATCCTAACAAATTACTGGGCTGATTTCTATCTTGAGTTGGGAGGTTTGGCTACGGATTTCCATGGAGAGGAAGTGGTTTTCCACCTCTCATGGAAGCTCGGGATGATAGGCAATCCCATAATTATAGGGATCCTTAACTCTCCTCCCTCCTCCTCTATAGCTTTCCCATTTTCCATTTGCAGTTATCTCAGTATGCGCACTCGTTTTCCAAGAGCTTTTCATGTTGCAAAGCCTCCCTACTCAATCTGCATAAGGAGACTATTGCCAAGTATTTGGAGAGCAGAGGCTTGTCCTACTCGACAGCTCCGCACATGCAGTTAACGACCCGCAGTGAGTGCTGCGTCGAAGCTATGGCTGCATTCTTCTTGACTCTTTAATGATAAGCGACTATTTTGCTATGGTTCCACTCTGTTCTGATCATGTCCATGAGTTATATCCTCTTGATCGATATATATTGTATGCAATCGGATTTTTATGCTTGCATTTGTGTTGTTCTGCATGCAGTGTCACTCCATCCAGACAGGCGTGACAGGATCTTCCGCAAGCGGGAACGGGAGCACCACCTCTTCTACAGACGATAGTGTTGGATTCCAGGTAAACCTTCCTCGCAAGTCGGTTTATTTACAATTAGGAACCTGCACTGTAGCGTGTTTGATTGTTGCTAGACCCGATCCAGTTAGCAGGGATCGCTCTCTGTTTATGGAGGGATTTCCATTCTCCTCAACAATTTGCCGACTCCACCGGGACCTCGCTGAGTCGCTAAATTGTTGAGGAGGTAAATCCCCTCTGCGGACAGAGGCGATCCCTACTAGCCCAGCAGGGGTCTAGCAACAATCAAACACGCTATGTTGAAGGTTCCTAATTAAATAAAACTGAATTTCGAGGAAGGTCACACTCGAATCCAACGTCGATCGCCTCGTAGAAGAGGTGGTGCTCCCGTTCCTTTGCCCCGGCAGATCACAATCCTCACGATCTCCGTGATCGAAAACCTGCACATGGAAGAAAAAACACAAACGAAAGCATAAAATCCAGTACATACAACTATATGTCAGTCGAAGAGGACATAACTCATGAACATGATCAAGAACAAGAGTGGAACCATAACCGATAGTCGCTTATCATTAAAGAGTCAAAAGAATAATACAACCATAGCTTCGACGCAGCACTCTCCTTTAGCGGGTCGTCAGCACAACATGTCTCGATAAAGCCTGTCAGGGATGGGACAAGCCTCTCTCTCTGGATACTTGGCAATAGTCTCCTTGCTTGGATTAGGCCTTAGGGAATCAAGAAGGCTTTTGCAGCATGAAAGCTCTTGGGAACTTAGAAATTCATCCACTCTTTGGAACTAGCTTGCAAATGGAAATGGGCAAGCTTTTCTATAAACATGAGGAAGGGGAGTTGGGATCCCTATAATTATGGGATTGGCCCTATCATCAAGGAAGCTTCCAAGAATGTGTCACTTCCTCCACAAACTGGGAGCCAAACCCTCCCAACTCAAGATAGAAATCACCCAAGATTTGTTAGGGATGAAACTTCCGCCTTTTATTTTTTAAAAACACCTCTTAATATGGTTTAAAAGTGGTACTCAAGGAGATGACAGAAAAGAATTGGCGCGCCCTCTTTGGAGGATTTCCCTCTTGGCGCGAGGGCTGAACTATGGAACCGCCCCAATGGAAAAAGAGCTATTTTTAGGGTTTTTTGCAAGGAGATGTCTTTAGGGCAATTAAAGCTCATCTTCAGAGGGATGCAATGAAAGTATTTTCAAGCCTTAACTCTGTCCACAGGTCACGGAATGAGCCCTCCAATTTGCGGGATGGGGATTGCAGGGACGGTGACAAATTGTTGTGTAACAGATGCCCCCTAAAGCATGAGGCCCGAAAGAGAGAGAGAGGGGTGAAATGCTTTACGAGAACATGTCGACCAAAAACACCGCCATCGGAAAACCTGCGGAGCGAAGTACAACTGATGTCTCAGATACATGATATATATACGTGGTATGGGCGAAGCCATCCATAATAGTGTACAATAATCTAGATCCAAGGCATGGACGCAGCCATCCAGAGAGGATCGATAAATAGACTCAGGTATGGTCGCAGCCATCCAATCAGTGAGTCATGTAATAATCATAATAATCTACAATGTCGCAAATGGCATACAACAGATGGACAATCTGTGGTCTATGCCCATTCCCGACCCAAACAAAGTACAAGTTCAAGCATGCGAATATGTGAGCTGAAGTCGAACATGCAAGAACATCGTCTGATTACCAGCCAATGATGAAAGCTGTTAACAGACGCGAGAGGAACCACCAATAATGACAATGGCCCTCAAGGTACTATAGGTACAATATACGGCGTTTGAATCAATGAGCTGGTGTCGAACACCCGTAGAATCACTCGATCGGAGGCCAGTGATGAAAACCTCACGTCGAATGCGACGAACCTACCATTGAGGCATGCAGGCTCCAAGGTACCATGAAAGAGTCTCTAGACCATCTTCCTGGATAATGAGCTGAAGTCGACAGGAAGTGGCCTTGATCGAAGGTGGGCCATAACGTTTCCCACATCATCGACACGAGACGGAGGAACATAATTTTTTTGTGAATCAGGATCATATGAGAATCAGAGGAAGGTTGATACTTGCAGAGGTCAACTTCTCTTGAACATGCAAACGACACGACAGTGGTCTTGGCAGTATTTGACATCAACAGATAAGAGGTCATGGTGACGAGGAAATGAGCAGATGAGAGGTCAAAAAGGATTATCCAAACCCACGGAGGCAAAGTGAAGAACGAGATGAGATTTCCCCAACCCGACACGAATGCAGATAAGTGCCATGTTCAAGAGCGACATACTGTCGACACGACAACGATGCTGGTTCCATTTTCCCCCACCATTTCTGGCGAGTACCCCAATTATTTTTGATAACAAGCTTGAAGGGAATAGCATATGCTTGTAATGTAAGTCCGCCCTTCGGGCGAATCCATCCTATTACATTTAACGAGCCCTAGGAAGGAGCGACTCGAATAACATCATTTCGACCGAATCCGATGTCATCAGGGTTTAAGGAGTCTGACAAAGGAAGAACTCGGCGTCTTTTCACATTTAGAGAGTTTGAAAAGACAGCAGAAAAGTAAACTCCAGTGGTCCCTTTTCGTAGATAGTTCCCCGGACCCGAAAAGGTAGAAAACAATACCCGAGAAAACCTCCTAGTCGCGATAGGCTAGGGTATTCCTTTTTCGTAAATAATCCATCCTAGCCTGAAAAAGGGGTAAACGTATACTGGGTAGATGTCGATTCGTGTCCACTTTAACGAGATCGAAACGACAAGGGCCTCGACAATCTTTTCATGTTTAGAGAGTCAGAAAAGAGCTGAAAGATGACTCCAGAGTGACTTTTTCGTGTATTTACCGAGTCCGAAAAAGTATAAAATACAACTCGTTTCATCGTTTCAGTTGCGTGAAAGACCTGTTGCTGCACAAAAAGGCAAGTGTAAAACCCATTTTCGACACAAATACATTAAAATATTCAGAAAAAAATAACTTTCAAAACCTATTTCGAGTTCAAAAGTTATAAATATGTCAAATGGTAAAAATAAAATTACTTTTTACTATTTACCTCACTGAAGAGTAGCAGTGGTCCAGTTTGGTGTGCGAACTTCTGATAGTGATTACGACCGATCCGGGCTACCATTCAGAGTTCCATCAGTTCCAGGTAAGAGGCGCTTCTTTGCACTCCATTTCAATCCGTTTTTTAATAGTTTTCCATCATGCATTGGACTTCTGAGGCCACTTTTTAAATTTTTAGGGCTCCGCTCATTGGTGCGGTTATCGAGCACGGACCCGCGCCAATGAGCTTTTATATGCAAAGGGCTCGTACCAGCTGGCGCGACTGTTCAGGAAACAGCCACGCCAGTGGCAGAACCTCAATTTGCGCCTAAAAATTCGAGATTTTAATCAATTTGAATGAAATTTGAAGCTCATCAGAGATCTAATTAAGGGTTTTGATCATGTTTATGCAGTGAACCGAACAAAATGGTGATTGAGTGGAAAGAAAGGGAGCATGGTGAAGAGGATGAACAAGCCATGGAAAATGAAGTTTGCATGAACGCCGTCAGGAACTGTGGGCTAAAAAAGTTCTTCCTAACACCTTCTTTACAAGCTCAGCCTGAGCTTCTACAATATTTGATCAATATGTGGGACGCAGATTCTAGACCATACACCAATTGAAATGGTGTGAATCCAGTTGCACTCTTTGCAGATGTCCGGTATGCCCATAGAGCTGAGAACAGTTGGAGGTGCCAATTGGATTTGCGGATACCAACTGTTCATTGAAGCATAGTGACCAGAACCTTGTTCACTGCTTCAACCTGGCCGTTTGCCTGAGGGTAATAGGGCGTTGAGCTATCGTGATGTAAACCCAACTTTGAAGTCAGCTCAGCCATCATATAATCTCGGAAATGAGTACCGTGGTTAGTAACGATGGCTTGCGGGACCCCGAAACGTGCAATGATATGGTTGAATATAAATTGGGCAGCTGTCTTACCATCGGCCCTTTTGCGAAATGGGGCGTGGATTTATGAGCTCAGCCCAAGCTTCTACAGTACTTGATCAATATGTGGGACGCAGATGAACAGGTATTCAAACTGCGGGACCAAGTGTTAGAACTGGAGGTTGCTGACGTGTACTTCATAACTGGATTATCCCGTAGAGGTTCGATGCCCATACTAATAGGGATCAGACCCTCTGGTGAGAAAATGGAGCAAGTGATGGCACAAGTGTGCCGAGGGGCACAACTGGGATCCGAAAGTGGAAAGGTGGACATCCATACCATTCCTGATCTGGCACTAAGAGTGGTGCTGCATACCATCACGCGGGCTGCGGGGTCGCAGGCACCGCACGAGGCCACAAAGGCCCAAATTTTGTTAGCCTCAGAGTGTATGACTCCTCTATTGTTCGACTAGGCCACAGTAGTGACGATAAAAATAAAGAGGCAACTGACCAAATGCAAACAAGCCAAGCTGAAACAGTTCGGCTATGGTTCTATCCTGGTATCGTTCATTCTGGAACGATTACCAATCTTCCAGGGCCAAGGGGCCATAGTAGCTGAGCCTATTCCACGAGAGCCAAGAATGGCTCGCTGGGCAGCACTGATGCCCGGAGCTGGAGGGGGCCAACAGATGTCCTGGAGGCCGGAGTTTTTTGGGTGGTTGCGGCATCAGTTGATCGTAGTGGAAGACTGGCCATATGCCGGTACCAATTTCACTGGTGATCCAGATCTCCCACTGCCGGAGGGAGATGATTGGGACGAGGAGTTGGGTATGACCCCTTCTCTTTTTGATTTTATATTTTATGATTTTTTTTGTTAATATATGTTCTTCCTGACACATTTTATATGCATGCAGACGTGGGTCCAGAGAGACCAGCCGGTATGTCTCCTATCGCACGAAGGACTCTTCCCGCACCTGGTCCTCAGGCAGAGGGTGCAGAGGGGGGGGAGTTAATCCAGAATCTCGAGGGCATCGCCTGAGGGATCCCAAACTACGCCCAGCTAGCGGATGTACCGATGGCGTACCAGAGACACACGGTGGGAGTGCCCAGTCGCCTCCACCGAATTCTGAGACGCTTAGTGCGTGCAGTTACTTGTTATCATGAGCACCATGCGGATTAGACTCCTAGGAATTTTTACCATGCATATTTTTTGAGAGACATGTCGTCTCCGGATGTATTAAGACGAACATATATATTTTTTGATTTAATGTGATGCACACTATGTAAAAATTTCGATATATATATACATATCTATTTCTGGATGGATCTTTCTCTTTCATGTGACGATGATTTACAAATTGCGCAAATGCCTATCTAAAACCAAATTAGCTACTGCATCAGTTAACGCATTCATATGCCTGGGAATATGTTGGTATGTAATATAGTCAAAATTTCTTTCCAGTAAACGAATACACAGATACAGACGTAAGATGGATGGGTTTCTGACCGAATAATGACCGTTCAGCTGTAATACTACAAGTTACGAGTCTAGATACACAAGTAATTCACGGATACCAAGGTTTACAGCCTCGGTTAATAATTCTAATACAGCACTATATTCCGCGATGTTATTTGTAGTACGTCCCAAACACACACCTTGCAGGTTGACCAACTCACCAGCAGGATCGTAGATTACCCAGGCTGCTGAAGACAGATTCCTGGTACTGAGGGAGGCACCATCCGCGAAACCAAGAAACGGATGAATGGACATTTGCACAATCAGGAAGACCCGATCAGCAGAAAGATGTTTACATTGCAAACCACACCACACATGCACACAAATGAAAAACACACACTTATGTACACACACCACACCAAAAATCACTTCAGGCATAGTATTTTTTGAGGTACAGCCCATTTCTGGGCTGTGCCAGCGGAACTCCTTCATAATCTATAAGCTCATAAGCCCCGTTCTTCAAAAAGCGTTTTACTATGTAGGGCCCATGCCACATAGGTTGGAACTTTCCAGCCCCAAGCTTGTCATGTGCTTGATCGTACAGGAGGATGAGGTCTCCTTCAACAAAGGAATGAGGAGAAACTGATTGATCGAAGTGAGCTTTGACTCGCTTCTTTTGTGCTTCAATAACGAAAGCAGCTAAGCGGCGGTTTTTATCTAACTGTTCCAGATACAAAAGATGCTCTTCCTCGGCAGAAGTGTCAGGTAGAAGTTCCCCAGTATGGTCGGGAAGCAACTCCCCCTCTGCGGACAGAGGTGATCCCTACTAGCCTAGATTGGGTCTAGCAACAATCAAACACGCTACAGTGCAGGTTCCTAATTGTAAATAAACCAACTTGCAAGGAAGATTTACCTGGAATCCAACGCTATCGTTTGTAGAAGAGGTGGTGCTCCCGTTCCTTTGCCCTGGCAGATCACAATCCGCACGATCTCCGTGATCAGACACCTGTACATGCAAGAAACAACACAAACGCAAGCATAAAATCCAGTGCATACAACTATATATCAGTCGAAGAGGATATAACTCATGAACATGATCAAGAACAAGAGTGGAACCATAACCGATAGTCGCTTATCATTAAAGAGTCAAAAGAAGAATACAACCATAGCTTCGATGCAGCACTCTCCTTTAGCGGGTCGTCAGCGCAACATGTCTCGAAAAAGCCTGTCAGGGATGGGACAAGCCTCTCTCTCTAGATACTTGGCAATAGTCTCCTTGCTTGGATTTGGCCTTAGGGAATCAAGAAGGCTTTTGCAGCATGAAAGCTCTTGGGAACTTAGAAATTCTGCCACTCTTTGGAACTAGCTTGCAAATGGAAATGGGCAAGATTTTATAGAAGGAGGAAGGGGAGTTGGGATCCCTATAATTATGGGATTGGCCCTATCATCAAGGAAGCTTCCATGAGAGGTGGAAAACCACTTCCTCTCCATGGAAATCCATAGCCAAACCTCCCAACTCAATTTGACGACTTGCCAGCTCATTCAGCTAGGCGAGAGGATCACCCTGAACACCTCCGCCAGATTTTCCTCCATTGTAGGCGCTACAATATTAGGCTCAATCCTCATAAGTGCGTCTTCTGCGTGGATTCTGGCTGTCTTTTGGGATTCATAGTCTCCAAAGACAGAATTCGCCTTGACCCTTTAAAAGTTGAGGCTATCATCAACCTCCCATCACCCTCCTCGTTATTTCAGTTACAGAGTTTGCAAGGAAAAGTAAACTTCCTTTGATGCTTTATCCCGAACTACGCGGAGGTGGCTAAAGGATTCATGCATCTATTAAAGAAGAATGTTCCCTTCCATTGGGACGAAATTTCTCAGCAGTCCTTTGAGAAGCTAAAGACATTATTGGTTAATGCTCCTTTGCTTCGTCCGCCCGATTATCGTCGTGATTTCACTTTATATCTCACCGCTGCGTTTGGCACCATTGCTATGGTTCTGGTGCAGGATGATGATGATGGTAATGAGCATGTTTTTTGTTATCTATCGCGAAACCTTCTCGATACAGAAACACGTTATGCTCACGTCGAGAAGTTGGCGTTAGCAGTAGTACACGCTGTGCAGCATTTTCGCCATTACATCCTGTTGCGTACGATAACAGTGGTTTCGGATTGCAACCCCATGACATATATTATCTCTAGAAAATTGCTGGGGGGGAAATACTCTAAATGGATCGTTATCCTGTAGGATTTTGACTTAGAGTTCACTACCGCTAAGTCAAAGAAATCACTTGTTTTCGTGGATCTTATATGCTCGCTCCCAACAAACTCCGCTCCTTCACTTTCCGAGGATCATATCCCGGACGAAACTCTTTTCCTCATTAGTACTCGCGACCCTTGGTATGGATACATAATCGTTTATCTTCAGACCTCCACATTTCGGTCTGAGTTGACTAAAGATGTCTGACGTCGGATTCGGCATCAGTCTCAACCCTATCGTATCATAGGAGATACCTTATACCGTGTTGGAGTAGATTCAGTGCTCCGTCGGTGCCTAACCTTGGAAGAGGCTGAAAGGGTTCTAAATGACTGCCACAGTGGCGCTTGTGGTGGACATATGTCCGGATATGCTACTTCCCAGAAGATTCTGCGAGCAGGTTATTTCTGGCCGTCAATATTCAAAGACTGTATCGTTGCAGTCCGTAAATGTCACGCGTGCCAGGTGTTTCAGCGCAAGATGCGCGCGCCGCCTCTCCCTTTGCATCCTATTATTACCGTCGGCCCTTTTGCGAAATGGGGCGTGAATTTTATGACGTGTAACCCTCACTCGGCCGGGGGGCATGCATATATCATTTTCGTTGTCGACTACTTCGCCAAGTGGGCCGAAGCGATGCCTACACTAGCTGCCGACGGTAATACAACTGCCCAATTCATATTCAACCATATCATTGCACGTTTTGGGGTCCCGCAAGCCATCGTTACTGACCACGATACTCATTTCCGAGATTATATGATGGCTGAGCTGACTTCAAAGTTGGGCTTACGTCACGATAGCTCAACGCCGTATTACCCTCAGGCAAACGGCCAGGTTGAAGCAGTGAACAAGGTTCTGGTCACTATGCTTCAACGAACAGTTGGTATCCACAAATCCAATTGGCACCTCCAACTGTTCTCAGCTCTATGGGCATACCGTACATCTGCAAAGAGTGCAACTGGATTCACACCATTTCAATTGGTGGATGGTCTGGAAGCAACTCTTCCGGTTGAATGCGAGATTCCTTCGTTGAAATTAGCTGTGGAACTTCTACCCGACACTTATGCCGAGGAAGAGTGTCTTTTGTATCTGGAACGGTTAGATAAAAACTGCCGCTTAGCTGCTTTAGTTATTGAAGCACAAAAGAAGCGGGTCAAAGCTCACTTCGATCAATCGGTTTCTCCTCGTTCCTTTGTTGAAGGAGACCTCGTCCTCCTGTATGATCAAGCACATGACAAGCTTGGGTCTGGCAAGTTCCAACCTATGTGGCATGGGCCCTACATAGTAAAACGTGTTTTGAAGAACGAGGCTTATGAGCTTATAGATTATGAAGGAGTTCCGCTGGCGCAGCCCAGAAATGGGTTGTACCTCAAAAAATACTATGCTTGAAGTGATTTTTGGTATGGTGTGTGTACATAAGTGTGTGTTTTTCATTTGTGTGCATGTGTGGTGTGGTTTTCAATGTAAACATCTTTCTGCTGATCGGGTCTTCCTGATTGTGCAGATGTCCATTCATCCGTTTGTTGGTTTCGCGGATGGTGCCTCCCGCAGTACTAGGAATCTGTCTTCAGCAGCCTGGGTAATCTACGATCCTGCTGGTGAGTTGGTCAACCTGCAAGGTGTGTGTCTGGGACATACTACAAATAACATCGCGGAATATAGTGCTGTATTAGAATTATTAACCGAGGCTGTAAACCTTGGTATCCGTGAATTACTTGTGTATCTAGACTCGCAACTTGTAGTATTACAACTGAACGGTCATTATTCGGTCAGAAACCCATCCATTTTACGTCTGTATCTGCGTATTCATTTACTGGAAAGAAATTTTGACTATATTACATACCAACATATTCCCAGGCATATGAATGCGTTAACTGATGCAGTAGCTAATTTGGTTTTAGATAGGCATTTGCGCAATTTGTAAATCATCGTCACATGAAAGAGAAAGATCCATCCAAAAATAGATATGTATATATATATATCAAAATTTTTACATAGTGTGCATCACATTAAATCAAAAAATATATATGTTCGTCTTAATACATCCGGAGATGACATGTCTCTCAAAAAATATGCATGATAAAAGTCCTAGGAATCTAATCCGCATGGTGCTCATGATAACAAGTAATTGCACGCACTAAGCGTCTCAGAATTTGGTGGAGGTGACTGGGCACTCCTACCATGTGTCTCTGGTACGCCATTGGTACATTCGCCATCCGGGCGTAGTCTGGGATCCCTCGGGCGATGCCCTCGAGATTCTAGATTAACTCCGCCCCCTCTGCACCCTCTGCCTGAGGACCAGGTGCGGGAAGAGTCCTCCGTGCGATAAGAGACATACCGGCTGGTCTCTCTGGACCCACGTCTGAATGCATATAAAATGTGTCAGGAAGAACATATATTAACAAAAAAAAATCATAAAATATAAAATCAAAAAGAGAAGGGGTCATACCCAACTCCTCGTCCCAATCATCTCCCTCCGGCAGTGGGAGATCTGGATCACCAGTGAAATCGGTACCGGCATATGGCCAGTCTTCCACTACGATCAACTGACGCCGCAACCACCCAAAAAACTCCGGCCTCCAGGACATCTGTTGGCCCCCTCCAGCTCTGGGCATCAGTGCTGCCCAATGAGCCATTCTTGGCTCTCGTGGAATAGGCTCAGCTACTGTGGCCCCTTGGCCGTGGAAGATTGGTAATCGTTCTAGAATGAATGATACCAGGATAGAACCATAGGCGAACTATTTCAGCTTGGCTTGTTTGGATTTGGTCAGTTGCCTCTTTATGTTTATCGTCACTGCTGTGGCCCAGTAGAACAATAGAGGAGTCATACACTCTGAGGCTAACAAAAGTTGGGCCTTTGTGGCCTCGTGCGGTGCCTGCGACCCCGCAGCCCGCGTGATGGTATGCAGCACCACTCTCAGTGCCAGATCAGGAATGTTATGGATGTCCACCTTTCCACTTCCGGATCCCAGTTGTGCCCCTCGGCACACTCGTGCCATCACTTGCTCCATTTTCTCACCAGAGGGTATGCTCCCTGTCAGTATGGGCACCGTACCTCTGCGCGATAATCCAGTTATGAAGTACACGTCAGCAACCTCCAGTTCTAACACTTGGTCCCGCAGTTTGAATACCTGTTTATTTGCATCCCACATATTGATCAAGTACTGTAGAAGCTCGGGCTGAGCTCGTAAACAAGGTGTTAGGAAGAGCTTTTTGAGCCCACGGTTCCTGAGGGCATTCATGCAAACTTCATTTTCCATGGATTTTTCATCCTCTTCACCATGCTCCATTTCTTTCCACTCAATCACCATTTTTTTCAGTTCACTGCATCAACATGATCAAAACCCTTAATTAGATCTCTGATGAGCTTCAAATTTCATTCAAATTGATTAAAATCTCAAATTTTTAGGCGAAAATTGAGGTTCTGCCACTGGCGCGGCTGTTTCCTGAACAGTCGCGCCAGCTGGCGCGGGCCCTTTGCATATAAAATCTCATTGGCGCGGGTCTGTGCCCGATACCCGCGCCAATGAGCGGAGCCCTAAAAATTTAAAAAGTGGCCTCAGAAGTCCAATACACGAAAAAGTCACTCTGGAGTCATCTTTCAGCTCTTTTCTGACTCTCTAAACATGAAAATATTTCCGAGACCCTTGTCGTTTCGATCTCGTTAAAGTGGACATGAATCGACATCTACCCAGTATACGTTTACCCCTTTTTCGGCCTGGGATGGATTATTTACGAAAAAGGAATACCCTAGCCTATCGCGACTAGGAGGTTTTATCGGGTATTGTTTTCTACCTTTTCGGGTACGGGGAACTATCTACGAAAAGGGACCACTGGAGTTTACTTTTTTGCTGTCTTTTCAAACTCTCTAAATGTGAAAAGACGCTGAGTTCTTCCTTTGTCAGACTCGTTAAACCCTGATGACATCGGATTCAGTCGAAATGACGTTATTCGAGTCGCTTCTTCCTAGGGCTCGTTAAATGTACTAGGATGGATTTTCCCGAAGGGCGGACTTAAATTACAAGCACATGCTATCCCCTTCAAGCTTGCTATAAAAAATAATTGGGGTACTCGCCAGAAATGGTGGGGGAAAATGGAACCAGCATCGTTGTCGTGTCGGCAGTATGTCGCTCTTGAACATGGCACTTATCTGCATTCGTGTCGGGTTGGGGACATCTCATCTCGTTCTTCACTTTTCCTCCGTGGGTTTGGATAATCCCTTTTGACCTCTCATCTGCTCATTGCCTCATCACCATGACCTCTGATCCGTTGATGTCAAATACTGCCAAGACCACTGTCGTGCCATTTGCATGTTCAAGAGAAGTTGACCTCTGCAAGTATCAACGTTCCTCTGATTCTCATATGATCCTGATTCACAAAAACATTATGTTCCTCCGTCTCGTGTCGATGATGTGGGAAACGTTATGGCCCACCTTCGATTAAGGCCACTTCCTGTCGACTTCAGCTCATTATCCAGGAAGATGGTCTAGAGACTCTTTCATGGTACCTTGGAGCCTGCATGCCTCAATGGCAGGTTCGTCGCATTCGATGTGACGTTTTCATCACTGGCCTCCGATCGAGTGATTCTAAGGGTGTTCGACACCAACTCATTGATTCACACACCGTAGATTGTCCCTATAGTACCTTGAGGGCCATTGTCATTATTGGTGGTTCCTCTCGCGTCTGTTAACAACTTTCATCATTGGCTGGTAATCAGACGATGTTCTTGCATGTTCGACCTCAGCTCACTTATTCGCATGCTTGAACTTGTACTTTGTTCGGGTCGAGATGGAGCGCAAGACCCTGGATTGTGTCTGTTGTAATCCAGGCTGCGACATTGTGGATTATTATGATTATTTACATGACTCACTGATTGGATGGCTGCGACCATACTTGAGTCTATTTATCAATCTTCATTGGATGGTTGTGTCCATGCCTTGGATCTAGATTATTGTACACTCTGTTATGGATGGTTGTGCCCATACCACGTATATATATCATGTATCTGAGACATCAGTTGTACTTCGCTCCGCAAGTTTTTCGATGGCAGTGTTTTCGGTCGGCATGTTCTCGTAAAGCATTCCACCCCTCTCTCTCTCTTTCGGGCCTCATGCTTTAGGGGGCATTTGTTACACAACAATTTGTCACCGTCCCTACAATCCCCATCCCACACATTGGAGGGCTCGTTCCGTGACCTGTGGGCAGAGTTAAGGCTTGAAAATACTTTCATTGCATCCCTCTGAAGATGAGCTTTAATTACCCTAAAGACATCTCCCTGCAAAAAACCCTAAAAATAGCTCTTTTTCCATTGGCGCGGTTCCATAGTTCAGCCCTCGTGCCAAGAGGGAAATCCTCCAAAGAGGGCACGCCAATTGGCGCTCTGTCATAGAGCCGTACCCACGCCAACCATATTAAGAGGTGTTTAAAAAAAATAAAAGGTGGAAGTTTCATCCTAACAAGTTACTGGGTTGATTTCTATCTTGAGTTGGGAGGTTTGGCTACGGATTTCCATGGAGAGGAAGTGGTTTTCCACCTCTCATGGAAGCTTCCTTGATGATAGGGCCAATCCCATAATTATAGGGATCCCAACTCCCCTTCCTCCTTCTATAAAAGCTTGCCCATTTCCATTTGCAAGCTAGTTCCAAAGGGTGGCAGAATTTCTAAGTTCCCAAGAGCTTTCATGCTGCAAAAGCCTTCTTGATTCCCCAAGGCCCAATCCAAGCAAGGAGACTATTGCCAAGCATCCAGAGAGAGAGGCTTGTCCCATCCTTGACAGGCTTTATCGAGACATGTTGTGCTGACGACCCGCTAAAGGAGAGTGCTGCGTCGAAGCTATGGTTGTATTCTTCTTTTGACTCTTTAATGATAAGCGACTATCGGTTATGGTTCCACTCTTGTTCTTGATCATGTTCATGAGTTATATCCTCTTCGACTGATATATATTTGTATGCACTGGATTTTATGCTTGCGTTTGTGTTGTTTCTTGCATGTGCAGGTGTCCGATCACGGAGATCGTGCGGATTGTGATCTGCCAGGGCAAAGGAATGGGAGCACCACCTCTTCTACAGACGATAGCGTTGGATTCCAGGTAAACCTTCCTCGCAAGTCGATTTATTTACAATTAGGAACCTGCACTGTAGCGTGTTTGATTGTTTCTAGACCCGATTTGGGCTAGTAGGGATCGCCTCTGTCCGCAGAGGGGATTTACCTCCTCAACAGAAAGCTAAACTCCAAGGTTATAGGATTCAATTTGAATGTTTAAGCATGCATGATGATGAAAATATTACAAAGTATTTTTTAAGAGTTGATGAAGTTTTGAACACCATAAGAGGGCTTGATGAGCAGTTAGATGAAGCTATTGTAGTTCAAATAGTGCTAATATCTCTTCATGAGAGGTTTAATTCCAAGGTGTCATCCTTTGAATAAATGACCAATTTGAGCACTCTCACTCTAAATCAATTACTTGGTATACTCATTGCCTATGAGATGAGAATTTCGAAAGGTAAGTCTGCAACCAAAGGATCAGCCTTCAAAGCATAAAAGAAGTGCAAGGATGAGCATGATGACTTATTTTGCGAATGAAATGAAGAAGAGGCCAACTTTTTTAGGAAGTTCAAGCGAGGATTAAGAAAGTATAATGTAAATTTACCCTTTGAATGTTTTAATTGTGGAAAAGTTGGTCATTATGCATCAAATTTTCGTGAAAAGAAGAAGAAATAATATAATCCTAAAGAATAATTTAAGAAAGTCGAAAGGGAAAGAATAAGGCTAAGAAGAGAGATTTTTATCTTCAACAAGAGAGCTCCTCAAATAATGAACCTAGCCAATCCTTAGATGGGGACAAATATGATGAGAGCCCTAAATAATTTATGTTGATAGCCATAGAAATCAATTTGAGGCTATTAATTCCGATGATGAAGATGGATAAGTCAATCTTGAAGAAGAACTTGTAAGTGCACTTGAGGAAATAGAAAGGCCGAGAAATAAAAACAAAACCCAGAAGGAATATTTGATAAAATAAAAGGTTGAGTTTGTTGAACTATTTCTTTTTCAAATGGAAGAAGGTAAGAATATTCAGGACTCTCTGAACCAATAGTTGAATGAAAAGAATCAAGAGTGTAACAAGTTGGAAGGAGAAATTGTGTTGTTGAACGAGTTGGAGAAGGCTAAAATACAATCTAGTTTCAACCAAAAAATTGGAAAAGGGACTGAAGATTTGAATGAAATATTAGAAGCTCAATGTGTATCTAAATATCGTAGTGGTCTTGGATTTGAATTTTATTCCAGTGCATTAGTCGAATTAAAAGGTAAAAAGGAAATTGGCTTTGTTCCAACAAAATAAGGGACTCCACAGCAGCAAAAGGAAATTACACATCCAAATAAAAATCAGCAGTAGAAAAATAAGAACATTGGTTAAGTAAATCAAACTATCTAGAATTTAGTTCGGCACAGAAGAAAACCTTCGAGGTACAATGATATTTTCCTAGGGTATTGTTTCATATGCACAAATTATGATCACAGAAGAGAAAATTGCAGAGTCAATATTTCCTACAGGCAACTCATATCTAGAAGAATATTTCAACAGAGAAAAATTAGACCCAGGTAAAATAATTCTTTTTCTCCTTTGAATTATTTAGTGTAATGTTTTAAATGTAAAAATTTTGGGCATATATCAGTCAATTGCAAGTGAAAGGAAAGAAGATAGAGCCAACAATTGAGAAAATTAAGCAAAAAGCCAAGGTCTAGAAAGAAAAGGAGAAAACGACACAATGTGATATTGGGTTGTATGCACAGAATGAAAGGAGCCATTTGTAGGCGGACAATGTTTGTTCCAAGAATATGTCAGGAGATGGAAGGAACTTTCTGACTTGGAAACCAATTGAAAAAGGTAATGTGACTTTTGGCAACAATGCTCTAAGGAAAATAATTCAATCTATCAAATGGAAAGGTGAAGCCAAGAACGTTTTATATGTTGATGGGTTGAAGCATAAAATTCTTAGTGTATCTTAGATGTGTGATCAAGGATATGGCGTGATATTTAAAGCCAAAAATTGTAAAATAAATTCTACAGGCACATATGAGATAGTTGTTGAAGCCATGAGAACATATAATAATGTCTATGTGCTCAAAGAGAAGACATTAAAGTGTTTCTTGACAAAGATTGATGAGATTTGGTTATGGAATAAAATAATTGGGCATCTGAACGTCGATCATATAGACAATATTAGCAAGAAAATTTTCGTTAAGGATTTGCCCAGGCTATGAAAACCAAAGAATACAATCTGCAAATCTTACCAATTAGGGAAGCAAGCTCGAGCTCCATCCAAGGCAAAGGAGAAATCATCATCAAATTCATTGCAAGTAGTACACGTGGATCTATGTGGACCATCCAGAATGCAGTCAACCATAGGTAAACTATAGTTTATGCTAATAATTTAAGATTTTAGCAGGATCATTTGGGTTTCCTTCCTTAGAGAGAAATTTGAGGCTTTTAAAAATTTTAAAGAGTTCAAAGAAAAGGTTGAGCATGAATTTGATTTCAAAATTAAAATCATAACGTAAGACGGTGGGGTTGAGTTCACTTCAAAGGAATTTGATGAATTATGTAAAAATAATGGCATCAAAATTCATTTTACAATAGAAGAGACTCCCTACCAAAATGGTGTAGAAAAAAGAGAAAAAATATCATTTCAATAGTTTTCTCGAGCGATAATGGTTGAACGAAATGTTTAGTAGAGGTTTTGGGAAGAAGATATTCATACAAAAATAGTCTTCCTCAGCAAATATCATTTTAGAATGAATAGTGAGAAAAATCCCCATGAGTTGTGGCATGGAATACCTACAAGAGTCAAACACTTCAGAGTTTTTGGTAGCATAATCTACATTAAGAGAAATGATGATGAACTTTTGAAATTTGATGCAACAACAGATGAACACATTTTTCTAGGACATTCACATATCAAAAAAGGATACTAATGCTATAATAAAATTACCAAGATAATCATTGAATATATTTATGTAAATGTGGATGAATGCATTGAGAAAGAACAAAAACCACTAGTAAAATCGATCATTGAGGAACTAGTGATCATTAGTGAAGAATATGTTGAGCCTTCTTTAGAAGAAGAAAATGAAGAACCCTCAAGTCCTCGAGCCAAATATCCCCCAAGGTAAGTACAAAAAAACCACATATCTAATGACATTGTTGGTGAATTAAACACTAGTGTACAGAGAAGAAGGAAGTTTCTCAATCCCCCTACACAAGTACATGTTTCCATGTTGTCCATGGAGGAACCAAAGGATATTGCGCAAGCCAGTAAAGACCAATATTGGTTAAAATAAATGAATGAATAATTGGACCAAAAAGAGAAAAATGAGACTTGGGAACTTGTTCGAAGTCCTACTAATAAGAATGGCATTGGTACAATGTGGGTTTTCAGGAATAAATTGAATGATCATGGGGAAGTGGTAAGAAACATGGCTAGATTGGTAAGAAAAAGATATGCTGAAATAGAGGGACTAGACCTTGATGAAACCTTTGATATTTTTTCTATATTAGAAGCAATAAGAATGCTTTTGTCTTTTTTTTCTCTAATAAATTTAAAATATATCATATGGATGTCAAATATGCTTTTCTCAATGGAGAGCTATAGGAGGAAGTATGCATAGATTAGCCAGAAGGTTTTCAGCTGACACGGAAACCAGATTATGTTTGTAGACTCAATAAGGCATTGTGTGCTCTCAAGCAAGTCCCTAGGATTTGGTATTCAAATATAGAAAAATACCTTCCCAAGTGTGGATTTAAAAAAGGTGCAACTGACAACAACTTATATGTCAAAGAAAATGATGGAAACATTATCGTGGTGGTAGTATATGTTGTTGATATCATCTTTTCCAGTTATTCAAATTTTCTTACCAATGTATTTTGCAGCCGATATGAAGGATGAGTTCAAGATGTCCATTCTTGGAGAGCTTTCCTACTTTCTTCGATTGTAGATTACTTAGACCCCCACAAGAATTTTTATCTCTCAAAGAAATTATCTCAAAGAAGTGTTGAAGAAATTTGGCATTGAATAATTCTCTTTAGTAAACACTCTAATGGTGATAGACTTCAATCTTAGCAAGATGGATTAATCTCCAACAGTGGACAATAATTCATATAGATTCATCATTGGCATCCTCTTATATTGACAAAATAAAGACCATAAATCATGCAGGTCATTGCTATGGTTGGAAAATTTCAAGAAGCTCCCAGTCAAAGCCATCTATTAGCAGCTAAAATGGTCTTATATATCTTAGAGGAACAATGATTTATGGATTGTGGTACCCCAGAGGAAAATATTTATCATTCATTGTTTATATTGATGCTAATTGGGTAGGTTATGTTGATGATATAAAAATAATAAGTGGTGGTGCTTTCTTTCTTAGAGAAATTCTACTTTCATGGATGAGAAAGATGCAAGCTCCCATTTCCTTATCTACAACTAAAGAAATATATATTACAATAACTTCTTGTTGCACTCAAATACTGTGGATGGAGCATACCTTGCAAGATGTAGAGGTATTTTATGATTAGTTGATCACCATCATTTTTTATGACACAAATGCCATAAGCATCTCCAAGAATCTATTTTTTCACTCCAATACAAAGCATATTCCAATCAAGTATCATTTCTTGAGAGAGGATGTTGAAAATCAGATTGTGAAGCTAGTGTATGTTACGGGTACCAAAGAGAAAGTAGTTGATATCTTCACCAATCCACTTCCTACAAAGAGTTTTGAGTATTTGATGCAAAGACTGGGAGTTATTACTCTTGCCTCCCTTCACTAACTCTTTCTTTAAGAGGAAGAAAGACAATTGTTGCATTTTGAACATATAAAGGTGAATATTCCGAGTCCATAGGATCAATATGATAAAGAAATATCATTGACAGATGAAGTATGGTGACAGAGGATCATGATGGTGTCCTTGCCATTGATTTCAAAGGGGGAGAGGTCCATAGTGATCAAACAAAAAGAAGGAAATAGGGTGTCATATATGGCAATCCAACTAGTTCACGCAAAGAAACAATACCAACAGTACTACCACATTAACAAAAATTGTTAAGGACAAGAGAAGTGCATCTTATGGGAAGAAATAATTAAAGGATTTTTTAATTATTTTCTAAGGATTTTTTCTATGGTTTTTTTGTTTCTATCAATGGGAAACAGGGATATTTTTGGAAATATGTTGTCATTGATGGCGAATGCACAGGAAAAATAATTTACAATTGGTAAAGGAAATGGTAAAGAGTGCCAAAGGAAATTAGAAGGTGCAGATAATTTGGAGTCATTCCTTTTGTATTAGGTCATCTCAGATGCAAATTAAATACACTTATATGGGAAGAGATATAAAAGATATTTCTAGTGATATGTGGAAGTTTAAAAATGGCCTCGTGGTTGAAAATATATTAGCTAATCAATTTTTTATAACATTAATCAATAATAACAGAGTTAAAAGGTGAATGGAGGAGCCTTGGCATATATCCAAAGTTGGTAGAAGTACCAAACCTGATGGTTAACCCAGAAAATCAAACAAAAAAAGGATTAGGTAGACATGGATGTGCAATGCAATAGAGGGAAGCATTTCTATTGGGTGTTGGTGGATCCCACCTAGTGGAGCTACCCTAGCGGTATGGTTATCGTGAAAAAATATTAGTCTTAGGATAAATGGAGTGGGATGACATGAAAATGTCATGCCCTATTGACAGAGGTAGCCAAAGGTATATACCTAGTGAAGCCTTAAGGCTTACAAAGAAAAGGTGTCGGGAGGCGGTAGTAGAGAGCCGACCAATGATGATTTGAGTAGGAGGTCCCCACTCTGACATCTCAACCCACTAAGGGAGAACCCGAAAAGGGAGATAGGAATCGGGACATGTGGCGACATTTCGACATCACTTTAGATGACAGTATTTTCTAGCTTGGAGGCCACAGGAGGTGGTTTCCTATACTTCTGATTGCGTAGATCAATGACGGAGTTCCAGCTCGAGACCACTCCTATTAATACCACAAACCATAATGGATTAGTGTTAAGGGATAAATTTTTTAATCTGGTGGTTTTTTTCAAAGAAAAATTGTAAAGGAAATCACTCATAAAAATAAGGCCTCGTGACCCTTTCTCTCTCCTCTCTCACAGTACAAGTGGCAGTGTCTAATTGGTCATAAGTGACATCAACATAGGCTAATAAAAGGTGGAAATTTTCTAGTCATATTTGGTATTTTTGGGCACCTTTAGGGCCCATATTTGAGTGACATGTGTCACCTATCACTGATTAATACATAGCACAAGTGATTTCATCCACGTGGATATAGCCTTAAATACTTCAAAAACTGTGCAAGGGATGCGTCGAGAAAGAGGCGTTAGGAAAATGTGGTAGTAGAGTCATCTTGACTACATTTTTAATTAGTTCCTAGTAACATCAGGAGGACCACACAAAACACATCATCCCATAGGAATGACCTAGGTGGTTAATAAGAGGGTGAAAAAGGAATGCGCTAAGAGATACACGTTGGAACACGAAAGACAATGGAAGCCAATCAAAGAGCAAAAAGAAAGTCCCCAAGGGACATGTCGACCTAGTGGATATACCTGAGTATATGTATAAAGGGTACATAAATAAAATCATTGGGATATGGAGAGTTATAGTCTAAGCCCTAACCATTGGTCATTTCACATAGAAATGAAACCAAGGCTGCTGAGCATTAACAAAGGAAATTTGGCCACGAAGGGCTCAAAAAGGCTAAGCACCTAAAAGGTTTGGCTAGTGGTTGTAGAGACATGGTCCTATGGAAGAAGAGTAGGTAAAGGAGAAAAGAAAGGGACTTAAGATCAAAATGGGAAAACTATCAGTTTTGGCAGTATATTCGACAGTTAAGCCAAATATAACTGCAGATAAAAATAGAATAAGCACTTTAAAACCTGTAAAAGGCCAGAATTACTAAAATCATAGAAATTGATTTGTTTAAATTGAATTAAAGGGTGATTACGTTTATAGAACATGATGAAAAAAGTAATAGGACTGAACTAAACAGGACAAAGGCATACAAAATAATAATACATGGAACAATCAAAGAAAATAAAAACAGTCCAAAAATATCATGTCAAAATGCTTTATATGTAGGCTTGAACAAACTGTTTGGTACAGAGAAGTGAGATATGTGAGTTTTATGAGATATTTATGGTGAATATGTTAGTGTTCTCAGTAATCATAGATTTTTGAAGGTGTTTGTGATTGAAGAAATTTTGTAAATATTGAAGGGAGAATTGGAAATCTATGTTTCTAATATGAAAATGGATGAAAGATGAAACATTGGGTGTCAAAGAAAGTTGTAGCTTGCAGATAATGGGTTGGTGCTCCTTCTAGTGGGTACTAGAAAATACTTAGGGTTGTATCTGCATTTAGTTGTAGCTGACAAATTAGGAAGTCATAGCTTCATACTAGTTGTAGCCAAATAATTGTAACATCAAGTTGTAGCTTGCCTCATGAATGAATTGAAGAGCAGTTCAAAAAAATTACTTGTTCTATGTGTGTTCCATTGAGATAGTTGATCCCTATTATGTTTATTAATTTCTGAAGTATTTAATGGTGTTTCAGTATTCTTGCACAAACTAAAAGAAAGTTATTAATTGTTAAAATTACTACAATACTGATTCACCCCCACTCTCAGTATTGTCCTAGTTTCCAACATATTTCTACATATGATTAATACACTAGTACAAAATGAGATATTAGTGACTACGAAACTAAAAATTTTAGTCACCACAATGATTTCATGTGAATTACTACTGAACTTGAGCAATTTTGAGGGACCAAGCTAAAAATGATTGACTTAAACAACTAATTTAGTCTAAGGACAAAATATATGACTAAATATTAAGTGACTCAACTAAAAGCAACTAACTTAAATGACTAATTTAGTCTTGGACTAAAATATATGACTAGATAATAAGTGAAAAAATTAAAAATGATTAACGGTTTACTTGTAAGGACACAATATCATATTTTTACTTGTTCATGTTGAATTTGAAATATCTAGGTAAAATATCTATGGCATATTAAACAATCTTAAGCTTCACATGAGTACATGAATGCATGAAACACCTTGATATTTAAGCTATTTAATAATAGTGAAAAAGGTTTAAAATTTTTCATCATGGTCAAATTTTGTTCTGTATACATTTATTTCTTACACTTTTTGAACATATTTGAAATTTTAACCACACCCTTACACAAATCAATGCATGGGAACATGAAAATACTTTGTTCATAAGGCTAACAACTCATTATTTTTAAGATTGTCTTGACGGTTTACTTGCTTGCATTTTGGTAGATGTATGATCACTTTCTAATTTTAAGTGCCACATTATAACACACATAATGAGATAGTGATCAAAGCCCGATAGTGCCATTATTGGTGCACCCTGCACACAATTTAGACAATCCACACAATTCTTAAATATTTGATGTGGACATATGGAATTTCTTATTATTTAGGGGTGCTTTAAAACTTACAATGATCTCTATTCTTAATGAATTTTTTTTCTAAATACGTAGTGGTTAATGTGATCACACGCTAATGGTATTTCTCATGGTTCATTAGTTGTAATTATACACGTACGAATGTTACAAATACATCTTTTGGGTCACAATTCTATAGTTACAAACTACCTTACTATCAATGGTGAAAAATTGATGATAAATGGATGAGATTTTAATGTTACAAATGTGTAAGTAGTCCCCATTCAAATTTGTTGTCTTCATTTTCCTTAATAACAACAATAATTTTGAATAGTTCCTTTATTTATCATTGCAAAAACATAACCCTTTGTCATCCCAAACATAGTTAATACTTCTTGGTCTGTGATCTCTTAATTGTGGAATGGTCTCTTGATGACGATAATGAACTCTCAATCTCCAATGCTCATGAATAAGATGAATTAACTATCTAATGCCTTACTTGTATGGACACAATTTATGATCATTTTCTATTTTTACTTTGTCATTATATATATGCTTTACTAGCATCTCATGCTATATGGTTAATTGAGAAAGTTTTATCTTTCATTTTTAAATTATAATTTAATTAATGAATAAGCATAGTTGTATAATTAAAATCATTCATAATTTGTTAATAATTCATGGTTTGTTTGACTATTCACACACTTATGTGTGGCCTTTTACTTTGAGAGTGAATAGTCTTAAATCACTAGTCTTTATTAAGGAATTTCCTTTCATTACTCAATGACCTAACTTAGTTTGATATTTAAGGACCCCCCCCGTGGAAAAGGATATCCTTCTTGTAGTCTAAAGAATAAGAGAAGGCCACCGAGGTGACATTGGGTGGCTTGCTTGAGATTTTCCTTTTAGGCATTCTTGGTGGAGTCAAGACCTTTTTTCTATGAGAGTGTTTGAGTGGAGACACAATTTAGAAAATGCTTACAAGAAAATTAGTTTCCCTTATTGTCATCACCTAAAATACCTCCAATAAATTCATGTGCTTTTAATAACATCTAATTTTGATGAATATTTAATTCAATATTTAATTAAAAATAATAATATTGTTTAATAATATTGTTAATTTTTTTATATGGAAGAATGAACAACTATAGCGAGCTTGTGTTATGTGATGGGGTTCGATTCTATCCACTACCACAATCACCTCCAAGTGTATCCACATCATCTCACACTTAGCACAGTGGCATCGATCCTATCCACTACCACAATCACTTCCAAGTGTACCCACATTGCTAATCGAATTTTAAACCAATAACATCATAAGAAATGCCTTAACAACCCATCCTATCATCAACTAATCTACACCACGAAAAAAATTAAAATTAAATTTTAATGTCAAAAAATATAGCCATTTTATTTTATTTGAAAATCAAATTTTAATATCTAATTTGAAGAAACTCTGTTAAATAAAATTTAATGTGACAAGTGTTAAGTAAAATAAAGTTTGGTCTATAAAATGTTATGAAAATAATTTATTATAATCCACCCTGGCTAAGTCATCTCAAGTAAAAATCTGCATTTTGATTATCGAAATAAATGAATAGGGGGCTCATATGAAGCAAACAAAGGCTTCATGTTGTCTTGATTGCAACACATGCATGTGAGATCAATAAGTGTCTCCCATTTACATAATTCTTCCAGCCATCCTTCGTCCATATTTCCACGCCTGTAGGGATCCTCTGTTTCTGCACTTCAAATTGTTGGATTCAAAGGTATGTTTCACTCTCCTTGTTTTTATCTTTTTCGCAATTCAAATTTCTTGCTTTATTTTTTATTTCTTTCACTACTTTTATTTTCTCATCGAAATTTCAGCTCTCATTGAGAAGGTTTTGCTGCCATGGTATCACTTTGTGAACTATAATTGGATCAATCATGAGGGGAAAATGATTAAATTTGGAGTTTTGGTGGTAAAATCTAGGGGTTATAGATCATAGATCCTTCCTTGATAATTAGCATTTTTTTACAACTTGGCACTATTTTTTCCAAGGTCGCACCAATCCAGATCTCTATGGTGTGGTTATATTTTCGGTGGGTATGCTTGTTTGGTGCCCCCAAAAGTGCGACATATCAACGACCGAGCGAATTCATATTCTATCAGTGTTCCCTCTCCAATATCTAGAGAGGCATCTTGATATTACAATGTTGACAATTCCCCTTTCTACTCCATTCATTTTTTTGACATGATTTCCAGTATTAGTTTAAAACTTCGAAGTCACCAACATCTATTTTATTGAAATTGGTGGTTTTTACTTGTGAGGTGCATTAAAATTTTCATATTTTTGGCAGCGTCTCCATTTTGATAATTATATGACATTTCAGTACTCTATTTATTTGCATCCAATGGACATAATGATAAAGCTTCAAAAACCAAGTACATTCTCATCTTGATTAGTCATGGTGTACCAATTTTGAATAAACTTAATGAATACATGTACAAATGACTTCTTAAAGAGAATGTCCTTCTGACTGCAAGAAACACTCATAAGAATTTTGTTTTTGGCAAGGTTTTCATTTTTGGCTTCCCATCATTGGCCTCTGCGGAAGAAAAATAACAATATTCCCTAAAATATTTCTAGAATTTTAGCTTCTCCAATTGGAAGACCAAGGAATACAAGCAATGTCTCAAAATTCAACCAGTTATTAAAATATTCCTCAACATTTAACATTTAAGTTAAAAACCTTGCAGGACTTGCAGGACATTGAAGTAGATTTCGTAGCAGGTATGAATTTGAGATTCAATACAATGAGAATTTAGTTTTTTTATTTATTCTAGTTTTTATTTAGTTCAAAATTATGCGATATCATTTATCAATCCATGGAGTGTATCTTGCAATGTGCACGAGTAATGAGCAGTAAGTTATGCGTATTTTGCATAGAATATATGTCTGATGACAAAGATATGTTGAAATGTTACTTTCAACAGTGGCTGTGCAGAGTCGCTTTCCATTTTTTATCTCCAGTTTTTTCTCCTTAAGCCACTTTCTAAAAATGCAGTGATTAGTCAGTTTCAATTTTGGTTTAATCGGTGAAGTCATTTTATTTTGAAAAATAGAGTTTTTCTATTTTAACTGAATAGTCTCTGTTTTCCGAAACAAAGCACTTTGTTAAAATAGAAATAGAGATATTTTGTTTTAAAGCAATGCGGGCGTTTTTATTTTTGTAGTGGTCCCCACACAACAAAAGTGTCTTGTTGATGTGGCGAGTTCCGCAAGCAGAATGATCACATATAATACGTAGCCATTTTTTTATGGGCTGACGCGATGATTTAAATCGCATGTTACATTTTATATCAATCGCCCTCTGCTTTAAGCCGAAGTCCGTGGGTGGTCCCACAGACCACGCGGAAGTTTATTAAAAAATCGCAAGTATTCAATCAGGAGCGCTTTGTTTATTTTCCTGATTTCACAGTGTATGAACTGGACCCGATCCATTGTATAGGGCGGAGTTTATTCATCCAATCGCATCCGCTCTTTCAATCGGAAATTGAAAATTGCATTTGTTCATTGTGTTTTAAACCATGGATCCGATGTCTATTATGAAGCAGAGTTAAATGGGCCATTACATCTGGTTTATGGTCGGCATCATAACTTTTCATTTGGTCCGCATGTTTTGTTTAAGGCGGACCCGATCACTTAATAGGACGGATTTGATATTTGGATTTCACGTCACAAATGGTGCTTGCGTCAGCAAGCCTTGGGCGGACGCGATATGAGACTATAGGGTGGATTTGAATTTTCATCACGCGAAAAAAAATTGTTGTGACATCAGCCAGATTGGAACGCAAAAAGGTTTTATGTATTGTGGTTGATAAGTCTTTCAAGTCCAGGTTCATCGCGTGATCAAAGTTTTGTGTCAAAGGTTGTTGTATCGTTTTAAACGTTTTATATTGTAATGTTTTAAGTTTACACTGCGGGTTTTAGTAAGTGGGCCCCGACAGTTTTAATCTTTAAAATCTTAACATAGTTTTTATTGTTATTATATGCGCGGCATATAAATAGTTGTAAAAGGGCGACAGCCTACAATGTTTAATTTCGTTTTTTATGCACAGCAGTGCGTATTTTCAACAGAGAGACAGTGTGTTAGTTTTTTTCATAGCAGTGCGTTGTTACAGTGAGACAGAGAGTTGTTTGTATGAGATAGTGAAGTCATTTTAGGCACTGTGTTTTGCAGCAGTCCTATTTTTGAAATCCCTCTCAGTGAGGAAGCATTGTAATAGTTCTTTTCTTGGAATAGAAGTTTGTTTTAAGTGTGGAAACTCTGTCCCTATGAGTGAAATTTTAATTTATCTGTGTTAAAAGAGGAGAGTATTACTCTCTCCATTTTTGTTCTGGAATTTTCAAATATTTCAACATGGTATCAGAGCTAGTCCAGGCTCTTTGAAGGTCAAAGAAGCTGAAGGAAGGAGTTCTTTGTTGCAGCAGCTTCTCTAGCAGTGTGAAGACTTTTCCAAAAAGAATCCAAGGTATTTCTCTATATAGTTTTTGTGTTACTGTTGCAGAATAGTCAGTTATTTTAAATAAACAGTCAAGTGTTTTTAAAAGCATAGTTAAGAGTGCAAAATGGTTGGAGCCAGCACAAGCATGGGTATTGGAAATACCCAACTCCCACAATTTAATGGGAAAATTTATGACTATTGGTCAATAACTATGAGAGACTTATTTTCTTGCCAAGATTTATGGGAACTTGTTGAGGATGGCTTCTATGAGCTAGCAGATGAAGATGAGCTTGATGATTTAACACAAGTAGAGAAGGAACTTCTGAAGAGAAATAAGAAGAAGGATTCAAGAGCCCTCTACTCTTTGTATCAAGCATTCCATGAGAGTGTGTTTCCTAGGATAGCAGCAGCCAAGAGATCCAAATAAGCATGAAAAACCCTCAAGACAACCTATCAAGGCATGGAGAAAGTGAAGACAACAAAACTTCAGTTGCTGAGGAGAGACTTTGAGACTCTTTGTATGAACGAGTTAGATAAAATTGACTCATTCTTCACTCATGTGATTGGAATGGTCACACAGATAAGGTCTCATGGAGATACTCTTGAAGAAAAGAGGATTGTGGAAAAAATCTTGAGGAGTCTACCCTCAAGATTCGATGTGATTGTCACTACCATAGAGGAGACTAAGGATCTCACAAATTTTTCAGTGGATGAGCTACATACATCACTGATGACACATGAGAAGAGATTGGGTAGGAGTGAAAAATCATCTCTGGAACATGCCTTTAAGACCCAGATATCTTTCAGAAGAGGAAGAGGGCGAGGTAGAGGAAACAAGAGAGGAAGAGGCAGAAGCCAAAAAAGAGGTGGAAGAAACAGTACAACAAATTCTCAAGGAAGGGGCAACAATCCAAATCAGCATCAAGGCCAAGGTAGCAGCTAGCAAAGTGGTCAGCAGAATGCTTAAGGACAAAGGTATGATAAATCCAATGTACAATGTCACTATTGTAAAAAATATGGAAATTATGCTAATGAATGTAGAAAGAAGCAACATGATATGGAAAATAGAAAAAATGCAAATTTTACTAGAGAAAATATCAACCAAGACAAATTGTTTTTAGCTTGTAATATGGCTGAAGAAAAGAATGAAGACTTATGGTTTCTAGACTCCGGTTGAAGTAACCATATGCCAGGAAATATAGCAATGTTTTCTATGTTAGATGAGAGTGTGAAGTCACAAGTCACACTAGGGACTGATAGTAAAGTTTTTTTTATGGGAAAAAGAGATGTAAATATTTTAACAAAGAAAGGTGCAAATAAATCCATAGCATATGTCTATTATGTTCCAGGAATGAAGTGTAACCTCTTAATTATTGGACAGCTTGTTCAAAAGGGGTACAATGTCTTTTTTGAGGATGATATTTGTACCATAATGGAAAAACCACCCAGCAAACAATGTATTGCTGAAGTGAAGATGACAAGGAACAGGATGTTCCCTCTCAGAATGAGAGAAGATTTGAAAAATGAAGAAGAGATAACAGCAATGACACAAGAGGATTTCCAAAGTGAACCAAAAGATGACAATTCGTTGTGGCATTTGAGATTTGGATATCTCAACTTTGGAGGTCTTAACTTGTTGAATAGAAAAGGAATGGTAAGAGGTTTACCATTGATAGAGAAATCGAACAGCCATTGTGAAGGTTGTATCTTGGGGAAACAACACAGAGAAAGTTTTCCTTTCGGGAAAAGCATAAGGGCGAAAGCACCCTTAGAGATTGTCCACTCAGATTTGTGTGGACCGATGCAAACTCCATCGCTTGCTGGCAGCCACTATATGTTAACATTCATAGATAATTTTACAAGAAAAACTTGGGTTTACTTTTTGAAAAACAAAAGTGAAGTGTTTTAAAGATTTTGCAATTTCAAAGCACTTGTGGAAAACCAAAGTGGGTTGCATATCAAATTCCTAAGGACTGATAGATGAGGTGAGTATATCTCTAAATATTTTCTATGTTTTTGTAGAGAAAATGGTATTCATAAGCAGTTTACAACTAGATATACTCCGCAAAAAAATGGAGTTTCTGAAAGGAAGAATAGAACCATAATGGACATGGTAAGGAGTATGTTAAAGGCAAAGAATTTGCCTAATGATTATTGGGCTGAAGTTGTACATTGTGCAGCGTACATTTTGAATAGGTGCCCTATAAAATAAATTATGAACAAAGTGCCGGAAGAGGCATGGAGTGGCACAAAGCAAGGTGTCACACACATGAAGGTTTTTGGATGTGTGGCTTATGCACACATGCAGGATAAGCTAAGGAAGAAGTTGGATAGCAAGGGGGAGAAATGTATTTTCATTGGATACAGTGAGGAATCCAAAACTTATAGGTTGTATAACCCATCCACCAAGAAGTTTATTGTGAGCAGAGATGTTCAGTTCATTGAGGAGGAAGCTTGGAATGGAAGCATATAGAAAACAGTGAATGTTAAACATTGTTTATATCATGATGAAAATGATGATGAGTTGGCTGAAATACATCCCCAAATAGCAGCACCAACACAAGGGCAGCAAGGCACACCCTTGATGAGAAATGAAAGTGTTTCTCCAAGCACACAACAAGGAGGAAATTCAAGTGCTTCTTCAAGAATTTGTACGCCTAATGAAAGAGGTAAGAAGTTCAGAAATTTGAATGAAATTTATGAACAAGAGGTAATAAATGAAGGTATCAATTCTTTGTTTGCTTTATATTGTCATGTTGATGATCCTGTTCATTTCTAAAAGGCTATTAAGGATAAGAAATGGATAGAAGCTATGGATGAGGAGATTAATTCCATAGAAAGAGACAAGACTTGGGATTTGGTTGAACTCCCAAAAGGTAAATATGTCATTGGAGTCAAATGGGTCTACAAGACCAAGAGTAATGTTGAAGGCAAAATAGAGAGACACAAGGAAAGACTTGTTTTCAACGGTTATAAGCAGAAGCATGGGATAGATTATGAGGAAACTTTCGCACCAGTTGCTAGAATGGAAACCATAAGAGCAGTGTTGTCCATAGCAGCACAAAACAAGTGGAAAGTTTACCAAATGGATGTGAAGTCAGCATTCCTAAATGGAGTGTTAATGGAAGAGGTTTACATTGAACAACCTCTCATCTATGAAAAGAAAGGCTGAGAGCACAAAGTGTGCAAGTTGAAGAAAGCTCTTTATGGGCTAAAGCAAGCGCCAAGAGCATGGTACAGTAAGATAGACTCTTATCTACTGGAAAATGGACTTGAAAAGTGTGAGGGAGAACCCACCCTCTACATCAAAGAAAAGGATGGTAAAATGTTGATAGTGGTTTTATATGTTGATGATGTTATTTTCACAGGTAATGATGATTACTTTATTGAAAATTTTAAAACAGTCATGAAAGAAGAATTTGAAATGACTAACATGGGTTTGTTGAAATACTTCTTAGAAATAGAAGTAGAATAAAATGAAAATGGGATTTTTATCTCACGGGAAAAATATGTTAATGAAGTGCTTGAAAGATTTAATATGCAGGAGAGCAAAGCAGCGATCACTCCCACAGTGATGAGATTAAAACTCAACAGAGAGGACAGCAGTAAGGATTTTGATCCTAGCTTGTACAAGAGCATAGTTGGCAGCCTCATGTATTTGACTGCAACTAGGCCCGACATAATGCATGTTGTTAGTTTGATTTCCAGATTCATGGAGAAGCCAAAGGATGCATATTGGCAGGCAGCGAAGAGAATTTTCAGGTATGTTAAAGGAACCAAAAGTTATGGCATTTTATATACTGCTTCAAAATGTTCAGATTTAGTTGGATACACTAACAGTGATTGGGATGGAAGTGTAGATGATCGGAAGAGCACTTCCGGTTATGTTTTTCACATGGGCTCAGGAGCCATTTCATGGGCTTCTAAAAAACAGCCCATTGTAGCATTGTCTACAGCAGAGGCAGAATATGTGGCAGCTATAGCAGCAGCGTGTCAAGCAACTTGGATGAGGGGGATGCTAAGAAGTTTGTGCCAAGAGCAGGCAAAGGGAACTATGATTTTTTGTGACAATAGCTCATCTATTGTATTATCTAAGAATTTTGTGTTTCAAAAGAGGACGAAACACATTGACAAAAAATTCCATTACATCAGAGAATTGGTAAACAATGGAGAAATTGTTTTGGAGCACTGCAAAACTCAGGAGTAGTTTGCAGACATTCTAACCAAGCCATTGGGATAGAAGAGTTTTGAATTTTTGAGAAAATGCCTGGGTATGACTGATAACCCAGCAGTTGAAAGTAAGGGGGAGTGTTGAAATGTTACTTTCAACAGTGGCTGTGCAGAGCCGCTTTCCATTTTTTATCTCCTGTTTTTTCTCCTTCAACCATTTTCTAAAAATGCAGTGATCAATTAGTTTCAATTTTGGTTTAATCGGCGCAGTCATTTTATTTTGAAAAACAAAGTTTTTCTATTTTAACTGAACAGTCTCTGTTTTTTGAAAGAGAGAACTTTGTTAAAATAGAAACATAGATATTTTGTTTTGAAGCAATGCAGGCATTTTTATTTTTGTAGTGGTCCCCACAAATCACAAGTTTCTTGTTGATGTGGCGAGTTCCACAAGCGGAACGATCACATATAATACGCAACCCTTTTGTTATGGGCTGATGCGATGAGTTCAATCACATGTTACATTTTATATCAATCACCCTCCGCTTTAAGCTGAAGTCCGTGGGTGGTCCCACAGACCATGCACCAGTTTATTAAACAATTGCAAGTATTCAATCGGGAGCGCTTTCTTTATTTGCCTGATTTCACAGTGTTGTAACCGGACCTGATCCATTGTATAGGGCGGAGTTTATTCGTCCAATCGCATCCGCTCTTTCAATCGGCGATCGGAAATTGTATTTGGTCGTTGTGTTTTAAACCACGGACCCGATGTCTGTTATGAAGTAGAGTTAAATGGGCCATCGCATCCAGTTTATGGTCGGCATCGGAAATTTTCATTTGGTCCGCGTGTTTTGTTTAAGACCGGACTTGATCACTTAATAGGGTGGATTTGATATTTTGATTTCGCGTCACAAATGGTGCTTGTGTCAGTAAGCCCTAGGCGGATGCGATATGAGACTATAGGGTGGATTTGAATTTTCATCGCGTGCACAAAATTTGTTGTCACGTCAGCCAGATTGGAACGTGAAAAGGTTTTATATATTGTGGTTGATAAGGCTTTCATGTCTGGGTTCATCGCGCAATCAAAGTTTTGTGTCAAATGTTGTTGTATTGTTTTAAACATTTTATATTGTAATTTTTTAAGTTTACACTGCAGGTTTTAGTAAGTGGGCCTCGACAGTTTTAATCTTTAAAATCTTAACATACTTTGTATTGTTATTATATGCGCAGCATATAAATAGTTGTAAAAGGCTCAAGATACTACAATGTGTAATTTTGTTTTTTATGCACAGCAGTGCGTATTTTCAATAGAGAGATAGTGTGTTAGTTTTTTGCACAGCAGTGCGTTGTTACAGTGAGACAGAGTTTTGTTTGTACGAGACAGTGAAGTCATTTTAGGCACTTCGTTTTGCAGCAATCCTATTTTTGAAATCCCTCTCAGTGAGGAAGCATCGTAATAGTTTCTTTTTTTGGAATAGAAGTTTGTTTTAAGTGTGGAAACTCTGTCCCTGTGAGTGAAATTTTAATTTCTCTGTGTTAAAAGAGGAGAGTATTACTCTCTCCATTGTTGTTCTGGAATTTACAAATATTTCAACAAGTTACTCGGAGCTCTCAGAAACATTTTTCCAGGATGACTCCACTGACTGCAGTATATGGAAGCTTTACGCGAACATAATTTTTTTTTTTTCTTTCTTTGTAAATTTTAGTGATGGAAACATGGGTTTAACCTTTAGAATGGATCTAGATCTCAAATTTAATCTTATTTTGATATTAGATATTAAGTTCACAGTTTTTTTTCTATGCTAACCTATTCCTTTAATTGCAGCTTTTTGTTAAAGGTAGATATATTTTTTTTGAACAAAAACTTTCTGATCCCTTAAATTAATTATGTTCAAATGAGAAAAAAATAGCACTGTCAACATGTATCCACAAAGATGCATGCAGCAAAACTATATATATATATATTCATTTCATATTAATCATATTATTCTGAATTGGCCAAGGTTTTGAACCATCTAATGTAGTTTACTTTTTGGATGAACCATATTATATGATTCGAAAATAGACCAATTCAAAATAATATGATTAATCTGAAATTTTTTTATATAAATTATAAATCACAAAAATCTTAAATCTAAAACCATATATTTAATATATTTAATCTTTAGCTTTCTTAGAACCATTCAATGAGGATAAGAACTCAATAAGAGATCATATAAGCGTCCCCTTAAATACTCAACTAAGACTCGTACCATTAAAAACATGTATTTCAAAATCAAAATCTGAATGATATTTAAAAATAGGACCACTGTGTCGAAGGTACTCGCTCCTACACATGTGCATCAACATCCTTCTCTTCATCTAGCTTGGCCGCAATTTCTTCATCTATTGGAGGGGGTACTTGCTCTTCCTTGGGAAGAGGTTCCTCCACATAATCATTATCAAATGCATCAGTAGGAACCTTATATATCCTCACCTGGGGATTTGAAGGATATTTAACAAAGACATATTTTCCTTCATTCAGTTATAGACAAAGATTGACCATCGATATCACAATACCCCACATATTCGAAGTGTTCAAATTAATCTCCATAGAAAATTCCCTGGGCTTGTATCCTAAACACTCAAAATAACATGGTTGAAGTGATCACAATGGTGAATTTGAGACATGTAACCCAACTTCATAATGTTTTCACTTGCAATAAGAGCTCCAGTTTTCCATTTTGCAAGTTTGTTTGCATTATTTTTTGGCTCAGTTCCCAAAAAAAAACCTCATTGAGTTTCCAATTTCTAGCGCCAATCAACTGCAAAATACTTCGGATCAAATTCATTGAGAGCATTCAAAATTAGAAATTATGTGTTTCCCCTTAAATCCAAAACACTTTGTAATTCACATCTTGCAACTAGTGATACATCCTCAGCCAATTTACAGTGCGTGTACCATTATGTAGCAGATGCCACCTCCTCTCCCTCTGAAGCAAATGGGTTGGGCTCCTAAAACTCCACCTTATTTCCATCTCTAATCAAGACCTCTTGTGAGAAGTTATGGTTGATATACACCGCCTCAACACTCAAAGAATGTGAAGAGTTGATATCTTCCTTTGCCTCTAGCAAAGGCTCCTGGGATGTCTCATTTACAGAGAATAAATCCAGCTGAGACTCGTCTCTCTTATCAAAGAATATCGTGTTGCCCACCTTCTGAACTACAATTTCCTATGAATAGAATGACTGCGGAGCACACATAAATGTAGCCAGGATTGCAGTTGTTGTAAATACAATGTCCTTATCCTCACTTGCGAGTCACTCGATAACATGATCATCAATAATGGTTACTTTGAAGAAGTTCCAGGCACTTCTCGCTCTTCGGTGTGACTCGATTATACACCCTATCATAATATTCAAGAGCACCACACATCACTAGATCCTTTGGTTCACCAACACTGTAACTCAATTTGGAAAAGTGGTGAACGGAATCTGATTCACCATGGTCCACTCAGGCTGAATGACCATGGAACTCTTGAACACGGTTGCTTCCCCGTGTTGCATATTGTTCTTGTTTTGATGGTAAAACTGATCGCAGTGCCGGTGTTCCATCTCAGCCTCCCGCTTCTTGGACTCAACCTCTTCATCCATTATTTGAGGAAACTTCCTCTGCTGTTGGAACCTCCACCAAAACATGGGTTTTGGAGGGGGCTTTCCATCCACCAAACGAAATGATTCCTCATCTTCCTCATCAAAATAAAAATAAAAATCACTACTCTCTTGCCCACTTGTCCAGTTGGGCCAACCATTATATTTACGGGTCCAATATGAAACCCTTCCAATCCTCTCATTTTTTTATAAAGGAGCATAGGGAACATTCTACAGTTGGTTTTCTAACATAAAAAAAAAATCCATCTGGAGGCCCTCAACCATCTGGGTTGTATGCAACATTTGGAACTTTCAATTGTGGTTGCATTGTTCCAACCATGTTTTCAGATAACTTGAATGCTAAATATTTCCTCCAGGGTAGAATTGGGCAAATGTGGTAACCATCGTACACACACACTTCTGAGGTGCCTAAATGTAGACATATTTATGTTTTCGAATTGAACTAATAAGCGTGCGATATTTTCTTTTCTTACATACATTTTGTTAATATTTTAGGTTCAATTTTCCTCATGTAGAAACTTGGTTGAAATTACATAATAGGACAAAGAGGATTAAAAGTCTGCCTAATTCCGTTCAAATAATGCGGATACTGATTTTTTTGCAAAGCGTCTAGGGCATAGTAGAGAATATTTTTCTATTGAATTTTCATAGTAGTTATAGTTATCTCCTATTCATGCACTATGGCGCTCCTCTAGTGTATAATCTCACTTGACTTGGGGGAAATAATTAATAAAATGAAGGGTCAAAAGCTTCTTCTCATGAAACACATTCAATAATTTTAAAGAAAATAAATTTTTTCTCGAACATGTTATCATAAAGGTGATGTTTCTTTAGAAGATACGTTTACAGATCCAAATAGTTATATGTTCGATGAGTACTTTAAGACCATGACACTACTAGCCTGGCTCATAATGAAGATGAATATGCCCAAGAGTCAAGGCTTCCCACCCTCAAATGTAAATATTGTAGAATCATTTTACCAAAATGAGCATTATGAGGAAGACATGATTAAGCACAAATACCAAGTTGTAAGACCTCCTTTTGAAACACCAATATACCATATAAGTCTATCGTCGGTTGCAACAACCTTACTCTTGAATGCTATTTACATAAGACAAAGAAGTCAATAGGAACATGTTGAATGTGTCAATAAGGGCCATATTCACAAGGTATTTGATGGTTGTCTAAATGGTAATAAGAAGGAGAATGAAAAGAGAACTCTCTTCAAACCAAAGGGGGATTGGAAGAATCAAATGTCTTATTTTAGTGCAAAGGGGGGTATATATGTACAATTTGCATTTCCACATTCCCTTAGAGTTGCAATTAACCCAGTGGGTGGAATCCCTTATTGTGGCATGATTGAGGACTCATCTCAAGCACAAATGAATGAAGCTGATGAATGAGGAGATGAAGATACCTCTAATTTCATTGACCCAATATGCCTTCAAAATAAACCCTCATTATTTAAATATAATCCTTTTTTTAATGTGGATGATGATCAAAACTAAAATAATGATAGCCAGGAATCAACCCTAGGATGTAAATAAGAAGAAGAGAAAGAGTGGCCATTATCAAACACAGTTAGCCAACCTTTGTATGATTTTTATGCTAAGGTTATCATTGTTAATAAGCTCAAAAGTCTCTATCGGGTTGAAGATTTAGTCAAGATTATTTCTCAAATGTTGGAAACAATGTTGAAGTATGAGAAAATCATGTTTTTCATGATGCAAAATTTGACTCAAAATTATTTTGGGAATATCTTAGAAGTTGTAACTTGTGACTAAGGTTCGCATTGACCTTTCACCAACTTTGGAAAAGGACGATGTTGATTTTCATCTTGATATTTTTTGTGAGACTGATACAAAGTAATGAAAAAGGGGAAGCTCAAATTGCAGTTTCATTCATTTTTTATACTTGGTTCCAATATTCAATAGGAATGAAGAGGTTGTTATCTTCACAATCCCATCCCAACATCACATTTAGTTATTGATGTCCCTAAGATTTAAGGTCAAGGAAACATCCACTCCATGAATGAGATACTTGAGAAGGATTCTCATATTCTTGGATAACAACATACCTATGATTCATTCACTTGCAAGAATAAAGGGAAAGGAAAACATGTTTGTGTACAATAATGACAAAGGAATCTTAGGAAAAGGTATCTTCACTTTTTGTTTATCTTGTTCCCCCACACCATTCTCGTGTTTTAATCGATCTTGTTTGGTCATTTTTTGAGTCATATAAGTTAAGGCCTTAAGTATTTTTGGACCTTTTGGGGTAGTTTTTATAAGTGGCATGTATGGATTCCCCATTCATTCTACACTTTATCCCTTCAATGACATGTTTCCCTAGAAATCAAATGCATGATTCAGTCCCATACATTAAACAAGTTGTTGGCTCAATTCCATTTGTGATCTCATGTTTCATATTCGATCAAAATTTATCTCAGTTAGGGTAGGTAGGTAGGTAGTTTTCCCTTTATATTCATAGGGCACTTTCTAGCTTTCATTTTTCTTGTATCTTTGAAATTTAATGTCATTTCAACAGGGCTGTTACACTGAAATTTATCACCATGAAATTTTAGTACTCCCTTAGAAGTCTACAATATCAAAGTTCCTAAAGTTAGGCCTTGAAATTAACAGAAAAGCTCATAAAAATCTTAAAAACTATGGTACCGCACTTTCTCTTAGTTTTTCCTGTGGTGCTGCACCTTTTGGCTATAAATCCTACGGAGCCAAACGCACGGTTTATTCATTAAGGGTGTGAAACCCTGTAAAATATTAAAAAGGCGCAAGTAAAATCTAGAAGCTCAGTTTGAGTCATTTTTGGAAGCTTCTAGAAACATTCCTACAGTGGAAAGTCCGCTCGATTAAGGTTCATGTATCCCATCCATTAAGGAGCTAACCCCTTGATGTAAGGATCTAATCCCTTTGAAGGAGGATTCTATCCCTTCTTGTATGGAGCTGTAACTTCCTCTCTTTCACTATCAAAAGAGGCATAGGGCAGCCTCAAAGGGTTAGAATTGATGAGTTGAATTTTTAGTATTGTTGGAGGCGAAGTACTGTTGAAACTTAGACCCTTTTAGCTGAGATTTCATGTGGGAAATATTACATACCTGTATGTATCTTGGTTGGAAGAGTGCAAGGCTGGTTATAGTAAAGGAAACGCCTGTTCCAGACCCCAGGAAGGCATGTATGACATCAAGGCAGACACAGTTGTAAGGCTCTTCCTTATTTAAGTTAATACAAATAAATCTGTTTTTCTCAATAAGTTGTCAATTGATTGGTTTATTTTATGGATTCCTTGATCACCATAATAGATATGATATATGAATATATGCTATGTAGGTTCTATTTGATGTTTGTTTGTTTGTGATTGCAGATTTTCGAAGGCAACTCTTTCGGGCAACTAAAGGACTACTATTACAAACAAGCATTGGATCAAAGGTAAGATCGTTAAACCTTTATAGAATTTAATTATGAATCGCAATATATCTAGAGAAAGATATTTTTATTTGTCCGTTTGTTTCTAGCTATCCATAGGACACTTGGGAGGTTTGTCTTGTCCACAAGAACGACTTATCCGTCCAACAAAATGGTGACTCCATTGGGGAAAGGATTTTGAGATTTGATTTCTTTTACTTTTGATTTATGAATTTATGTTTTCTAATTTTGATTGATTGATACTGGCTTGGGTAGTTTATCCCTGTATAATCCCTAAGAAATGTTTGAGAATTTTTTTTTTTCTCTAGTTTTCTTGTGTTCGCTCTTTTCTTTTAGAGACAGTGTGGGCAGTTCTGCACTTTTCCTGTACCCACAGTGCGAGACCGCACTGGTTTGCACTGAATCCTGCGGACTCTGTGAAATTTTTTGAAAAATTTTAAAATCCTCTTTTCTGGTTTAGTTTGTTAGATTATCAGAGAATACCTAGACTTGTGTCATCTGTTAGAAAGCCTTGATTAAGAGTTTATTTCAGCATTTTTAGTTTTGAATGATTTTCTGAAATATCTGCATGGTATAATGATTTTTTCTTTGTCTTACATCCCGCTCAAAGATTAGAAACCCTGGTATACCTTCAGATCACTAGTATTTCCTCAATTTATTGTTGAGTCTGACATCATAGCAAAATTTTTTTTTATGAGATTTAGATCCCATTTTTCTCATTTGCAAATCTTTAAAAACTTTTGTTAATAAGTTTGGAATTTCACTTAAAAAAAACGAAAATTGGATGTTTTTTTGAGTTCTTTTTTATTCAAGTAAAGAATTTATTAGTTAGATTACAAGCTAAGTAAGACATCCTCAAAATATTTGAAGTTTTAATTCATATTTAGTCTTAGAATTTTTAGATCTCAATATTAATGTTTTTTAGCTTTGAGTGTTTTTCTAGAAATTGTAGTGTCTTTTGAAGAAAAACTTGGTTTGTAGTTTCGATCTTGAATAAAAGGGATTTCTTATTGAGCATAGATCATTTTGAGTTCTCTTTGAAATTAGATTTATTTTCATTTATTCTTACTTGAAGGAAAGATTTTTTTTTAAAAGATTGCATTTCTCAACTCTTCCTTTAGCTAGAATTCACTGAAAGAAAACAGATTGTTTCTCATAATAGATGCATTTTTAGTATGTTTTGAGTCGAGTCACTACATATCATCAGTTTCACTTTTGCACCTATTTTATTAAGAAACAACCTTTTAAAATAAACGCTTAAATTAAAATTAATCTAGTAAATTTTATATTTCTAGGGCTCTTTTCACCAATATAGCTTAGGGTAGTGTCTTGGAGTAGGGAGTAATTAACTCTCCAAGACAATTAAAAAAAACAAGTAGTTGATCTTGCGGTAGGAAAAAATCCAATAGTCGCTTGTATGCTCTGGGAAGCTCCTCTTAAAGGAGTCAAGCACAAGGTCATATCTGAACCAGTGGGATAATCAATTCTATCTCATTGGGAACGATAGAAGATATGCACGTATTAACAATGGTAAACCTCGGATAGACCATTGTCGAGGAGCATGGGGTCACTTGTTGGCATACCTTGGATTATGTCAAGGATCCTTCAAGGGGATTGAGATTTGTTACTCTGCCCTTGCACGTATGTCAGACCGTAGACTATTCCCCCAGGTATATTAGTTCATGTTGGTAACCATAGTGACCATAATATTATGGTTTTTTCCTAAGGTGATGATGGAGGAAAGATCCCACTATACATGGAGCAGATGTCGACTAGACTCACTTGGACTCTCTGGAGGGTTATCTTCACTCGAGATGGTTTAAGTGGAGAAACTTGCACCGGTCTGTTTCATTAAGCAGGTTGTCGGGGTAACTGTTCCAACTGCCCTTTCTACATTAAATACTACGATGTTGGATTTCATCACCAACTAGTGTTTTTAGTGTGGGAAGTTACTGTTTGTGTGTGGTTTGATCTCCTATATTTTTAGGCGTGTGATTCATTTGTTTGTTTCCTTAGTGAATCTAGGAGTTTTCATTGAAACTTTTATTTGATTGCGTGTGATTAATAATTTTTAATCATGGTTGAATTACCAAGAAAATCGTGTAGACTTCAGGGGAAGCCCCCTGAGTATACACCAAGCCAACTAGAAGGGTTGCGAGCTCTAGTATTGCCTAGTGACAGTAGAATTATATCAACAGAAGCAGGAGAGTCATTTATAGTTGTTCATCCTGATTATCAACTATAAACAACAGAGCATATTCAAGAGCCGATTTCCGTTTCCGAGCTTACTGGTAGTATTTCTCCTTCCAGTGAATTCACTGAAGAACCTGAAATTTCTGAATCTGACATTGAACCTATTGTTTTGGAACCATCTTCAGGATTTGTTACTCCAACTTCTAGTGATCCTGGTTCACCTAGGGTAAGACATATCATTACTGAAAACCTTCCTTTTGACCTCATTTCCATTGAAGAACTTGTCAGTCCAGACGAATAAGTAACTCTTCCCGAAACCCAACAGACTTTGAATATTAGGGAACATGAATCTATATTCTATAGTTCTTTTAGAAGTGATGCTTGGTATTTATCATTGACATATTTCTTAGAAAACTCAGGTCTTAGTTTTTCACCACCCTGAATTCCTTTTCATCTTACACCAAGAGGTTATTATCCTTCATCAATTATGTCAGGTGAGTCATTTATGTTTTCCCATTCACCGAAAACATTTTTATATGGTGGTCCTTCTGTTCCTTCGGGGTACCAGTCACTCTCTGGTACTTTCTTAGGAGCAACTCCTCGACCAACTGAACAAGTGTTATCAACTGGTACAAATGGAACTAAAACTGAAATGTTGAACATAGAGCAAATATTTATGATGTCTGGTAATATTCCAAATCCTTAACCTCAAGGTAGTCAGTTACCGCCTGGGGGGAAACCTCAAGGTAATTTTTTACCAGGAAAAAATGTAGGACAATATTATTTACCTGGGGAACAACCTCAAGGACAGTACATACATCAAGGTTATCAAACTCAAGGACAGTACATACCCCAAGGTCAACCCCAGACTAAGTATATTCCTCAAGGTCCTTATCAACCCCAGATTCAGCACATGCCTTAAGGTTATCAACCTCAAGGTCAGTACCCAACTCAAGGTTTCCAACCACCTTCTAGTCAATCATTTTTACAAGGAGCTGGAAATTTACCACTTAATTATCAACCCTATGTTCAATCAAGCTATGGTCCTTCATATGCACAACCTTCTATGGGTCAATACCCCGGAATGAACATGGTGTGGAATCCACTACAAATTCAACAGACTATGCAACGAAATGTGCAGTTACCTAATAAACCTGGACAACCTTTAGTTTCTGGTCCAACCCAGCAACCTGTCCAGCCTACTGTTCAAATCCCTGCACCTGGTTTTGTTCAGCAGTCTGGGCCTAGTACACCTTAGACTCCGCCTCAAACTTCTGTAGCTACTGCAACTTCTGTTCAACCTACAACACCTGTCTCTGGAGTATCTGTAGCTCCAGTTTCTTCTATCCCTGTATCAGTGAAAATTCCTCAAGCCTTTATACCATAGTCAGGACCTTCAATTCAGACTACGGTCCAGATGCCTACGGGACAAGCTGGTACTAGTACGATTGTCTCTAGTCAACAACAATTTACTTATCAATTGTACCAGGGACAACATCAAATTGGTCAAGTTACACAAAACCCAACATATCAGTATCAACCGTACCCTGGGTATACTTATCAAATACCTCAACAACCCCAGTATGGTCTAGTTAATCCTGGTTACCCAGTAGGTTTCCCGATTCCGAATGCACATCCAATTCCAGGGTATCCTGGATATCCTCCTCCTGGCACTGGTTTGATCACACAAGGTTATTAAGACCCTAGCCATCAGTTACCATTCATAGCAACTTTAGATTTACCGAATCTATTGTGCCTTACAAATGATCCCATTTTTTATATTCCATATTGGCTGCCGATGCCTAACAAGTTTCCCATTGATATTCCGAAATTTGAAGGTAAGTCAGGAGGGACCCATCTAATCACGTTATGACTTATCACCTCTGGTGTGCATCCAATTCACTAGTTAATGATTCGATTCAATTACGTCTTTTTCAGAGAACTCTCATTGGTCTAGCTGCCAAATAGTACATTGAGTTACCATGCGGCTCTTTTAATAATTTTAATGTGCTAGCTACTACTTTCTTAACCCATTTTTAGTTGCCTGTCAGATACGACAATGGCGCAGAATTGCTGACTTCATTAAAATAGTCTATGTCTACGTACATATCCTATCACATTCATGAATGGTGATGTAGAAGGTGTTTAGTGAAAGTATTTATTCCTGATCAAATTTTGGCTGAATGGTTTATTAAATAATTATTGCCCAAAATTACTGAAGATGTGGCCAAAGGAGGCATTGTTACGGAAGAGCAAGTTATTGCTCAGGCTCAGTACCTTGACCTTGTCTATACTTAGTCAGGTACTCTATATGATAAAATCCCCAATTTACCAAGACCTGGTCGGTTAGCTGCAACTCCTTCTGGCTCTCATGCCGTTGATGGTGTAATTGGTTCCGTTAATACTGGTAAAAGTAAGAAGAAGTCTTCCAAGACTACTTCACCTATTATCACTTTACTTGATTCACCCAAAGGAGATTCTTCCCTAGAAACTTCTGCCGATATCCATGTTGCAGATACATCTACAACCAAATCTAAAACTGGTGGTAAGAATAAAGGTAGGAATAAAAATAAAAAATCTTCAAAAGAGAAAAACGATACAACTGAACCAACTAACGAGAAATGCAAACCTCGATATCCTTGTCTCATCTGTGACCAGGATCATTTTACAAAGGAGTGCCCGCGTAGAGCCGAGGTATCAAAATTCGTTAAGGGTTTGCCTATAACTGTTGTATTGAAGGATCCCTTTCCCACTCAAGATAGTAACATGGTTGGATCTTCCTCCAATCCAGTTGAGGATATCTTGATGGTTGCGACACGATTGCAAGATTACGGTAGTAAAAATACTGGTAAAGAAGCAGAAACATCCAATTATGCATCGACTATGCCTCCCTTAGTTTCTGATCCATTACAGAACGAGAAAAAAATCCTAACTTAGTGATTAAACCGCCTACAAAAGGTGTACTTTGTAAATCAGCTTTCAATCCACATGCGAGAGTTGCTCAGAATTATAATATTGTTGAAGATTTGGCAATTTCTCCTTCAGCAATGTCGACTTTGGAAGTATTGCAATCATGCCCAGCCTAAAGAAAATTTCTTTTGTCAGCCTTAGGAGCCATATATCTCCAGGATTCGAACCTCATGATCTTCGATTTAGAGAATTTTACACCCCGCCTACCCCATCAAATGACTTTTTAGATTCTGGTAATAGTAAAAAACAAATGTATCTTTCGTACTGTTGTTGATGAAGGGGCTTCTAAGTGTATAATGTCGTTAAAATGTTGGAAATCACTTGGTTCTGCAACTATTAACCAATCACCAACTATTCTCAAAGCTTTTGATGGAAGATATTTTCAGCCATATGGTATTTTACAAGGTCTACCAATAGAGGTTGAAGGAAAAATGGTTAATCTAGATGTGGAGGTGGTTGATGCCCCTCTGGATTACAACCTTCTCCTAGGTCGCATTTTGTCTTACGCCATGACTGCTGTTGTATCATTGATCTTTCGCCTCATCATGTTTCCTCATAAAGGAAAGATCGTTAAGATAGATCAGCTCTCGTATTATTCATCTGACCCAGCCTCTACTGATAGCATCCAACATATCGGAAAATAGACTATCCCTTATAAGGATGTTGGATTAGGTTTGATTAAAGATTCATCTTTACTGGGAATTTTTTCCCTGCCTCTTCCCAACGTAGAAACTCCTATTGCTAATATCAATATGATTACATCAAGTACTATTTCCTTTGATGATTCTTGGATAGTACCTTCAAAATAATTGGATTCTTTTAGTGGCCCAATGCCTTTGAGTCCTTTTGAGTTAGCATATCAGCATGTACATTCATTTTCTGATACTCCTTCAACCGAGTCTGATCCAGTGAATGTGATCAATCAGGAGTAATTTTCAATATTGAGTTTAGCTTTGACACCAATTCCAGATCCTGCTCAACAAGTTTTCCATACTGATGAACATATTCGTGAATTCTTGCTGGTAGATGAGTTACCATGGGAAGATCTTCATCATAGGTCTTCGTTTTTACCTGATCTCGATCATTTTGAGAATGATTTTTCCTCCATTTTTACCACTGATTATGTCAAAGAACCTCAGAATCATCTCTCACATTTTGATTCTAAATTGAATTTAGAAAATATTTCTACGATGGTTCCTCTTGAAATTTCAATAAAACCTGGATTTTTTGAAAACATTCACATAGGTGCTTCTTGTACGCTTGAAGAAATTCAAGCATATAAAGCCCTGTTTCAAGAATTCTGCGACATTTTTTCCTGGTCATATGAAGAAATGCCAGGAATTGATCTGTCGATTATTGTTCATGAAATTAAGACATACCCGGATGCTAAACACATCAAACAGAAATTACGTCAGATTCATCCGAGAAAATTTGCCGCTATCAAAGCAGAAGTTGAAAAATTACTTTGTACAAAATTTATTAATCCGATCCCGTTAACAGATTGGGTATATAATATTGTTGCAGTCAATAAAAAACAAGGAACAATAAGAGTATGTATCGATTATAGGGATATAAATTGAGCTTGTCCAAAAGACAATTATCCAACCCCTTACATCGATCAAATTATCGACGATTGTGCTGGAAGTGAAATGTTCTCATTCGTGGATGGATTTTTCGGCTACAATCAAATCAACATACTCCCTGTAGATCAACCTAAAACAAATTTCATTTGTCCATGGGGGACTTTTGTTTATCACAAATTACCCTTTGGCCTTGAGAACGCTGGCGCCACTTTTCAAAGGGCCATGTCTTATTCATTTCACGACATTAAGCACATTGTGCAGCCCTACCTCGATGATTTTCCTGTTCATTCTTCACGCAGAGCAGATCATATTACTCATTTATGAGCCATTTTTATACGGTGTAGGCACTATAAGATTCATTTGAATCCTCAAAAATGTTTTTTCTGCGTAGAATCCAGAAAATTATTGTGATTTATTGTCTCAATAGCAGGCATTCGTGTCAACCCATCTAAGGTTGAGGCAATCATCAATTTACCTCCTCCTTTTACTCTTCGCCAACTCCAAAGTTTGCAAGGGAAAGCGAACTTTTTACGTAGATTCATTCCTAACTACGTTGAGTTAACGAAAGGTTTCACTAGGTTGTTGAAACCAAATGCTCCTTTCTTTTGGGACGAGGTCACTGATAGATCTTTTGATGCTTTGAAAATGCATTGACCCATGCACCATTACTGCATCCTCCCAACTACAACCAAGATTAATTTTTGTACCTTGCTGCTTCCAATTCCACGATAGGGATGGTTTTAGTTCAGGAAGATGAATTCCATACTAAACATGTGATTTAATATCTTAGTCGAAATTTGCATCCAACTGAGATCAAATTTTCACATGTGGAGAAATTGGCCTTGGCAGCTGTACAAGCTGTCCAACGTTTTCGTCACTACATACTTTTACGCAAAACAACAGTGATATTTGATTAACCCTATGATGTACATCTTGACCAAACAATTGCTAGGGGGTAAATACTCTAAATGGATTGTTATCCTGAAGGAGTTTGTTTTGGAATTTGAAAATTCCAAATCCAATAAATCATTGATATTTGCTAAAATTATGTGTGATTTCCCACGTACTGATACAAAAACTGTGGCGGAACAACCAATCACGGATGAATCCTTGTTTCTTATTAGTACCATTGATCCTTGGTATGGAGATATTATTGTTTATCTTCAGACCCAATATTTTCGGCCTGAGCTTTCACGGTCACAACGACAAAAAATTCGTTTCCAGTGTCAACAATACCATATTGTTGATGACACACTATACCGTTGTGGTGTAGACTCAATTTTTCGACGTTGTCTAAATCATGACGAAGCCGAAAAGGTTTAAATGATTATCACTCTGGAGCATGTGGCGGTTATATGTCTGGGTACGCCACAACCCAAAAGATATTGCGCACAGGTTATTTCTAGCCATCCTTGTTTAAAGATTGTATTTACACGGTCCAAAAATGTCATAATTGTCAAATCTTCAACCTAAAAATGTGTGCACCACCTGCTCCTCTTCACCCTATAATTGATGTCCTTCCTTTTGCAAAATGGGGCATTGATTTCATTACATGTAACCCTCACTCGGCTGGGGGGCATGGGTATATTATTCTAGCATTAGATTATTTTACCAAATGGGCTGAGGCAATGCCTACATTTGCAGCAGATGAAAAAATTGCAGCTAATTTTGTATTCAATCATGTGATTGCTCATTTCGGTGTACCCCAAGCAATAATTACTGATCACGGGAGCCATTTTCGAAATATCATGATGACCAAGTTAACGGACCAACTTGGCTTGTGCCATGACAGTTCTGCACCATATTATCCACAGGCCAATGGTTTAGTTGAAGCGATTAATAATTTTTTAGTCACCATGATCAAACGAATCATTGGAATTCATAAGTCAAATTGGCATACCATTCTCTTTTTAGCACTTTGGGCATATCGAACCTCAGCAAAAACATCGAGAGGTTTTACCCCTTTTTAGCTAGTTTATTTTTTAGAAGCGGTATTATCCATTGAATGTGAGATGCCACCACTCCAAATAGCCATAGAGTTACTACCAGACACTTCTGGAGAGGAGAATTTTTTTTATACTTGGCTCAATTAGATGAGAATCGGTGCACCACTGCATTAGCTACCGAGACTCATGCAAAAATAATGAAAGCTCAGTATGATAGAAGTGTTACCCCTTATGATTTTTCAGAAGGAGACCTAGTTTTGATTTATGATCAAGCCAACGATAAACTAGGGGCTGGGAAATTTGAACCCATGTGGCATGGTCCTTACATTGTCAAGTAACAGCTTGCAAAAGGTGCCTATGAATTGATTGGTTTTGACGGCGTCTCTTTAGGTAAACCCAGAAATGGACTTTATCTGAAGAGATATTATGCTTGAATTTGTGTGGAGATCTTCTCTGTATATTAGTTACTTTTTAGATGGTGTGCTATAGATTAGAAAAGTGTGCCTAGATTAAGTGTGCTATTACTATTATTCCCGCTTATCTAGATACTTTTGATATCGCAGATGTCGAGGTCCTTTCAAACGTATATTGGTTTTGCTGATGGTGCTTTTCATAGTACACGAAACATCTCTTCCGCAGCTTGGGTTATTTACTCACCCACTGACGAGTTAGTATCGATGCATGGGGTAAGCCTTGGTCAAACAATGAACAATATTGCTGAATATAGTGCAGTTATTGAATTATTATCGGAATCCATTTCATTTGGAATTTGGATTTTGATCGTTAGGTTATATTCTGAACTCATTGTATTACAGTTAAACCGAGTATATGCCATTAGAAATCCAATATTATTAAGATTATTTTTAAGGGTTCATCTCTTGGAACGAGAGTTTGATTATATTGAATATCAACACATTCCAAGAAATTTAAATACATTAGCAGATGCAATTGCTTATAATGTTATAAATAGACATTTGCGATAATAAAGTAACAAATAAAAATTTCATAACATGATTGAACAGGTAATTGGAAATAATATTATATCATAGTATAGATGTAGTGTTCAAAAAATAGTATATCGTCTTTTATCATAGGCTCAAAACGCCTTCTGATCAGAAAAAAATGATACAAAAAATGATTCTACAAGTCAATCATCCACTATCTGTGGTGATGATCACAATAATACACTACTACTCTTGCCACCCTAGTCAAAAACCTCCTGAATGGTCCAAGAACACCAATGACATATCACTGTAGATGGAGTGGGATATCATCTATGGTGGTATCAGGAATATCCATAGTGAGCCGCTCCAAATGGTGCTCTAAATCAGTCAAGATTTCTGCAGTCTGATCCTGTGGGGGTGGTGGTGGTGTTGCTGCATCCCTTTGCCTCTGGTCAAAGGGGCGAAGAATGGCTGGTCGACTTGGACCCACATCTGCATTTGAAATTTTTTGTTATCATTTTTGGACGATTTAAAAAACAAAATAAAAATTAGAAATTAGAACATGTCAAAAGATATTTTTTACCTGACTCATCTCACTGAGCTCCTAGAGGAAGGGGCATGTCCCGGTCACCATGAAAATCCATGCCAGCATAAGGAAAATCCTCTATCACAAAAATTTGGCATTCCAGCCAACGAAAATAAGTCGAAGGAAATCGAACAATCTCCCCAGCCTCGCTGTGGTGAGCCATCAAAGCAACCCAACAAACCATCCTAGGCTCTCGAGGTCGACCAACATCAATAGGAATGTGCTGCGGGGCTAACATAGGGATCCTCTCTAGAGAAAAGGTGAAGACGACAGACCCATATCCGAAGTTGTTTAAATTTCCATTCGTTGCTCTAGTAATTTGGCCTTTCACATTTGCCAACACTGCCTCGCACCAGTTGAATATGGTGCCTCAGAAAAAATCTACTGCGATGCACATCTGAGATCTAATGGCTACATGCAAAGATTCTCTTCCGCACAACTTGACAATGGTAAAAGCAATCACTTTTAGCTCGGGACGGATGATAGTTTTAATGTCAATCCGTTTTTCTCTAGGATTGGCTTCATCATTACGGAACTCTAATTGTAGGCTGGCAACAGATTGGCCACCCAGCCTAGCCCCAAATAGAGATAGTGGTTCACCTCTCCTAGACAAACCAGTCAAGAAATATATGTCTTCCAGCTCAATCTCGAGCCGGTGACCTCCGATCACGAAACACTGGTCCTGAACATCCCATTTACTTACCAGCCAAGCAAGAAGATCCACTTGAGCTGTCATGCCACTTATAGCCAAAAATTTGAAAAGATCGCATGCTCTTAAAACTTGCAAAGTTGGTTGATGAATCATTGCTACTTCATCTACCTCTTCATGTTCCCATTCTTGCCAAATGAGCATTGTAGATATCCTACAACAAGTAAAATGAAGGATTAGAATCATTTTGAAGCAAAAAATTTGGGTAATTTAGGAAGAAAATATGTTTTTTAATTTGTTATAGCGTCCCCGCACTTTACGCTAAGGGATAGTGCGTAGCTCCGCACGGGCCCTGTGTTAAAAGTGTAGGGCCCCGAAATTTTTCTTTGTAGACAAATGTTGGTGTCCCCAGGTACCTAATGTCTTAGGTGCAGATCCCCGAGGGTAGATTTTTCAACATATTTTCCTCCCAAAAATGAAATTTTGACCGTAATTTAAAAAATTGAACGGATGAAAAGCAAGATAAAGAGGTTGCAGATTACCTGAAATAGACGGTTTTTATTTCCAACGGTTGGTTTTCCCATAATCTTCTCTGAAGCGTTTTTTGCCAAGAGCTCTAAAAACTTCACTCCAAACTCAAACGGTAAAAATGAACATGAAAAACTCCTTTTTATAAGTTTTTTTGAATAGATGAATTTTAAATTTGTTTAATTTTCATTTTAAAAAGTCAGTTTTTCAAAATATTTTTTATTATTGAAATAGGTATGTTTAATTTTTTGAGTTTTTGTGCAGAATAATGGATTTTTTAGGCAAAATGGTCATTTTTGATGAAGAGTAAACCTTTATCACTTTTCCGGGCTCTTTAAAATTTACGAAAAAGCGAAACCATGGAGTCCTCTTTTAATCCCTTTTCAGACTCTCTAAAAATGAAAATATTGTCAAGTACTTGACTATTCAAACTCGTTAAAGTAAATGAATGGTCGTCCCTTTAGTATAAGTTTACCCCTTTTCCAGACTGAAATGGACTATTTACGAAAAAGGTATACGTTGACTAATCATGGTCAATAGAGTTCTCTCCCGCATTATTTTATCCTTTTTTGGGCCTGAGAGACTAAAATTATGAAAAAGTACACCCATGGAGTTTTCTTAAGTTTTTTCTTCTGACTCCCTAAAAATGAAAAACACCGAGTTTCTCCTATACTAGACTCGTTAAAATTTAACAGTAAAGGACCTGTCGATTACAAACAGGAACGGACCACTCCTTCTTAGGGTTCGATTTTAAACTAAGTTGGACTCATCCGAAGGATGAGCTTATAAACAAGCAAATGTTATCCTCCTCAAGCTTGTCAAAAATAAAGAGGTACTTGCCAGAAATGATGGGGGAAAAGATATAAAAATAGATTCGTTTGTTACACTTTGATTTGTAAAATAATTACACCACTCTTGAACACGACACTTTTTGTCGCACTTCTACCTGGGTTGGGAAATCCTTTGCCTATCAGTTAATCAAACCACATTGAAAGTCTTCAACTGGTTTCTGCGTATTAGCTTAGGGAAATTGTCACCAAACCATCTGCAGTGTCGTTATGTGTTCAAGAGGATAGTCAAACAAACCATTCATTTGCAAACACTTATCTCCATTCGCATTGACCATCCCTGAGTCAGTCCTTGAAAAATATTTCTTCAAAACTTGATCTGTGATTTCGTGTCGTGAGCTTGCTTACGACAGATCACTTTCTATCGACGACAGGTCATCATCTAGGAAGTTGATCTAGAATCCGTTAGTACCTTGAAATCTGCATGCCTTAATGGCAGGTTTATCGCCTTCGACGACAGGTTACATCATTGACCTTCAATCGAAAGATTCTGTGAAATGTTCGACTTCATATCACATATTCACATTTCATGGATTGTACTGAGTACTTTGAGAGACATTGTCATTATTGGTGGTTTCTCTCACACTTGTTCATAGTTCACATCATTGATTGGTAATCAAGTGGTTTCTACCATGTTCGACTTCAACACATTTAATCTCATGGATAGAGTTGTACTAGTTCGGGACGCAGAAATCAAGACCCTAGATCTAGTTTCCACCATCCAGGCTGTGAGGAGTTTTATTATTCATTATGCAGTAGACTATTCATTACAGATGGCTGCGCCCATGCTGTGTCTACACTATTGATGTAATATTAAAATCATTTCTATATCAGAACAAGCTTAGTTAGTTTTTGATTTGAGTATGGGAATGCCTACCTCAGCGATGATATATGTGTGTGTGTGTGTGTGTGTGTGTGTGTTGCGTTGAATGTTTTTTCAGGGTTCAGACTGGGGTGTCCACAGGCTGATCCTTGAAATGATAAAGCACATCACTCTTCGAATATTCTCAGAATTCACACTTTAGGGGGTAATTTGTTACACTGAAATTTGTCACCATGACATTTTAGTACTCCCTTGAAAGTCTACAATATCAAAGTTCCCAAATTCAAGCCTTGAAACTAAGAGAAAAGCTCATAATTAAAACTCTGGTACCGCACTTTCTCCTAGTTTTGCATGCGATCCCGCATTTTTTGGTTATAAATCACGCGTAGCCAAGCGCATTTTCTGCTTATTAAAAGTGTGAACCCTTGTAAAATATTAGAAAAGGCACAAGTAAAATCTAGAAGCTTAGTTAAATTCATTTTTAGAAGCTTCTAGAAACATTCCTGCGGTGGAAAGTATGCTCCTTTCATGTTCATGCATCCCATCCAATAAGGAGCTAACCCCTTGATGTAAGGAACTAATCCCTTTGAAGGAGGATTCTATCCCTTCTTGTATGGAGCTGTAACCTCCTCTCTTCCACTATAAAAAGAGGCATAGGGCAGCCTCTAGGGGTTACAATGGATGAGTTGAAGTTTTAGTATTGTTGGAGGCAAAGTGCTGTTGAAACTTAGACCCTTTTAGCTGAGATTTCATGTGGGAAGGATTGCATACCTGTATGTATCTCGGTTGGAAGAGTGCAAGGTTGATCACAGTAAAGGAAACGCCTGTTCCGGACCCCAGGAAGGCCTATATGACATCAAGGCAGACACGGTTGTAAGGCTCTTCCTTATTTAAGTTAATACAAATAAATCTGTTTTTCTCAATAAGCTGTCAATTGATTGGTTTATTTTATGGATTCCTTGATCACCATAATAGATATGATTTATGAATATATGCTATGCAGGTGCTATTTGATGTTTTTTTGTTTGTGATTGCAGATCTTCGAAGGAAACTATTTCAGGCGACTGAAGGACGACTACTACAAACAAGCGTTGGATCAAAGGTAAGATCGTTAAACCTTTATAGCATTTAATTATGAATCACAATATATCTAGAGAAAGATAGTTTTATTTGTCTGCTTGTTTCTAGCTGTCAGTAGGACACTTGGGAGGTCTGTCTTGTCTGCAAGGACGACTTATTCGTCCAACAAGGGCATGTGTTGTTGCAACTTTCAAGGTGAGAAGGAATAAAGATGAATTTTTTCGATGGATGACTCTCCTTATTACTTCTAATTTGATAAATTCATACATAATCTCCATTATTATGAATTTGAGCATTTTTTCAAAACAATATCCTTTGTATGGGAGCATTAATCCACAGGAGGAAGTGGATCCTATAGCACCATTATTGGATAATTGTTTGGTGGTTATATGGATGAATGCATTAGTTTAATTATGATGAATGGATAATGATTGGTAGTTTTATGGATGAATGATAGTGATTAGATAATGATTGGTAGTTGTATGGGTGAATGCATGAGTGGAAAAATAATGGTGATGATGATGATGATAAATTTTACATCTTGTAATCATGAAAATCTTGATGGAATTTCCTTAACAAACTCTTACTTGTGATACATCGACTAGGAGGCTAGGGAAAATGGCCTTCACCTTTAAGACCTTTAAGATAACATGAAATATGGTTTTTGAAGAGACCCTTGTTAGGTCTCTCCTTGGTGCATAAGGATAGAGACCTTAGGCAAGCTTGCATAGGGTTAGGTTGTCTCATCTCGTCTTAGTAACAATTTTCATAGATTAATTTTCAAAAATTTATAAATAATTCTAAGTGAGTCTTATTCTTTAAAAAACAACCAAAAGTAATATTTTTAATATTCATTGATAAATATATCATCCCTAAGAATCTATTATAGTAGTGAACTTCCACTCTTAGCCCTTACATCTGAGTGATAAGCTTCAAGCTGGCCTCTTGATGAGGCTAAAAACTGTTGCATATAGTTATATCAGAGAGCAAGGATGAGTATGAATACTTGAGGGCCTTCCTCATTCATTGTTGTTCCCTAGTTGCTTGAAAATAATATACCAAGAGGGTGTGTCCATCTTGATTTTTCATATTTATACCCTGGTTTTTCTTGGGAGCAATACTTAACCCATCAAACTCATTAAAAAATTCACATATTCTTCTTCCATTGTTCTAAGGGAAACCAATACATTAGTCTTATTCATGATTAAAATACATGAAGGATATTACCTATAAATTTATATATAAGGTTTCTTCTTGTACTTGGGTTTTCACTGTTATGATTTGGGTGGTGATAATGTCAATATTGCGGTTTCTTCATTCTTCCAAATATTGGCCTTAAAATCCTTACAACATGAGATTTCGATAATTGAGAATTAGGCCATAATTTTTTGTCTTTAACATGTCCTTTGGGATATGATTTTATAGCCTCGGGTTACCTTTCCTGAGTTTGTACAACATACCATAATTACAAACTTAAAAAAAATTAGGATGAAGGTCTGTATGGCCTCATATGTATGATTTTTCCATTCCTTTTTTCTAGTTACATATATTAATATATGTACATGTAGGTGGTTCTAATGTAGACCTTTTCTTTGAATGAGAGAAATATCATAGCCAAATTTTATCTCTCACTGATAGATAGTTCAAAACCTTGAATTTTCATGTTTAAAATTCTTGATTATGTTATTTGAAAAAGGCCATGTACAAGCCTTCCAGTGGGATTAAAATACCATTGCATATCGATAACTTGTTTTTGTCATCTTTTGAAGGAGTCAAAATTGGAATTGGTTCCAATGAATAATATTATGGAATAATTGAAATATTTTTCTACTAAATTTGGGGTTGATTGTGGAAAGATATGACCTTTTCCTTGCCAAAAAAAATAGTTTGGCATATTTTAAGCTTACTTTTCCCCTCGGGATTTGAATTAAGAAAAAGTTAACATGTGATTATGAAAAATTGTTTCTACATGTTTTTTTTGTGATTTTTTTCTTCACCATAGTTAGAATGCCGAGAAATTTGTAACTTTGATGAAGCATGTTCACATCGTTTTATATTATTTCTTTCCATATACTAATGTTGGTGCTTAGAGCTCTCAGAAAACAAATTTCATGCTAGAATATTTGAAAATGGCACATTTCTCTCATTGCATATGATTTATTTATTTCAGTTATTACATGAGTTACCATCTATTACTTGCTCATACATTGTAGTCATTCCTTGACTATAATAAAATGAGAATTGAGATATTTATTACTATCAATGAGTCTCGTGAAAGGGTGTGCATTCACTTTAGAGAACATTAGTATTTCACATTAACAAATGATTTGATTCATGCTTAAGTAAAATCCAGGGTTAGATGGTTATTATAAATTACATATGAAGGATATTTTATGATATTGTATGTGATATTTCTGAATGAGATGTTGGGGATTCTCTAGGATTATTCTACAATATATACAACTTAAAGGAAGGTGCCACATAGATTGCTAGAATATTGTCTCTGATAATTACTTTGATTAATGGTCATGGAGCGAGAGAGAGAGAGAGAGAGAGAGAGAGAGAGAGAGAGAGATCCTGAAAGTAAACCCTAATTACTCTCATTTAAACAAATGAGGATAATTTTTGCATCAATATTTGAATGTTTTGTCATTAATATAACTCATGATTATAATTTTTTTTTGTACCTTTTCTATGTCTACAATCACGAGTAAAGAGTCCACAAAACTTGCTTGCCATTGCAATCGGAATAAAACAAAAGGAGAATGTAGACCATATTTTTTAGAAGGTATTTGATCAGTGGGTTTAGTTAATAATTGGTGTGTTGTAATGAATTATTTAGGTGGTTCTAAGTGTGTTACATTTTCTTTCTAGACTAACTGATGGTTGTGTGACATGGCAATTTGTTCCAGTTCCTTTAAATAAGTTCACAACGATGTTGCTACATTATCATGATGGTGTCACAAATAAATGGAGTGATTCTGAGTGCAACAATAGAGCTATTCATATAGTGGAAATAAATCAAACCAAGTGGTAATGATAATATTAAATATATTTATCTTCTTTATGGATACCTGGTACAAAATATTTCATGTTAAGTCAATAGATTACTTCATGTAGGTGGTTTGCAAAATTTTTCCTACATCCAGATGTAGTTACTAACTGCAAATGCATTTTCCTTTGCGATGAGGATCTTTGAGTTGAAAATTTCCACGCGGACCAGTATGTAGAACACCTTTTATCTAAATCCTTGTTTTTCTATTTCTGTAGTCCTGAGAAAATGAATTTTTGATTTATATATGCATATTATTGAGCATGTTACAAGATCTAGATGAATGAAAATAAAATGAATCTGCAGTGGATTTTTCTTACCTTTTGTCCAACTTGTGCCTTTGTTCCTGCTACAGCTATAATAGTTGGGAAAAATGCTACCCCAGTTCATTGTCATGTAAGAAAAATCTACATAACTTTCTAAACTCACTATAATATTTCTGATGTATCCATAAAGTTATTAGAATTGGAATTGGGAAAAACTTGGTGATGCAGAAGTGATATTAGGCTAATTTGTTATAGTTATTTTGGAGAGATAATAGGTCTTAACTATTTTTCTCTCGTTTTGTCTTTGAAAATATTGTATTGAAGAATAAATTAAATCTACCCAATTATTTCTATTTTAAAACATTTATTAGGTGGCACTATGGAAATTGTTTGAGGTAAATTTAATCATCACATTAACCATCCAAGGCATTAAATTGATGATAGTTTTTGGGAAAGAAAAGAAACTCAATTTTCATAGTAGTGGATTGTTTTTACTATGTCATAATGAATTTGCATATGAATAAGGTGTTTCTTTTGTGGTTCATAACCCATTTATAGTCTTCTCTTGGCTCACTAAATAGGTAAGCATGTCTTCAATTGTGGCAGACATTGTATGAACATGATGTAAAAACATAAAAATATCCTCGAGAAATTTGGAGATTGGAATTGACATGTATAACATCAACATTTCAAAATGGTTTTTTAATTATTATGTTAGATACACAAAATATTTATTCTCGACCTTTCACTTGGTTTTTTTATCACATTTCAAAATTTATTTTTCATTATTATGTTAGATACACAAAGTAGTTATTCTCAACCTTTCACTTCGTTTTTTCTTTATCTATCATATCCTATGATAGTTACTAGAATGACCCTGACTCGAATGAATTCTTAACATTATATGAATTTGTTCCTAAAACTAAAATTAGTATCCATTGAATGCCCATTTAATTTTAGATACTGTAGTAAAATTCAACCTTACCCATTAATGTAATATATAAAATAGTTTTTTTCATGTTTGGAAAAGTTAAACTAATATGTTCCTAACTACAATAAGAATATTTTTTGAGTCGATATTTAAAAATCAGAAATGAATTCTCAAGCATTAAGGTATTATTTTATCAATGGCTATTTATTGGAATATAAATATCTCTCTACCTCTCTTCTACATAAAATAACTATTGGAAGATCTAATAATACCTTAACTTTTGTAAAATCACCAAGGTATAATATTACATTGGTGTCCTTGCCTAAGTCTAACCGAATTTGTAGGATGGTTGGAATTCATAACTTTGTTTCTTTGAGGTTTTATATTTTTAGTTTCATAGGAATAAAAACAATAAAATTTGAATAGAGCTATTATGTATGACTTAAAATTGTTTTTAAGAGTCTTGTGGATTTCAAGAACCAATATGGTAAATTTTGTATTGAAGCCTTAGATTTCATGTGTGTTGCATAAGGTCTAACATTGACTCCAAGAGAAAAATAGATAAGTATTGATCAAACACCATTTGGATAAGTTGTGGTCTTTGTAAAGCTTTTTAAGTTGGGGATATGCAATGGCATTAATAATAAGGTCCAATGGAGGCCTTGAATCTTAGTGGAAAGATGTTATGAGCACCTTCATGCAAAAATCTGTGAAATTCTCATTCAAGTATCCATGTTGATTGCCAATAAATTAGTATTGGTTCTTAGGATAAAGAAAGCAAGAGTTTGGTTTATATTGAGAGTGTGGCATGTACAAATTTGAAAGTCTATCTTTTGATAGGTTTTTTTGCTATAGGAAATTAAATGTTTATTGTACTTTCTTGCAGGAACTCTTTGGAGATGGTGGTAGATTTGATTCAGACACAAGGTTCAACCGCACTAATCCTTTTGGCTCAACACGTGTTGATTTGTATCAAAATATAAATTTTGAGGTGAGGTTATAATAATAGATATCTAAAATTTTACATCCTGTACATTTATTTCCTTAATTTAATGACAATGTGGCCATGAATTGTGGGTCTATTCTTAATTTCTTATAACATATTGATAATGATAATTTATATTAGTTTCAAAACACATTTCTTGACTCCAAAAAAATATAGAATTTGTGGTTTTTCAACTATTGTGAAGCTAATAATCGATTAATGATCTTATCTAAATGTTGGAATGTCATGAAAAATGATCAGATGTCCATCGTAACCCTCTTCTGGTTATTATTTTAATAGAGGTAGTGCATTAAACTTTCACCTAAACTATTTTACTTTCCTTATCATGCCATATAGGGATATTAATGCATTCATTGAATGTGAATTTTGGAGTTTAATGCATTTTTTATTCTATTGTATAAATTATTTATCATCTAGTTTAGTTTATGTTCTAGTGTTCATCGTCTTTCATATCTTACACTTTGCATTGTATCTTTTGTTTTCAGAAAAATAACTCAGTGTTGATGGTAAGAAGCAGGAATTGAAGAAAGAAGATAACAATAACACTGGAGTGACAAATGCAAAGAGACAAAGAGAGAGATAGAAGAGAACCAGTATAGTGATACCCTTAGAGACAATATCTCGTACGAGACACACACATATTGACTGATAGTAAAGTGTTCAGAGTTGGTGAATTCACCTGCAATGCCTTGGAAACACAACGATAATGTTTTCAAGTGATGAAACAATATTTCATGTGTAAATTATAGTCCAACCAATATTAAATTTAAAACTCGTATTGTAATACTTTACATTTCATATAATATAGTGATATTGTTTAGCATTGTAATTAACATATGTAACTTTGTGTTTTCATATTAGATGATCATGCATATTGTATGAGATTTTTTTAATTTAGTTACAAAATCATACTAATTAATTTATGTTGATTAATAATGAACACATAAAATCAATCTTAAACTATTAAATTAATAGTTTATATTGATTAATGATAAACATAAATAAAATGCATATATGATTAAATTAATCATTTATAATGATTATTAATCAAATTAAATGAAATGAATATAAACTACTAAATTAGTTGTTTATATAATAAATAGGAAACTACTAAAAAAATTTAAATGGCCACTGAAAATGATGAATTTGTGACTACAAACAACCACAAAATTTTTCATATATACGAGTATTACTAGCTAATTTACAATATCTTATAACACAACCAAAATTTAGTCATATTTCTTTGGTCATTAATTGGTTTCACAAATGCATAAAATTTAATATATGTGGCTATTAGTAGCTAATTTATAATATAACAAGACCAATATTTTGGTCATATTTTTTTGTTCATTAATTGGCTTTCTCCTGTGATCATATAGTAATATATTTTGTTGTATATTTGGTCATTAATTGTGACAATTAAAGACTAAATTTATGACTACATGTATTACCATATGATAAAATTGATACCACCAATTAATGACTAAGCTAAAAATGGTTGAAACTTGGTCACATTTTAAGATATTGTAAATTATATACTACTAGTCATGGACTGAAAAATGATCGTTTATATGTAAATTTTAGTCATTTTTTTATTCATTAATTATCCATGTTGTACTAGTGCTAAAACACCCTAAAACCATGCATATTAGGGTGGGAATATTGTTTCCCAAGTCCATTTTATCCATAATTTGATGCAAATGACTTTTTCCTTGAGATATTCCTAAGATGGATGATTAGAGGTAGCAAACTGAGAACCTTTGCTAAGGTTTCCGACTATATTTCATAACATGAAACATTATTCTTTCCAACATTCGGATTTTTTTCTTCTATATATAAATGGTATTCATAACCATACAATTATTGGACTTGAATTTATGTCCATTTTCATGGACATTATTGGTTTCTAAAAAACTTTAAATTCTATTGTATTGATGGGAAACAACATATGAACTAGGTATTTAGTTTATGATGATTCTACACTAGGAAATGAACCAACATGGGAAAAACAAGGTGTTTAAAGGATGGAATTCTAAAACAAACAATTAATCAACTCTACCAACCATAGATCAAAAACACCTAAACATCCATCACATCAGTCATCAAATAAACATAAAAACACTAAAAATTTAGACAACTCTGACCTGAGGCCACCCCCACTCATAGTTCTAAAACAACAAACAACATTACAAATACTAAAATTCTAAAAACTCAAAACACCATATAAGCACAATACTCCATAACTAAGCAATCATAGAACACCTCAAGACCATTGAGATGTTTTTCAAGAGTTGAATGTTTGAAAACACATACAAGATAGAGATAATGGACCATACTAGGAAGGAAAACTAACCTAGAGTATTCCAACACTATGGACCATACTAGGAAGGAAAACTAACCTAGATTATTCCAACACTATACAGTATTTCTCAAAACAACATGTGAAATTATCCCACCAAGATCTTCATAAGGTATGCCAAAAGATTCAAGACGCCTACTAGAAATTAAGTCTAGAATTCTATTCATAGCTTTTTTGATTGATATATAATAACAACCAAGTTCACATGACATTTTGTTTTTATAAAACTAATTATGATTGTTAATGAATAATAAAATGCAAATGTTGTTACTATATGCCTGAGAAAATGTGACCCCATTTTTTAAAAGAACTCCAACCATTTGACTGGTTGCTTCATTTGTTGGATATTCACATTGTATTTTATGTTTTATAATGTAGGAAAGAATTAGACCTTATGTGATATGGGAATTTTATTCAAAATACTTTATATGAAAAATATTATCTTATTATTGGAAGGAGTCTTTTTTAAGATCAGTAGGCCTTGAGTGGATAATGATAATCTAGTTCTTACACTATTTACATTTAATAATATTACGTTATATAAAGTAGCATATAAATTGGCCTAATTATTTATGGAAACCCAAAACACGAGGCATAATTTATATGTAATTTTTAGGTTCCCTCGCAATCAAAATAAATTCCCATGCTTTCCATCACTAATAACATAATATATAGATAACATTATTAGTCCCTGCCACCTGCGGCTAAGGCAGGGACTATAATAATCGAAATGGAAGGGTTAGCATTATTTTTAGCTGCTTAAACTTATAAGCACCAACCCATAACCAAAGTTTTAATTTTTATATTCTGAGTATATTCTTTGCCATCCAATAAAACATTTTACCGTCTTATTTGCCGCATATCGAGGCCATACCAATATATTAGGTAAATTCAAGATTGTTATATCATGAATTCAAGATGACTGTTCTGAGACATGCGTAAAGCTAGCTTAATGCTAGCATTAATTCTCAGGCATTTAATGTTTGAGATAATATTGGTTCATATCTTATTTTGGCGATACAGATGAGTTATGTGGTATATGAGATAGGTGGCTTGCATGAAAATGCAAGTGGCGAGTGAAAGCGAAACTTGTTTTGGCTTGCAACAGCTGGAACAACAAACCGCCTCTTTCATAGCCATATCACACAGGAGGCTTGAGCCTCAACCAGATTTTAGGTCGTCCAGTACTAACTTCAGTATGTGCTCCAACCAGATTTTAGGTAGTCCAATACTAACTTGAGTATATCATTAGGCATGGAACTACAGCATATAACATCCTCGGAATTTCACTTACTGCTCTTCATGTCAGGCTGTGAGGGGATATCATCTCGTTTTCCGTCAGACCGTGGTGGAACTTGGAGAGTTTCAGGGCTCCACTCCGATGGCCTCTGGCACGGTTGCATCCTGAACAACAAAATAACAGGTAAAAAATAAAATAACATGATCACTTACGTTTTTGTTAAAGTTCTTTTCATGGTATAGAAAGCAGATAAAATGCAACAATTTCCCTCCCTGGTTTTAGCACCATGTAAATTGCAATTGAACTATGAATGAATGCCAATCATCGTTTCCCTGCATCTATCAGTACTTTGGCAAAGTAACTTTTTTTATTTTTTACTCGAATTAAACCATACAACGATTCGACTATCAGGACTTTAGCAAAGTAATTTTTTTTATTTTTTACCCGAATTAAGCCATACAACGATTCGAATAGCACAACTTCTCTCACGGAGGTGATAGATATATCCTATTTTCACAGAGAACCGTCTTCAAATTACTCTCTGTTACTATGCTTTGTTTCACTCTGCCTTTTTTTCTCCGCAAATTGTATTTTCTCTTCAAAAATATAACCTGGCTAAACGAAAACGAACCATATTATATCGGAAATAACAGATGGATAAAGCAGATGCAATCAATTGGAAAACATAATGGAAATAATATGTTACCCATTCTAAAAGGATCTCGATTTGGGTCGATAAGTTTTCTCTTCAACAATATAACCTGGCTAAACGAAAATGAACCATATTATATCTGAAATAATAGATGGATAACGCAGATGCAGTCAATTGGAAACATAATGGAAATAATATGTTACCCATTCTAAAAGGATCTCCATTTGGGCCGATAAGTTAAGATCAACGTTCTTTCTTCCACCCATAAGCTCCAGAACAAGAACCCAAAAACTATAAACATCAGATTTAACAGACAATTGCTCCTGCATAACGTACTCTAGTGCGATATACTCGCTGCAAAATTAGAATAACACTTTAATAAATATGTTTCGCCATTAAGAAAAATACAGGAAATTGAAATACAAATTGTACAATTTCTTCAATGTCAATACTTCCGTAATTAATATAACATGAATTACCCTAAAACTGAATTAATATAACATGTCTTACTGAGTTCCAACAGTTGCTGTGCTTTGAAGACAGTACCACTGCGGGCTTTAGCGTAATGATGTTATACAAATTATTCGTCACAAGAAACTCCTCCATATTCGTGGGCTCTTTACAAGGTATTCAAGCTCAGGTTAGCTCTGAAACTGATAAAAAAAAGAAGAGAAGACATAATAAATGAAGGTCCACCGAGATTTGGAACCCAAAATCATATAGGCCAAGGTAACAGAGAATGCATTGCATATTGGAAGTGCTACTGCCCAGCCACAGTAGGTGGAGAAAGTAGGCATTCGGAACACTGCACATTTAGCATTTTAAGTTCTTAGATACAGGGTTTCAATGAAATCCATCTTTGACGCATCGAGAAAGTGAGCAAGGTAATGGATGTAGATCTTTGTTGATGTTTTAGATAATGAATTAAACAACAATCTGCACACACAACCTGTTTGATCCTATATTCAGGAAGGAAAGAACCAAATCATTGATACCCGCAGCAACCACGTGTACTACATGCAATAAACTTCTATCGTATCGAAAGCTCAAGATGCTTGATATCGACACATATACGCATTATTCTATTTATTAAATATTAATTATATCTTATTTTACTTCAATAATTTAATTTATTATCTCTTGTGGTAACGTAGTTTAACTTTTAAGCGCAGTTGTGTATAAAGGTTATCATTTTCGATTTATCATTGTATTGTATTTTTTTCAGAATTACTCTTCTATGAACTTTATTAACTAAACCTTTGATTATTATTTAATATGCAAACAAAAATACTAACCATATGATCCTCCTTTAATATCTCAGCTACAGTTTGCAAGTCGTGGGTGCTTTTATGCCTGGGAGTGATGTCTTCCAGCTGCCAGAAGCTGTTTTTGGGATATATAGGTTATAAATTATGATCATCTGCGAGCATTAATGTAACTTATAAGTGTGTGTAACCATCACGTCGTTGCAGACAGGAAGTTAATATTTGAAAACTCTTGGGGGTTTGTATTAGGTGATTATCCACAGTTGAGAGAATGGTTCTGAACCTTGCAAGATTAATGGCACAGTTCAAGGCCAGGCTCATGAGCTGCCGTTTCAATTTTGTGTACTTAGCTTGCAAATGAAAGAACTGAAGATTTTCCATGCAGGCTTGTGTCACTTATCCTATAATGATTGTCCTTATATGAGATTCTCTCGGATCATTGCCATTGGAAATTCAATGCAGAAGATGTCATGTTCTTGCATTAGAGACTAAGGCTTCAAAAATGTCCTTTGATATTGGCCCAGATAATATTATGCATTGCACATACTGCCTTTAATTCAATTGCACAAACGAAGGGACTCAAATAATGTACAATAACTAAAGCTTGAACAAAGTACAATGACGAAAAATAAAAAATACTTGAAAGCTAAAGAAAGCATCTCTTAAAACAAAACACGTGCATTACAAAAATGCTTCTTACCTTCAGTTTCAGTGTATCTGAAGAAGTCCTGAACAGAAAAAAGCTTCTTCTTATCTGGGTAATCATGAGAATATCTTCCAATTTAAGGCACAAGCTCCATAAGTTCTGTCAATGAGACTGCAGACAATATGGACCTCACTTTCTTGACATTCGTTACTGATAGGTTGAATATCTCAGCCGTAAGTTTTTGTGCACAATTTCTTTCATGTTCATTAGTTGTAATCACCTGGCCTCTGCTTTCTTCTTTGGCAGAGGAACGCCCCTGATTTTCAAAGAATTCTTCTCCATTTTGTCATAATTTTATTGAAATTTCCATTATTTTGTTGACTAATTTGTGATTCTTTAGAATATACTTTTAAAATTTGCGTATAATCCCCTATCGGGAAATGTTTTATAAAATAGTAGATTTAAAAAAAAAATGTGTTTAGAGATGCAATATGGGGTTACCCAATGCGGGTGTCTCTTAGCATCTAACTACTACATTGTGATGTTGACCTTTTCGAGCTGAAGCTCTTACTCGCAATTAACCATAGACCATTGGCCCAAATTCAATCTGTGGAACCCAAAACTCAGAAAAACAGCAATCTACTTCCCGCTTCTGATATTCTGCGCATTAAGAATCAAAATTAACATAGATCGTACTGGAGTTTTGAAATTTGTACAAGTCCATGAGAATCCAACGACCGACTACAATAAAGAAAACCTCCAAAACGAACACGGTCTGTATGCAAATGTAATAAACAGCAACCTCCCAGCATCGATTAGATGAACCGACAGAAGTTTCAAGGAATATTTACCAATAGGTTTCCATTTGCTTTAGGAATTGACACCAGAATTTCAAATAAGTTGGATTTTCTTCAGCTTCCGTCAACCTCCAAAGAAATAAATTTTCCCGTAAATGCACACCTCACCCACTACGAATCTCGGCTACGCTGCCGCCATTTTCATCTATTATCTCTTGTAGATATCATGGAATGTAGCCGAATGTGAACGATTTTCGAGGGTTTGTGCAAGCATCTCTGCAACCTTTTCTCAGCTTGCTAAGGTAGTAGAACAGGTAGGTGAGCAACTCTGCTATTATTCCCCCTTGGGTTTTTCTTAGCTAGAGGTGCTTGGCTTCATTCCAGCACCAATAGCTATATTTTATTCATCAGTCGATCTAGTGCCAGTAGTCGCAGAGGCTAGTTACAATCAATTCTGTTCAGTTTATGAATATAAAAAACATAAAGAAATACCTTAATATAGGAAAATACTTTTTTTATTCTGATGATCTAAGATTAAGCTTAAAGGTCTGGTTCCATAGTTGAGTCAACATTCACCCACTGAATAAATACCGAAGAATTTAAACTGTTTAATGATACATAAATATTGGCTCATCTTTGTACTGTAATTTTATAAGTACGGCTCATCGTTTAGTGGCGAGTACAACCACAATCGGTTTTTTAGTTCGAATGTTTAGAAACCTCTGTGAATAATCATGTTTAACATTGAAGAATATAATCTTCTTTGTGGTAGGTCGTTTACTGGCGAGTACAACCACAACCGGTTTTCTGCTTCGAATATTTAGAAACCTCTTTAAATAATCATGTTTAACATCGAAAAATATAATCTACTCTATCGTAGGTCGCAGTCACACAGAGGTCTCGCGGCAGGGACTTGCTGCCCCGCAGCCAACCTTGTTTTTTATCAATTCTCTTAACCTCCCCCTCTTTCCTTTCTTGTTAGCTATCTATATTATAATTTCTCTTAAACTTCTCCTCTTTCCTTCATTATTCACCATCTATACATTTCTAGAAGAATTGCCTCAATTTAAAACTTCATAAAAAAATTTCTGAACTCATGAAATTTATTCTTGTATAATTTATTTTCTTCCTTTTGCAATATTATACAATTGTCTCCCTAAAATTCTTCTTCAAAACTTTCATATATTAAACCAACCTAATTCCCTTACTAAAAATAATAATTAAATCTTAAAAATGATTGGTATTTAACATATTTCATTACTTTGCGAATACTTTTGATATTTCATTCCTTTGCGAATACTTTTGATCTAGCTACCTTTACAATCTTCTTCACAACACTCATATAATTATCCAACCTAATTTCCTTCTTAAAAATACTATTTATAACCTAAACTATAACCAACTACATGTTTCATAGATAGTTTTATTTTATGCATGTTATATTCCTTTAAATGCTTTCAATTACATTACATAAATACATAAAGCACTTTTATGATAAATTGCTTATATCCTTAAGTTTCCATACTTGCATTCCCTACCCAAATACTTGATAGTGTTCACTTAACTTGTCTCAAACGTATAAAGACTATCAAAATTTATTAAAATTAATAATAATTTCCAAACAACTCCTTTTATTTTTTCAATTCAATATATATGAAAACCCAAACCATATAAAGATTCATTTAAAAATTAAATAAAACTTATAAAATATAATTATATAAAATTAATACACATTTAATAAAAATACTAAAATACATTTTAATTTTTAAATTATGAATATAAATGATTTAAAAATAAATATGTTAATATTATAAGTATTCAAACATATTAGAAGTATTCAAACATATTATAAGTATTAAAAACAATATGAAATATTTTTGAACAATGGAGTATTCTCTTGAACCTAACATATTTTAAAATCAATTATATTCTTATAAAAATAACCATATATAGGAGGATACATTTTATTTTATATAATTAATTAAAAAATAAATTATAAATTGAAATTTAAATTTTGTAAAAATATTTTTAAATTATATATATATATATATATATATATGTATGTATAATAAAATAAAAAAATTATATCAAACAAGATATAATAATATTAAATATTTCATAGTCTATGGGGTTTTGGATAGACGGTGATTGGGTACTCAAAGAACTTTTTGATGTGAAGTCACACTTCTTGATGTGAAGTCATCGGTTCAATTCCACGCCCCGATCGGGGTCATATATTGGACAGAATGAAAATGTAGTCTTGCCAAGTTTACAAAAACATTTTATTGAACATTCAAATATATATATATATATATATATATATATATAATTAAAAAAACAAATCTAATATCATTTCACTATTATACTTTCCAATATCATTAGCAAGTTCTCTAATGAGACATCAAAGGCTCTCGTAAAGAAATCATTAAGCTCTAGAATATCAATATATACAAAAATCTCATCAAGAGGAAGAAAAGGTCATATATTAATAAAACACAGGATTATCTTCCCCACCTTTCTAGAGTCGAGCCCAAAACATTTTGGCAAAATGTCCTTTTTCGTAAAACCAAAGATAATCACTTTATCCCCTTAGAGAACTAGGACAACTATCTGAAGAAGTTCTATGCCTCTTTGGACACTATGGGAACCACCTTAATCCCTCATATTAAGGAGGATTTATTCTCTCTGGATGATGTTGAGTCTGGTATTAATAAGCTTGCTAATGGGAAAGCTAAAGATATTGAAGGTTACCAAACTAAGATCCTTAAAATGGGAAGGTCTATCCTCATTCCTCATCTCCACAAGCTACTCAATTTGGTTGTAACACATGGCTTCAGTCAACTTTGGACGTAATTCCTTATTGTGCCTATCTTTAAAAATAGGGACAAAATTATTCCATATACCTACGAGACCATTATGATTAGCCACATCCTAATTTTATTATTATTATGATTAGCCACATCCTAATGATTATGATTAGCTTTATGAGCTAATTTTGAAAAATAATCTTACACTTTGGCTTGAACCTCAGTGTGGGAAGCAAATATAGTATCAAAAATAGTATTGCCTCAAATTTAAGGAAATTTGTGGGAGGATTAGGATTTGGAGGGTAATAAAGCTAATATACTATAATGAGGTGATCAACCCCGCCCTTTATAATCAGAATTATCTCTTTGTGTTGACCAGCAATAAGAAAAAAATTAACATTGCTAGGATTAGAACTAATTCTCATGAGCTTCAGAGTGGGACCGAGTGGTGGTCTATTCCAAAGACTTCATGGAATGATAGAATTTTTCATATTTGTGGGAACAATATAATCTGTCATATTTTCGATACTGATCATGTGTAAGATGAAAATCACTTCATTTTAGAATTCCTAGCTCTTACTCACATCAGCTCTCAATTCCTTAACATCTGCCACACTTCCAATCTTCTTTACCTATTAAGCCAACCCACCTATAGTGATCTTGGAGTGATTATTTCCCTTCTCTTTGATCATAGAACCAATATTTTGAATAATCAAACTTAGATTATTTTTCCTTCTTGAGGTCTCATAGGCCGCATTGGTATTAGCATATATTAATCATCATCATCATCACCATCATCATTAAAATATCAAATTAAAAATCAAATATTAAAATAATTAACCTTGCATCTTAATGATAATGAAAGTAAACATATAAAAAGATGTTTAACATACCCCCATAACCTCACATGGAAATGCAGGGAGTTAGAATTTTTTTATACAAATTATTTCTCATTAACCATTCTTTAGTACATAGACTAACTTTAGTAGATGAATAATAATTTGCATAACCATCAACAATCACTATTATAGTATATTATCATAAATTATATGATGTAACCTTGCATATATTTCATGATTCCTTTAACCATATTAATTAATCACATACTTGAAATTATCAACATTACATCATGCAAGGAATATACATCATCAAACTGACACAATAAGCAATCACATCATTGAACATCGATATAACCTGGAAACCACGTACGATGAAAATGAGAAAATGTTTAATTTTATTATTAAATGCTAGTGAGGTTATTCACCCCTCACTCAACAGATTATAAAGTAGTCCTTCCCTTAACCATTGTCATAAAATTTTACATTGAAATGTCATTTAAATACAAAATATCTAACTTAAATCTATTACAATCATCATGATATCGTTTACCCACAAACATTCAATCTTTATATCTTTGTGGCCTAGTTTTTCCATCAACGGATCATCCTACAGCTCGCACTCATCTGCATGGACCATTAATTTCAGCTCAAACTCATCTCAATGGACCATTAATTATTTACTTGCGAACATATTAAATATGGTATATCATTTAAATAATTCATAATCCTTTCCTGTCATTGATGTCATCAACAAGCTTTAATATCATGATTAGATAAAACATCAACCAATAATTAATCGATCTTTAAATGTGATCCTTTAGCACTTATTCATGTGCATATTACATGCCAAAATAAACACCATATTACTATGAAACTTGTCGCACACGCACACCCTCACATTCGTACAAGACAAAGGAAAAATCACTACAACTGTTTAGGAATTCCTTTAAAGTAAAATCACACATCGTGCATTCGAGTTATTTAAAATTTAAAAAAAGAACCAACCCTCATTTTTGGTGCATGAAAATACTTAAAGAAAGATAACACAAAGAATGGAAGGAAATCAAAGAACAAGCAGAAAGTCCCCATGGGACATTTCTACCTAGTGGATAGACATGAGCAGATGTATCAAGGGTACATAAATAAAAGCGTCGGGATATGGAGAGTTACAGGCTAAGCCTCGACCATTGGTCATTTCACGTAGAAATGATACCAAGGGCACATAGCACTAACAAAGGAAATTTGGCCACGAAGGGCTCAAAAAGGCTAAGCACCTAAAAGGCTTGGCCAGTGGTTGTGGAGACATGGTCCTATGGAAGAAAAGTAGGTAAAGGAGAAATGAAAGGGACTTAAGATAAAAATGGGAAAACTATCAGTTTTGGCAGTAAATTTGAGACTTAAGCCAAATATAATTGCAGATAAAAATAGAATAAGCACTGTTAAAACCTATAAAAGGCCAGAATTGCTAAAATCATAGAAATTGATTTGTTTAAATTTAATTAAAGGATGATTATGGTTATAGAACATGATGAACAAAGCTATAGGACTGAAATAAATAGGACAAAGGCATACAAAATAATAATACATGGAATAATCAAAGAAAAGAAAATCACATCAAAATCCTTTATATGCAGGCTTGAAGAAACTGTTTGGTAAAGAGAAGTGAGATATGTGAGTTTTATGAGATATTTATGGTGAATATGCTAGTTTTCTCAGTAATCATAGATTTTTTAAGGTGTTGGTGATTGAAGAAATTTTGTAAATATTGAAGGGAGAATTGGAAATCTATGTTTCTAATATGAAAATGGATGAAAGATGAACCATTGGGTGTCAAAGAAAGTTGTAGCTTGCAGATAATGGGTTGGTCACAATTCTATGGTTACAAACTACCCAACTATCAATGGTGAAAAATTGATGATAAATGGATGACATTTTAATGTTACAAATGTCTAAGTAGTCCACATTCAAATTTTCCGTCTTCATTTTCCTTAGTAACATCAACAAGTTTGAATATTTCCTTTATTTATCATTGCAAAAAATAACCCTTTGTCATCCCAAATATAGTTAATACTTATTGGTGTATGATCTATTAATTGTGGAATGGTACCTTGATGATGATAACGAACTCTTAATGTCCAATGCCCATTAATACGATGAATTAATTATCTAATGCCTTACTTGTATGGACACAATTTATAATTTATTTTCTATTTTTACTTTGTCATTGTATATATGCTTCAATAGCATCTCATGTTATAAGGTTAATTGAGTAAGTTTTATCTTTCATTTTTCAAGTATAATTTAATTTCATGAATAAGCATAGTTGTATAATTAAAATCATTCATAATTTGTTAGTAATTCATGTTTTTTTTTACTATTCACACACTTATCTATGGCATTTTATTTTGAGATTGAGTAGTCTCAAATCACTAGTCTTCGTCAATGAATTTCCCTTCATTACTCAATTACATAGCTTAGCTCGATATTCAAGGTTTTCCCCCTAGAAAAGGATATACTTCTTGTAGCTTACAGAGTAAGAGAAGGCGACCGAGGTGATATTGGGTGGCTTGCTTGAGAGTTTACTTTTAGGCATTATGGATGGGGTCAAGACCTTTTTTTCTATGAGAGTGTTTGAGTGGAGACACAATTTAGAAAATTATTACAAGAAAATTAGTTTCTCTTATTGCCATCACCTAAAATACCTCCAATAAAATAATGTTCTTTTAATAACATCTAATTTTGATGAATAATTAATTCAATAAAATTAAAAAAATATTATTATTAATATTATTGTTATTTTTTGTATATGGTAGAATTAACAACTATAGCGAGCTTGTATTATGTGACGGAGATTCGATTGTATCCACTACCACAATCACCTCAAAGTGTACCCACATTGCCTCACACATGGCAGATCGAGCTAATCGAATTTTAAACCAATAACATCATAAGAAATGTGTTAAAAACCCATTCTATAATCAACTGATCTACACCATGGAAAAATTTAAAATTAACTTTTAATTGTAAAAAATATAGCCATTTTATTTTATTTTAAAATCAAATTTTGATATCTAATTTGATGAAACTCTGTAAAATAAAGTTTAATGTGAAAAGTGTTAAGAAAAAATAAAGTTTGGTCTATGAAATGTTATGAAAATAATTTATTATAATCCATCCTACGTATGTCTTCTTAAATAAAACTCTTTTGCAAGTGAGAAGAGTATAAATCAATATTTCACTAAATTTTCATAACAGCTTGGATGCTCTAGGTAAAAATCTGCATTTCTATTATCGAAAAAATGAACAGGGGGCACATATGAAATAAACAAAGGCTTCAGGTTGGCTTGATTGCAACACATGCATGTGAGATCAATAAGCATCTCCCATTTATATAATTTTTCCTTCGGCTATATTCCCACACCTGCAAGGATCAATGTTTATCCACTTCAAATTGTTGGATTCGAAGGTATGTTTCAATCTCCTTGTTTTAATCTTTTTCGCAATTCAAATTTATTTCTTTATATTTTAGTTCTTCCTTTATTTAAATTTTGGGTTTTGGTGGTAAACCATAGAGATTATAGATCATAGATCCTTCCTTGATAATTAGCATTTTTTTACAACCTGGAACTATTTTTTCCACGGTCGTACCGATCCAGATCTCTATGGTGTGGTTATATTTTCGGTTGATCTGTGTGTTTGGTGCCCCAAAAAGCGTGACATATCAACAACCCTAGCGATTTCATATTCTATTAGTGGTCCCTTTCCAATCTCTAGAGCGACATCTTGATATTACAGTGTTGACAATTCCCCTTTCTACACCATTCATTTTTTCGACGTGATTTCCCGTATTTGTTTAAAACTTCGAAGTCACCAATGTCTAATTTATTGAAATTGGTGGTTTTTATTTGTGAGGTGCATTCAAATTTTCATATTTTTGGTAGCGTCTCCGCTTGATAATTATATCACATTTCGGTACTCTATTTATTTGCATCTAATGGAAATAATGATAAAGGTTCAAAAACCAAGTACCTTCTCATCTTGATTAGGCATGGCGCACCAGTTTTTAATAAACTTAATGAATGCATGTACACAAGACTTCTTAACAAAAATGTCCTTGTGACTACAAGTAGCACTTATAAGGATTTTGTTTTTGGCAAGTGTTTTGTTTTTGGCTTCCCATCATTGGCCTCTGCAGAAGAAAAATAACAAGATTCCCTCAAATATTTCCAGAATTTTAGCTTTTCCAAATGGAAGACTAGGGAATACTAGAAATGTCTCAAAATTCAACAAGTTATTAAACTATTTCTCAACATTTACAATTTAAGTTAAAAACTTTGAAATACATTGAAGCAGATCTCGTATCAGGTATGAATTTGAGATTCAATACAGTGAGCACTTAGTTTTTTTTATTTATTCTGGTTTTTATTTATTTCAAACTTATGTGCTATCATTTATCAAGCCATGGAGTGGATCTTCCAATGAGCGCGAGTACTGAGAAATAAGTAATGCATATTTTGCATAGAATATATTTATGATGACAAAGATACTCGAAGCTCGAAGAAATATTTTTCCAGGATGACTCCACATTTCTTTCTCTGTAAAGATTAGTGATGGAGACATGGGTTTAACCTTTAGAACTGATCTACATCTCAAATATAATCTTATTTTGATATTATGTCTTAATTTCATATTTTTTTCGCTATGCTAACTTCTTCCTTTAGTTGCAACTTTTTGTTAAAGGTAGATATATATTTTTTTGAACAAAAGCTTTCTAATCCCTTAAATTAATTATGTTCAAATGAGAAAAAAATAGCACTATCAAGATGCATCCACAAAGAGGTTGCTTTAACCATGTAGCAAAAAAACATATAATACAGATATATTCATTTCAGATTAATCAACTTCTTCTAAATTTGTCTGATGTTTTGAACCATTTAATGGGGTTCATCCCGAAGATGAACCCCATTATATGATTCGAAACATCGACCAATTTATAATAATGTGATCAATTCGAAAGGAATTTATCTAAATTATAAATTATATGGATCACAAAAGTCTTAGATCTAAAAACATGTTATATGTCAAATGGTCATGTAGTTTAATCTTCCATTCACTTTCTTAAAACCATTAAATGAGGATAAGAACTCAATAAGAGATAGTATAAGTGTCCCCTTAAATACTCGCCTAAGACTCATACCATTAAAAACATGTATTTCAAAATCAAAGCCTCAATCATATTTAAAAATAGGACCACTGTGTCTACTGTACTCACTCCAACACATGTGCATCAAAATCCTTCTCTTCATTTGGCTTGGCTACAGTTTCTTCCTTTGTTGGAGGGGTACTTGCTCTTCCTTGGGAAGAGGTTCCTCCACATAATCGTTTTCAAATGAATCAGTAGGAACCTCATATATTCTCACATGTGGCTTTAAAGGATCTTTAACAAAGACATATTCTCCTTCATTCAGTTAAAGAAAAAGATCGACAATCGATTTCACAATACTCCACATATTCGAAGTGTTCAAATTAATCTCCATAGAAAATTCCTTGGGCTTGTATCCCTGAACACTGAAAATAACATGGTTGAAGTGATCACAAGGGTGAATTAGAGACACGTAACCCAACTTCATAACATTTGAAATTTTAAGAATATCTTGAGTTGTCAAATTTTCAAGTTTGTTGGCATTATTCTTAAGCTCAGTTGCCAAAAAAACACCTCATTGAGTTTCTAGTTTCTGGTGCCAATCAACTCCAGAATACTTCGGATCAAATTCATTGAGAGCATTCAAAATGAAGAATTATGTGTTTCCCCTTAAATCCAAAACACTGTGTACTTCACGTATTACAGCTAGTGATACATCCTCATCCAATTTACAGTGTCTATACCAATATGGAATAGATGCCACCTCCTCTCCTTCTGAAGAAAATGGGTTGGGATCCTCAAAATCCACCTTATTTACATCTCTAATTGAGACCTCTTGTGATAATTTCTCATTGATATACACTGCCTCAACACTCAGAGAATGTGCAGAGTTGATATCTTCCTTTTCCTCTAGCACAGGCTCATGGGATGTCTAATTTACAAGTAATAAATCCAACTGATACTCGTCTCTCTTATAAAATAATAGCGTGTTATTGACCTTCTGAACTAAAATTTTCTATGAATATAATGACCATGGAGCACACATTAATTTAGCCAGGATTGTGATTGTCACAAATACAGTGGAATTATACTCACTTGCGAGTCACCCTATAACATGATCATCAATAGTGATTACTTTGAAGAAGTTTCATCTCTTGAAATTCTCCAGGCGCTTCTCGCTCTTCAGTGTGACTCAATCATACACCCTATCATAATATTCAAGAGAACCACATATCACTAGATGATTTGGGTCACCAACACTGTAAATCAATTTGGAAAAGCGGTGAATTAAATGTGATTCAACATGGTCCACTCAGGATGAATGCCCGCATAACTCTTATACACGGTTGATTCCCTACATTGCATATTGTTCCTATTTTGATGGTAAAATTGATCACAGCGTTGGCGTTCCATTTCAGCCTCCTACTTCTTGGGCTCAACCTCTTCATCCGTTATTTGAGGAATATTCTTCTGCTGTTGGAACCTCCACCATGGGCCAAACCTCGGTCTTGGAGGGGGATCTCCATCCACCAAATGAAATGATTCCTCATCCGCCTCATCAAAAAAAAAAAAAAAAAACACTACTCTCTTGCTTGCTCTGTTGGAATTACTCCCAACCATCGCCATGAATAAGGAGTGGCAATAGCCCACACTTCATTGAATTTTTTTTGCAGGGAAGGGCAAGGAGCAGATTACAAATCTAAAGGTGTTTTATGCAAAATTGAAATAGAGTACCCGAGTTGCACACTCTGCATTTAATTTCTTTACCCATTGCATTACTTACCTTTATTTCTTGCAAGTCATAGCCCACATCATTTTTGGTTTACCACATAGTGTTTCATTGATAGTTATTTCCCCGCTGATGCGATATCGATGGGACCCACCACAAACCTTTACTGCATTGCAACTGCGCACAAACCTTTTCATTCCGCTTATTCCTTTGTTTTATGCATTTTGTACTTACCATGATTTTCCATGTTGCCATCCGCACTTCATAACTCTTATAGTTTAATTTTAATCCTTCACCAAATGTTATTTCCCCATCAAGGTGATCCAGTAGGACCCACCCTATGTTTTGTCGCATTATCGCATAAACCTTTGTTCACCTTATTTCCTTACCTTTTTGTATTTCGCATTTCCCATGGCTTATCGCCCGCAGCCCGCACTTTGCAAGGTTTAAGTTTTACTTTTTAAAGCTGCCCGCAGGATAAGTTATCTACGATGAAATGTGATCGCAAAGGAGAACGTGTCAAGCTCAAGAGGGTAGCGCAAAGCGCACATCGCAAAGCTTAGGAGTTCAACGGATAAGCACCTGCAAGTTAAAGTATTTACATTGTGATGTGATATGTGTCACGTCACATCGCACATCGCAAGTCTTATGTTTTTCTCGTAAGCACCCAGGCTAAATGTTAAAATCGCCAATGAGCTATTTGTGATGGAGCTCCGTATGCGATGTGTTTTCAGAAGTGGAACCAATAAAATTTTAGGTCTGTTGTTATGTGTTATGTACGCGTTTTTGTGTATAAATAGCCAAACATAGAAAAAGGATGATTTGGTTGATAAACGTCCATTCCAGCAGTTAATTACTTTGAATTTTCAGGCTCAGGAAATTTTGTATAAACCTATGTAATCTCATATGTTTTCGGTGTGAGAGTGGAGTGAATCGAATTTGGAGAAGAGTTGAATAAATTTAAAAATGTATTCCTCTCTTATGTTTAACGCTCCTCATGTCTATGTATGGCTTTTATTTCCAAAATTTGTGCATTCTCTGTGTTGAAAGGGGAACAAATTCCTCTTTGTTGTGTTTAGTTTACAATTTCCAACATGGTATCAGAGCAGGTCTAGGATCTCAGTGAAAGAAAGTGTTCTTTACTGAAGAAGTTGAAAGGTTGCTTGAGAAGTGGATTCTCCAGCAGTAAGAAGGTGTGTTTACATAGTCAAGATGGCAGCATCAAGCACAAGCCCGAAAAATCCCAAACTACCACAGTTCAATGGGAAGAATTATGATTATTGTGCTATTACAATGAAGGCCCTGTTCTCCTCACAAGATATTTGGGAGTTGGTGGAACATGATTTCCAAGAACCAGTAGATGCATCAGCATATAATTCTTTGACACGAGCACAAAGAGATTTGTTGAGATAAAATAAGAATAAGGACTCTAAATCCCTCTTCAATATTTTTCAGGTAGTACACGAGAGTATTTTCCCAAGGATTGCAGCAACAACAAAGTCTAAGGAGGCATGGGATACCCTTGTGACATCCTATCAAGGCGTGGAAAAGGTGAAGACAACAAAACTTCAAATGCTGAGAAGATATTTTGAAACTCTTTGTATGAAATAGTCTGATAATATAGACTCATTATTCATACATTTATTTCTTAAGCTTACTTTTCCCTTCGGTATTTTAATTAAGAAAGATTTAACATGTGATTATGAAAATTTGTTTCTACATGTTTTCTTTTTGTGATTTTTTTCTTCACCTTAGTTATAATGCTAAGAAATTTGAAACTTGGATGAAGCATGTTAACGTGGCTTTAGATTATTTCTTTCCATATACTAATGTTGGTGTTTATAGCTCTCAGAAAAATTTTCCATGCTAGAATATTTGAAAATGGCATATTTCTCTCATTGCATATGATTTATTTATTTTAATTATTACATGAGTTATTAGCTATTACTCGCTCATATATTCTAGTCATGCATTGACTATAATAAAATAAGGATTGAGATATTTATTATTATCAATGAGTCTCATGAAAGGGTGTGCATTCACTTTAGATAACATTAGTATTTCATAGTAACAAATGATTTGATTCATGCTTAAGTAAAATCTAGGGTCAGATGGTTATTAGAAAATACATCTAAAGGATATTTGATGATATTGTATGTGATATTTCTAAATGAGATGTTGGGGATTCTCTGGGATTATTCTACAATATAGACAACTTAAAGGAAGGTGCCCCATATATTGCTAGAATATTTCTCTGATATTTACTTCGATTAATGGTCATGCAGAGAGAGAGAGAGAGAGAGAGAGAGAGAGAGAGAGAGAGAGAGAGAGAGAGAACCTGAAAGTAAACCATAATTACTCTCATTTAAGCAAATGTGGATAATTTTTGTATCAATATTTGAATGTTTTTTCATTAATATAAGTTACAATTATAATTTTTTTTGTACCTTTGCTATGTCTATAATAATGAGTAAAGAGTCCATGGAACTTGCTTGCCATTGCAATTGGAAAAAACCAAAAGGAGAATGTAGACCAAATTGTTTAAAAGGTCTTTGATCAGTGAGTTTAGTTAATAATTGGTGTCTTGTAATGAATTATTTAGGTGGTTCTAAACATGTTACATTTTCTTTCTGGACAAACTGATGGTTGTGTGACCATCTAATATATTACTTCTTTTGCGTCCGTTAAAGACCCTATCGAACCAAAGGACATGAAAGGGGTTTAGATGATTCCTTGTTCTTGTGGAAATCTCTATATAGGAGAAACATGTCGATCCATTAAGCAGAGAATACGAGAGCATGCTATGTATATTAGAAATAATTGGTTCCATACCTCAGCTCTTGCTAAACATGTGGAAAAATCCTGCCACCATGTTTATATTGAAGACTCTAAAGTCGTTCGTAGGGTAGATCACTTCCACCATAGGAAACTGAGAGAGGCGATCGAAATTGAGCGACATGCTAAGAATCTCAACCATGATGATGGTTGGAAATTAAGCAAGAGTTGGACCCCAGTTCTCGCCGGGTAATATCTGTTTATTTTTCTTATGTTTGATTCTATTTTTATTAATTTATTGATTTACTTTTACTCTTCTAATATTTCTAATTAATTAATTATTTTATTTTACTTTACTTTATTTTACTTTATTTATTTATTTATTAATATTTTCCCCTCTCTATTTCTTTCATAGGTCCCTTTATTTAGTTATTAATTTATTTTTATTCTTACTTATATATTATTTAGTTAATTTATTAATTTATTTTTATCTAATTAATTAATTAATTCTTTACTTTAATTTAATTTTATTGATTAAATTAAGTTACCCCCTATTACCTATTATATTGTTAATAAATATTTATTTTATTTAATTTATTTATTTTAATTTACTATATTATACTATTTTTTTGGATCCTCTAAGTCGGGAGGAGCGGCAGAGGAACCCTAGCCATGGAGAGAACCCTAGCTATGGAACCTGCACACTCTTTCTCGACGCAATCAAAACTCCCGATTCATCAAGGTGGGTGCGGGTCATTTCACGGGATACATGCTTCGTGACTCCCTCAGTTTATAGTTGTTAGTAGGCATTTTCGGCTTGGTATCAACAACTCCGCTGGGTATTGGGGTTTTGCTTTATTTTGTTTTTTTCTGCATTGGTTTCAGACAGACTGCGACTCTCAGTGGCTAATTTATTCATCGACTATATGACATATGCAAGTTCCAATATCAATATTCAGACAGAACGATCCCTCGGGAGTTTTTTATGCATTTTGAACGGTGGCAGGGGCACTTATTGCATTGATTTTTTTGCCCAAAATGTTCTCGGAAATGAGCGGGAGGATTTACGGTTTTGGGATTTTTTTCTGGAGTACTCTCACACTCTGGATTGCACTGGCAGTTAGGAAGCATGGCGGAGTTTAAAGCAGTCTATTCGGAGATACCTGTTGAACATTCCCATTCACACCCAGAGAGCCCTAGCTCAGGTGGCATCACACTGGAGGACACGGTGGACTCTAACCTTGTTGACGTGGAGGATGGTATTGGTGGGACAACAATTATTCCCCCTCCATATTTTGGATTTCAATAGAATCTAGCCTCGGAACCTCTCCTTAAAAATGATTCCTCTTTGGTTTTCTCTATCCCTTCACCATATATCTTAAGTGCCTCGGAGAAACAAGCATAGGTTGGACCGGACCCTTATTTCACACCTGCTTATTTGGAAGCGTTTGGGGGATGTTCCCTCATTCAAGGAGAATCTCAGAGTTTCTATAGGAGCACTCAACAGGGTAGGAATCCACCTCCCTCTCATCAGACCATCCTGGAGATTCATGTCTTGAGAGTCACATCCAGTTGTTTCTATGGAATTCTAGCAGCGACCCATCCTACTGAGGTCACAATGGCATCTGACTCTGACGAAGCAGGGGATATAGTCTGGGACACTTCGACTAGACCTTCTCAGTGTGGGAAGAGGAAGGAGAGATGTACGAGGAACCAAAATAAGAAGGAATTTTTTGTTAAGCACGAAGTAATATGGAAGAGGTCACACTTAAATCTCAGACTGTCCTGGTTGGCAGAGTCCAGGGGCGAAGCTATACCAGTGCAAGGCTCAAGTTATGGACCGCTGAGATTTGGGGAAATTTTTCGCCATTGCTCCCTGGTGTGCTCACCTTGAATAGAGGATGGTTCTCACTGATTTTTCCTCAAGCCGAGATGGTGGAGTGGGTTCTATCTAGATATTGGCACATTGAAATGAACCTCGTTTGGTTGAAACCTTGGATGCCCCTTTTCGGCCCTGACAAGGAGAAGGAAGGGGTGGGTCGTATCTGGGTTCGACTACCTGGTTTCCCTAATCACTTCTAGACTGATGCTCTCTTAAAAGACATTGGGGATGATCTGGGTACCTACTTAGATCATGACACCTCATTTCTCGATATAGGGAATATTTTGATGGCTAGGATTCTGGTTTTATTAGACACTAGGGATGGACTTCATGAATCCTATAATATTCATTTCAATAATATACAAGGTTAAAACCTATGTTTTGTATCAAAACACTTTTGGTTTCAATGGGAAACTTTTTTGGCTAATGTGTTTTTCTCGAAATGTGATAGAACCCGTTAAAATGGGAGATATATCGAAATGATTCCTATGGTGTAATAAAATAGTGAGTACTTTAAAGATATAGATGCATAAATTCAATGAGCATATTTTTGATATATATAAGTCCAAAATGGAATAGTTGTTGGTGGAAAAATATGAGTGGATCACTATGGATATATCTTCTTCATTAAAAGGGGTTTTTCTATAAGGATGGACTAAGTTGGAAAGAAGGGAAAATATCACAATTATATGTTAATGTTTTTGAGATATATATTGAATATCTTTCATTTTATTAAGAATCTATTTGAAACAATTAAGTATATAAGGTTAAAACCAATGTTTTGTATCGAATTACTTTTGGTTTCAATGGGAAACTTTTATGGCTAATGTGTTTTTCTCAAAATGTGATAGACCCCATTAAAATGGGATATATATCGAAATGATTACTATGGTGTAATAAAATAGTTTCAAGTAGTTTAAAAATATAGATGCATAAATTGAATGAGCATAGTTTTGAGATATAAAATTCCAAAATGGAATAGTTGTTTGTGAACAAATATCAGTTGATCACTATGGATATATATGCTCCATTAAAAGGGATTTTTCTAGAAGGATGTCCACTACGTTCGAAAGAAGGGAAAATATCACAATTATATGTTAATACATGTGTTTTACATTGAATATTTTCATTCTATTAAGAATATATTTGAAAAAATTAACTATATAAGGTTAAAACCTGGTTTTCAAGCTTCCGTGGTTATCAGTTGATGAGGAAGAACCCAGATTTTCCAAAGTGTCAGATAATAAATGTCGACGTTTCGAATCTCCATGGAGATCCATCTTCAGGACGAATGAATGAAGAAATGAAAGAAGGACTTAGGTCAAATTTATAGAGAGAAGATTATTTTTCTAAAGAGCCGACCAACAATAATTTCTAGGAAATAATTTATTTTATTTTATTTTTATTTTTATTTAATGTTTAATTAAATTTAAAAATAAATAATAAATTAATTAATGAATAAATTTGATTAATAATGATGAATGTGTATAATAATAATATATCCAGGTTAAAACCTATGTTTTGTATCAAATCACTTTTGGTTTCAATTAGAAATTTTTATGGCTAATGTGTTTTTCTCGAAATGTCATAGACCCCATTAAAGTGGGAGATATATCGAAATGATTCCTATAGTGTAATAAAATAGTTGAGTGGTTTAATGATATATATGCATAAATTCAATGAGCATAGTTTTGAGATATATAAGTCCAAAATGGAATAGTTGTTGGTGAACAAATATCAGTGGATCACTATGGATATATGTGCTTCATTAAAAGGGATTTTTCTAGAAGGATTGACTAATTTGGAAAGAAGGGAAAATATCACAATTATATGTTAATGTGCACGTGTTTTACATTGAGCATTTTTCATTTTATTAAGAATCTATTTCAAACAATTAACTATACAAGGTTAAAACCTATGTTTTGTATCAAATTACTTTTTGTTTCAATGGGAAACTTTTATGGCTAATGTTTTTTTCTCGAAATGTGATAGAACCCATTAAAATGGGAGATGTATCGAAATTATTCCTATGGTTTAATAAAATGGTTGAGCAGTTTAAATATATAGATGCATAAATTCAATGAGCATAGTTTTGAGATATACAAGTCCAAAATGAAATCGTTGTTGGTGAACAAATATCAGTGGATCACTATGGATATATTTGCTTCATTAAAAGGGATTTTTGTAGAAGGATGTCCACTAAGTTGGAAACAAGGGAAAATTTCACAATTATATGTTAATGCATGTGTTTTACATTGAATAATTTTCATTTTATTAAGAATCTATTTGAAACAATTAACTATATAAGGTTAAAACCTATGTTTTGTATCAAATCACTTTTGATTTCAATGGGAAAATTTTGTGGCTAATGTGTTTTTCTCGAAATGTGATAGACCCCATTAAAATGAGAGATATATCGAAATGATTCCTATGGTGTAATAAAATAGTTCAGTAGTTTAAAGATATAGATGCATAAATTCAATGAGCATAGTTTTGAGATATATAAGTCCAAAATGGAATAGTTGTTGGTGAACAAATATCAGTGGATCACTATGGATATATCTACTTTATTAAAAGGGAATTTTCTAGAAGGATGGACTAAGTTGGAAAGAAGGGAAAATATCACAATTATATGTTAATGTGCATGTGTTTTAGATTGAATATTTTTCATTTTATTAAGAATCTATTTGAAGCAATTAAGTATATAAGGTTAAAACCAATGTTTTGTATCAAATTAATTTTGGTTTCAATGGGAAAGATTTATGGCTAATGTGTTTCTTCTCGAAATGTGATAGACCCCATTAAAATGGGAGATATATCGAAATGATTCCTATGGTGTAATAAAATAGTTGAGTAGTTTAAAGATATAGATACATAAATTCAATGAGCATAGTTTTGAGATATATAAGTCCAAAATGGAATAGTTGTTGGTGAAAAAATATCAGTGGATCACTATGGATATATATGCTTCATTAGAAGGGATTTTTCTAGAAGGATGGAATAAGTTGGAAATAAGGGAAAATATCACAATTATAATTTAATGCATGTGTTTTACATTGAATATAAAAGGTTTTTTCTCTCTCTCATTCTTTGAGTCTTGATATTATAAAAGGTTTCCATTAAATCCATTCCCTATTTTTCATGTGAACCACATTCCCAAACCCACCCATCTATGTACCTAAGATTTTTTCATGTTCTCCCAATATCAAAACATCCACTTGTGATCCTAAAGAGTCCTTTGATGCATCTTGGAGTCTTACAGCTGGTCATATTGAAACAAAACTACTACAAGGTTTAGGTAAGAGTTTTATGTCTTCTCTTGGGGATGATGTGCTTTCAACATCTAACACACTTGGAGTAAATCGCCAATCCATGATTGGAATAAATTACCAACCTTGGCCTAAAGAGTTCTTATCATTTTTTCCTGGGCTAATTCAGACTAACAGTGTTCATAGGTTGAACACTGACAAATAATGTTTAGAAAGTTTCCTTCTTGACATCGACAAGATTTCTGCTATTCCTGCAGATAGTGATAAGCCTGGTGGTAATGGTAACTCTGATAACTGCAACAATTGGCCCTCTAAAGACAAATATGACAATGAATATGCATTTTTGCATGTATCGTCAGGTGCTAAATTACTTGAAGCATTGGGACCGCCTTTCAAAAAAAGAAGAACAAATAAGGGTATGTGGAATGAAATGTTATTTCATGGACAAGATGTATGTAGTTCAAATTTGGGAACAAAAAATGTTGGAATCTCTCATAGGTCATATTAGAATGCTGAGTTGGATATGTCTCAAATTTTGGATATATCTGTAGTTAATGCACCTCAAGGGTGGTTTTTTCCCGATTCCAAATATGAAAAACTTTTAGATGCTATAGTTGCTAATGTTTTCCCAGTGCCTAACCGAGGCACAATTGACAATATATCCTCTAGAAATATATGTTAAAAAATAAAAAAATCCTCCTAGCTGTAAATTGAATTTATAGCTAGGACAGTAGCTCCTTAAACATGGCAAAGTCCAACCACTCACTCATATAGAGTTGAATTGGTCATTCTGCATACTGATCTCACTAGAGATGATAATCTATTAGTATTATTACCATTAAATTTTGTGTTGGAATTACAGAATACAGGAAACCTGGTATATGATTACATTGAGCTGTAAGCATAGATACATAGAAATTCATAGAAATTCGCATGCTATAAGCATAGATACATTGATACATACCTGGAAATTTGCAGAAATTTGCTGACGAAGCTAGAATGAGAACGAAGTTGGGTGATCCTTGAAGGCGTCATGGAAGACGCAGACCAATTCCCTGCGAATAAAAAAAATTAAATAAAAAATCAAATTAAAAAAGTCAACAAAACAAAATTACAAAAAAAAGAGCAACTGCAACTGCAAAATCAACAAAAATCCCTTCTTCATCATGGCACAACTCCAAATCAACAAAAATCACAGAGCACAACAGAGAAATAGAGAACAACAGAGAAACAACAAAAGTCAGAGAGCGCAACAGAGCAACAGCAACAAGAAATGAACAAGACACAGACGCGCGAGACAGATGTGAACAAGAAACCTATTAAAGTTTGCGGGCTGATATATTTATAAAATACGAGTTCAGCTAAACTATTTTAAATGTTCAATAGAACTAATAGTCCGGCCAAACTTTTAGTTCAGCCGAAATTTTGTTGCCGATTTTCCCATCTCTAGCCAAAAATCTGTTTGCCCACACTATTAGTACGTCGTCAATGTAAATGGTAGAAGAGTTCGATCGAAGTAATTTTGGAAGTTCGGTCGAACTCTCGAAAAGTTCGACTGAAATTTTACAAAATTTCGGCTGACTTATTGAGAAAAAAAAGTTTCCACCCCCGATTCTCACAAGTGTTACCCAACTTCGGATTTTTACCCATAACACAATATTTGTGCAGAACAGAAGTCCACATCGGATATTTGGAATGGGTACACCAGATGTAAGAGACCAGATGTGTTGTATTTTAAAATTTTTGGTTCATTTGTTTATTACCATGTAACCAAAGGTTCCAGGAAGAATTTAGAGCCAACAACAGAGTTGGGGATATTTTTCGGGTATATTGATACACCTCACAACTATTGGGTATAATTTATAAAACACAGGATGAAAATGGTCAAAATAGATGTGAGATTTGATGAAGAGAAGCCATGTGAAATTCCCTTGAGAGGGAGGTTGTGTTGCATGCAGCTGAGGAGCTATTTTTATCCAAAAGAAGAACCTCCGGATGTGGAAAATCCACAAGAGGAGGAATAAAGAGTGGTAGAAACCACTCCTACAGGTCCATCCACTAGAGATGGAAGGAAGCAGACTAGAGAGGTTGACATATTGTCGCTAGATGTGTGAGAGAATGTGGGAGCACCCACATCACAACGTAGGTAGAGAAGGTCTTGAGAGCGGTACACTGGATACATGGATGTTATGAGTGAAGGTATATAGATAGAATCATCCTCTTCTAGGGAAGAAGTGTAGCAACCAATTTTGGGTTGATGCCATGGTTGAGGAGTATGACTTCATTATTAGAAGAATTTCATAGGAAGTTGTCCCAAGACCAGTGGGGCATTTAGTTGTAGGATCTTGATGGGTCTACAAGGTGAAGAATGTAGTTTATCAGAGTGTGGAGAAGCACAATGCCATATTTATGGCCAAATGGTTCTCTCAACTCGAGGGGATTGAATATGGTGATATTTTTGCAGCAGTCACAAGGTACTCATCTATCAGATCCATCCTTGCACTCTTAGTGAATATGGGATTGTAGATACATAATATGGATATAAAAACATCCTTCCTCAATGGGGTGATTGAGGAAGAGGTGTACATTGGGTAGCTAAAAGGTTTTGAGACCTTATATAGGGAGTCGCATGTGTGCAGACTCAAGAGAGCACTATATGGGATGAAGCAAGCACCTCGTGCTTGGTACACCATGATCAACAATAATTTCATCAGGTTTGGCTTCACCAAGAGTGAAGTAGATGTAAAATTTTATTATATTATGGTAGATGGTAATATTTGTACTATTGTACTTTATGTTGCTGATATGATACTTAAAGGTGACAAGCATCTCATGAAGTCTTGGAAAAAGGTTATTGCAAGATAATTTAAGATGAAGGACATGAGTCTCTTTCACTATTTCATGGGATTGGAAATATGGAAAATAGAAGGTGATCTACTTTTATCTGAGGGAAAGTATTCCAACGAGGTCCTCAAGAAGTTCCACATGGAGGGAATCAAACCCATGGAGACTCCTTTAGTAGGAAAATGGAGGAAGGAGGATGCTACTTTGGGTGAAGCAGTGGATGCTACTATGTATAGGAAGCTTGTGGGTTCACTCATGTATTTGGTGAACACATGACCAGAAATATGCCACACAGCTAACCATCTTAGTCAAGTTATGGTTAAGCCTACCAAACTCTTTTGGAAGAAAATAAAGCATGTGTTGAGATACCTTAAATTCACTATAGATTATGGCCAATGGTACAGACGAAAAGAGGGAGTGAAGCTTGAAGGCTTCACTGGTGCAGATTGGGCATGGAGTCCATCGAACATGAAGCACACATTAGGGGCAATCTTTAGTGTAAGGTCATTAGTATTTTTCTGGTACAGTAGGGAACAAAGATCAATTGAACTTAGTTCAACAGAGGTAGAGTATATGGTGGCAATTCAGGAAACATGTGAGGCCATATGGATAAGGGAGATACTTGTTGTTTTGTTTGGTTAATAGAGGGATCCGACGACGATACATTGTGATAACCAAAGTTGTACTAAACTCTTGGTTAATACAATTTTTCATGATAGGTCCAAGTATATTGGTATCTAGTATCACCATCTCAAATATTGTGTGTAGATGCGTATTATGCTATTATATTACATTCCCACGGAGGAGTAGGTTGTAGACATCTTCACGAAGGCGGTGGAAAGAATCGAATTGGAGTTCCATGGAGATAGGATCGGGGTAGTAGATAATCCCTTTCTTGTTGAGAGGGAGCGTTGAAATGGCACTAAGAAATGGCACCCAAGGGGGCTTCTGATTTAATTTTCCCTTAATTAAATTGGAAGAGAAATTGTAATTTCATCTCATGACAACTTGTATTATTTGACTGAGTCGATAGGAGTTATTAATCTTAGTAAATTCGATTTGAGGGTCAGAGAGGAGGCAGGTAGAGTTATTCCATGATTTTAAGGGGTCTAGTTACAATTGTTTGTGAGTTGTAATTAGTTAACTCAATTATTTAAGTTAAAATCGGTTTAACTAGTTCTAACTGAGAGATGAGCTATTGAGAGGTCTAGTAAATTAAATCGGATTTAATTCACAAGTAGTGATAAATCAATTAACTAATAATTCACTATAAATATTTGTTGCATGTCAGTTCTAAGTAATTCCTAGTTGAGATTGAGGTTAAAGGGAAGATAGCTATCAATTGTATAATTAGAAAATTGTACAGCTCATGCATTAGGTCATCATGATGCCTTGAAGGAATTGTGCAATCAATTCTTGGAAATTTCCTTATTAATTAGGAAAAAATTCCTCTAGGATTACGTAAGCAAGGCTGATTAGACAAAGAATTGGTTAAGTATTTGACTGATTTTTCCTAGCTGAGAGTGAGACAGTCAACAAAGTGTAGAGGTTTCTCAGTGAGGAAAATATCATTATATTGTTTCATGGTCTTCACTTTATGAAATATATAGATAGATGGGTTTTGAGAAGTTTATTTTCCCAAAGACACCTTATGTTTTTCAATTGATAATCTCTTTCTCTTACTTGTTATGTGATTGTGCGATTGAATTTGGTTTCTGCAAATTGTAGAAGGATTCAATATTTTGTTTTAGTACATTACAAGATCATATTGAATCCCTTTAGACAATTTCTACATCTATTTCTGCTACATTTTTTCCACTTCTAACATAGCTTATGAGTGAGGATTCTATGAGGTTTTCCCAATTGAATATTTTTCCTTTGGTAGCATAAGTATATATCTCAGGGAACCATGTTTATTTGATGAAATACACATATTCTCTCCCATAGTCTAAAACCTCACCCCACATTTAACCACGTTTACAAGAAGACTAGGATAAAAATGAGATGAGAGTTACTATGCATGACACAACATCCAAGTTCTAGTTATGGTAAGGGGGTGTAATATTCTCAAACTTACTGCAACCTACCATGGACAAATGATCACACATATGTGAGACAAATTCCACTGGTGATATTTCCTTGAGCTGGTACTTCCTGTTAACCTAAATTTATAGCCTAAACACATGCATGCATTCTAGTGAACATGACCAGAAAGCTCCATTCAGATGCACAACCCATTTGTTGTGTGTTTACAACCGAGACTTCCCAGTCATGTGGCTCTATTCAAGGTCTATGTTCCATAATTTTAAGGCTAGCCTATAGGGTAGCTGCCCAAAAAAATTCAAAACTTTATCAACAAATGTATAAGGCTTGAAGCTCTATTTCTAGGTTGTACTCTTATAGAATCTTACATAACACATCACAACCATTTATGCAAACAATTTGTAAACATAGTACCAGTGAGTGATGAGTGCATATCAACTCACTGGTTCCTTAATTCATTAGAGCTTCATCAAGAAGGCCCATTTCCATCTCATACTAGTTGTAACAAACACATGTTAGCTCACACATTCATATGAAATAACTAATATCTTGTCAAACCATGGAATAGAACCATAACAAGAGCACATCATATAATCAAATAACAATAAATGGTTTATGGAATGTTATCACCACTAAGTATGTAGTTCCTATAGAATTGTTACTTACATGAACTAGAATTTTAAGTGGAAAATATCCTTATTATCTTACTTAGGTTTTGGGTAAGAAAGAAGGATTTAATGCTATTTTTTATGAGATTTTAATGACGATTTTAACCCTTATTGAGTGAAAATTACTAACCCTTGTTGGGTTATGATGGATACTGATGACCTTGTTGAATACAAAAATGGCGACTAATGATGTCTATAATGAAGTTGAAATGAGTATGTATGTGTTTCTTAAATGATGGCAAATGGAACTAATGAAAATGATTAGGAATGTAGGATGAACCAAATTAAATACTCCTTTGGAGTGTATTCATACTCATAATCATAGATAAATTATGATATTCAAGTACGTCGTTTCTGAATATGCTGTGAAGGAATATTAGTGAGGAACAATTACATCTAATGATGAAATAAATATTTTACATGCGGGGCATATAACGACGTGATGAGAGAGATGACGATGTTTCACTTGAAGGGGGATATGTAACACCCAGTGGTGAAAAGTTAATATTTAATTTAATTTTACCGTAAACACTTGGTAAATCACGAGCTATGTGGAAAGCGTAAGTGGGAAACTTTAATATATAAAGCTATTTTAATTTTATATAATAAAAAAAAAGTTATGAAAAGTCTTGGAATTCATGGGAAATTACCCTAGATGATATTAATTTAACATACCATTAGATGACCCTTAAAGGACTGTAGTTTACCTCTCTAAGATAAATAATCTCTATTCCAACAAGCTAGCCAAGAGAGGAGAGAGGAGAGAATAAGTGAGGAAACCTTGAAGACTTGGTCCCTTTTGAAGGAGGTCGGGTGGGGAAATTTATGTTGAAATATTATGAACATGCAACATGAAGTTGTTGAAATAAGACACGACACTACCAGTTAGGGTATTAGTGAGGTGGACCGAGGGCTAGTGGAAACCCTAAGATAGACTTAGAGTCTGTAAATTATTGTCTAGAGTCATTGGTCTTGATGCGAGAAAATAAATCCTATTAGGTAATTTTCCATATGTTTTTCTAGAATTGAAAAGGCTCACGTGGAGATTTAATTTATAAGATTTGGAATTGAAAAGGCTCACGAGGACATTTGGATGAGAGGACCAATATCATCAATTAGGAAGAATGGAATTTCTCGTTGGTGAATTCCCTCGCTATTTAAATTAACAATATAAGTGCTTTATAATTTTATTCTTTCAAAACGTAATTGTTATTCTAGGACTATTATTTTAGATAGTATAACTACATGAAATCTTGACTTCTAGCCAAACAGAATCATTATTCTAGAACTGTTATTTCACATAGTATAACTATGTGAAATATTGATTCTAGAAGTAATTTATTGTAATGGTTCAATGATTTTCTTGTGAGATAATCAAATGACGTCATGTGCTAAGAACCTGATGTTGTCTTGGTAAAAGTTTATCAAGGCTTTTAGCATGAGGGATTATGGAAAATATTTCCTAAGATGACTCAAGTCTATTGAATATTACTATTAATAGAGATGTTGTAGAGATAGGTTAGATCCCTACTATTATCAAAATCAATCTGTATTCATTTATATATTAAAATCTAAATACCATGATAGGTGAATAGTAGGTCCCAACAAAAATCGAGGTCACTCTCATCCTTCGTGGTATTCTAGAAAAGAAAAAAGTAAAAATAAAACTATGTTAAAGAATCTGTGTTGAGGGCATAACCTTATGATAGTTGTACAAAAATATCTAAATAAATTTTACAAAAGAAAGCAGGGAATATTTTTCAGGTTATGTAAACTTTATAAAAATAAATGAATCCCATCAATGTTTTGTACCAAGAAAGCATAATACAAAGAATTCTCCTATCAGCTAAATGACTTAATTCTAATAAATGGGAAGATAAATAAATCACTTAAATCAAACCCTTTTCCTAACATATGTAGTTAAATCAACACTTTTCAAACCCTTTTCCTACCATATGTATTTAAATCAATACTTTTCAAATAGGGGAAAACACATAAAACAAAATTGGCCAAAAGCGAATAGGTATGCACTTATTATGAGCAGAAATAAAATAAAAAAGTATAAATAGGGTGTTGAATGGGAATCACAACCTAAAGGTAGTAGGAATAAATATGTGATTATCATTCAAAATATATTACCTAGAGTAACTTTTCAATTTAAAAAAACAAAAACAAAAACTAAAAAAAAAAAACTAATGTTGGACATTGAATTACATCAATAATTTACAAAATTGGTACTTCATGAAAGAGAGATAGAGCCTCAGGTCGATGAAAAATAACATTAAATATTTAATATCTCAAACCATCCACATAACGGTGTTATATCAATGAATGTCAAAGTAAACATCTTCGGGAAAGGAAAATTATATATTCTATTGAAATCTGTTTAACAATATTTTAATGCCAAGTCGACGGGTTGGGTCATCGAAATGGGCACCAAACCATCTGGAAGGTGTTCAAAATACTGGAGATCTTGCCAAGGAAGGAGAGAAAAATGAAAACCTGAGTGAATCCTGACTGAGTAAACTGAAAATTCACAGGAGGATAACAAATTTAAGCGAACCTGCATCTGTAAGCGAGAAACTATTCAGCATTAAATCAGTGTGTATGAAGAAATTTCGGTTTTCCCAATTACAAAAGTAAATATGAATGTAATTACTTTGTTTGATTCCAATTTTTTTTAGGGTGCCATGCTGCAACAAGAAAAACTTTTGTGGTTATTATCAAATATCTTAAAGAGAAATAAACCTAAACAATAATTTATACCATTAACAGAACAATCTGGTGTCATATTTAGCACCCTAGTAAGAACTCCATTAAAATGTTCAAGCTTGGGTTAAGAATAATTTATAAGTGTTATATATAAATATACAAATCATAGTTACAAAATACACCAGAATGAGAGAAAACAGTACGAAAATTTTAGAGTTTGATTTGTATATGAAATAATTCCATAAAGTTCGATTCAGTTCATGGTAGCGTTATCATAAAATGAATAATATCTATGAGAGCTTATATATTACATTACAGACACATCAATTTATACATGGTTGGGCTGGAGACTCAACAATGAATCTCGTCGAATGACATTTATTTTCTTATCTATATTAACTACTCCCATCAAATCCCACTGACATGTAGAGACAACTCGCGGTCATGGGAACATTCATAGTCAGTGTCGTGATTAATATTCTAACACCTCCCCTTAATCACAACTTTAATTATTAGCTTGTTGTTGGGATTCAGAGTGCAACAATAGAGATAACATGGTTTTCAAAAAGGAACTAAAACAACAAATAATAGCCAGAGAACATAAAAAAATAGACTTCTCGAGAACAAAATTAATAGATTTATATTACAAGAGAGGCCTTGCCTTTCTTGGCTTGACATGCTCAGGTAGAGGTAGGAAATACAAATTTATAGTTGCAGAAGAGGGCTAATTCTACATGTGAAAAACATATGATTACATATTCGATCATGGTGGTTGGGCACCATGTTAGGTTCGATGCTTTTGCTTGTTAGAGAGTCGGTGAGGTCATTGAGGTTGGTGTCTGAATACGAATTCATATCTAACATTCTCCCACTTGAAGTCGAAGGAAGAATATTGAATCAAGTCATACCGATGCCTAACATGCCTCTACATAACTCATGCTTACTTATTAGTAGAATCTTAGTGAGCATATCAGCAAAGTTCTTATCTGTATGGATATTTTCCAAAGATATTTGTCCTTCCTCCAACACATGTCAGATCCAGTGGTAGCTTAAGTCAATGTGCTTGGTTTTTGAGCAAAGTGATGGATTTTTCTCCAAGTGAATGGCACTCTGACTATCACAATACAACAAATACTTGTCCTTCTTGATTCCTATCTCTCCCAGGAATCGTTGCATCCAAAAACTTTATTTACAAGCCTCTATTATACCTATGTACTCTGCTTCTCTTTGTTATGAAGGTAAATCCTCTTTGCGGACAAAGACGATCCCTCTAGCCCTAGGGTGGGTCTAGTAACAAATGGACATGCTAAAGTGTTTCTTCCTAGTTAATGAATGAACAAAAGACATGGTAGATTGACCTACCTTGAATCTAATGTTGTCGATGTTGCGGAAAGAGTAGTGGTCTCTCGCTCCTATCTTGGCAAGTCACGATTCGTTCGCTTTCAGGCTCAGATACTTTCACATAGGACAAAGAACAAGAACAACATATGACAAAATAGTTTCACTCACAACTATTAGCCAGTCAAATAGGGCTAAACATATCACATCAAATAAAAATCATAACACAATAGTGGAACCAAATAGTAGTCATGTATATTAATGAGTAGAAGGAAGAGTATAACTGATGCTTTGATGTCGCAATCTCCTCCAACGGGGTTCAGATGAAACACGTCTCAACTATCATTTAGGGAATTCGGACCCAAGCTCTCTCAGAATTCATCAACTCAAGCTTTCTCAACACAATCTTTCTTACTCTATCTCCTTTAGCAGCTTAGCTATAGTATAATTCTCTTAGTTCAGCTATTCAGCTGTTCAAGTATCTTCTACTAAAGGAGATAGTTTCTTATATAGAGGGAAGAGAGGAGGTTGGGATCCCTACAAAGGTGGGAGGGAGTCCTATCCTTCAGGAGAGTTCCAAGGGAGGTGGAAACTACTAACTAAAGGAAGGAGTCCGTGGTTTTTTTAGTTCAACCACTCCTAATGACTCATCCCCAAGGTGGTTGGAATGGAACCTCAGCCTCTATTTTTAAAAAAAATTCCATAAACAACTTGGTGTGGGTGTCTAACTAGCACATAGCACTAAGTGGCGCAGGCTCAGTGTTGAATTTCCTGATCGGCGCGAGGATGTAACGAGCTACTCGCACCAAGGAAAAAATAGGGATTTTCACAACTCTACTTAGGGAAATGTCAACAAGAAGAATGTTGTTTTCATCAAAAGGGATACAAGGATGGTATTTGCAAAGTATGAAACTATTTATTGGTCACAGAAATGACCCTCCAATGTGCAATTTGGGGATTACAGGGACAGTGACAAAATGTTGTGTAACAGATGCCCCCTAAAGTATAAAGTTTGAGAAAGAAGGAGGGATGAAATACTTTATGAGAATGCGTTCGAGCCAAACACTGTTGTCAGAAGACCTACAATTAAAATTACAACTGATATCTGTGATACATGAGTCATGTGGAATGGGTGCAGCCATCCATAATAGAATATATAAAAACTGAATCTGAGGTATGGACACAACCATCCAACAAGAAGGATCAATAAATAGACTCAAGTATGGTTGCAGCCATCCAATCAAGAGAGTCATGCAGTAAGTCATAATAATCCACAAAAATCCGTAGCCTGGATTTTATCAGAAAAAATCCAGGGTCTTGCACTCCATCTCGACCCAAACAAGTACAATTTCAAGCATGCGAATATATCAGCTGAAGTCGAACATGGAGGAAAATCGTTTGATTACCAGCCAATGATGAAAACTATTAATAGATGTGAGAGAAACCACCAATGATGACGATGGTCCTCAAGGTACAAAAGGTACAATCCACAGAATGTGAAAAATGATCTAACTTCGAACATCCGCAGAATCACTCGATCGAAGGCCAATGATGTGAACCTTGCGTCGAATGCAAAAAACCTACCATTGAGGCATGCAGGGTCCAAGGTACCAAAAGGGAGTCTCTAGATAAAATTATTGGATAATGAGCTGAAATCAACAGGAAGTGACCTGGTCGAAGGAGGGCCATAATGTTTCCCACATGATCGACACGAGACAGAGGAACATGATGAAAGTGAATCAAGACCAACAGGGAATTACAGGAAGGTTGAAAATTGTAAAGGAAAACTTCTCTTGAACATATCAATAGCACAACACTAGATTTGGAAGTATTTGACATCAAAGGATCTGAGGTCATGATGACGTGGCAAAGAGCAGATGAGAGGTCAAAATATATTACCCAAACCCATGGAGGCAAAAATGACGAAATGAGATGTCCCCAACCCAACACGAATGTAGACAAGTGCCATGTTCAAGAGCGACATATTGCCAACATAACTAAAACTTGGTTCCATTTTCCCACACCATTTCTGGCAAGTACCCCAATTATTTTTTAAAACAAGCTTGAAGGTGATATCATATGCTTGTACTGTAATTTTTTCCTTTGGAAAAATCCAACCTAGTACATTTTACAAGCCCTAAGAAGGAGGAACTCGAAATAACATCATGGTGACGAAGTCCGATGTCATTAGGGTTTAACAAGTCTAACAAAGGGAGAACTCGACATCTTTTCATATTTAGAAAGTTTGAAAAGAAGGCAGAAAACAAAAATCCAGCAGTCCCTTTTCGTAGGTAGTCTCAAAGACCGGAAAAGGTAGAAAGCTATGTCTGTGAGAACCTCTTAGTTGTGATAGGCTAAGGTATTCATTTTTCGTAAATAATCTATCCTAGCCTGAAAAAGGGTTAAACATATATTGGGTAGATATCGTTTTTCAGCCATTTAACGAGTTCAAAAAGACAAAAATCTCAGAAATCTTTTCAATTTTAGAGGGTCAGAAAAGAGCTAGAAGGTGACTCTAGTAGTGAATTTTTCGTGTTGGTACTGAGCCCGAAAAATTATAAAACAAAACTCATTACTTCATCATTGTAGCATGAAAAACCTATTGCTACACAAGAGACATGTGTAAAACCCATTTCTCGAAAATAACATAATAAAATAATTAAAAAACATGCCTTAAAACCTAATTAGGTTTGTGAAAAAGTTATAAATGCAAAAAATGGTAAAAATAATTACTTTTCACTTTTTACCTCTTGTGGAGCAATAGTTACCCATTTTACTGTGCAATCTTGCAGCGACGATAACAGCCAATCTAGAAGATCAATCGAAAATATGTCAACTCCAAGTAAGAGTTGAGATCCCTCTCATCATTTCAAGTCATTTCTTGCTTCCTACAATTTTCAGTTTCAAATTTTGGGGGAAGGTATGTAAAAATTAGGACTTCGCGGTTGGCGCGGGTTTTGGGTACGGAGTCATGCCAACCGCCCGATTTTTAAGACTAGGGAGCGCCCATTGGTGTGACTGTTTGGGAAACAGTCATGCAAACGGAGCAAGCCATTTTTAGCTAAAAAGTCTCATCAAATACCCCAATTGTTTACAGTTTTAAGGTTCAAAATTGACTAATATCACTCATGTGTGTGTGTTTTCAGGTAGAGAAAGGAAAATGGTCATTGAATGGAAAGGACGGGAACATAGTGAAGAAGATGAGCTAGCCATGGAAAATGAGGGAGTCATGGAAGCTCTCAAAAATTGTGGTTTGAGAAAATTATTCCTAATGCCATTTCTTCGAGCCCAGCCAGAATTACTGTAGTATCTGATCAATATATGGGACGAAAATCAAGATAATTTCATCCATCGGGATCAATAACTTGAGATTGATGTCTCTGAAATGTACATCACAGGATTATCGTGAAGGGGTGCAACACCAATCCTTACTGGCACCCAGCCCTGCATCGAAAACATGACTATGGTGATAGATAGGGTATGTCCAGCAGCACGGAAGGGATCAGGTAGTTGGGAAGTTGATATACAAACTATCCCATATTTGACACTACGCATCATATTTCATACCATCACCCAAGCTGCAGGATCACAAGCACCGCACAAAGCAATAAAGACACAGTTGCTTCTTGTTGTAGACAACATGGCACCAACCGTCTACAATTGGGCAGAGGCTGTGACCATAAACATGAAGCGCCAACTCACCAAATCCAAGAAGACCAAAATGAAACAATTTGGTTATGGATCTATTCTAGTATCGTTCTTTTTGGAACAACTACCCATTTTTTAGTGACAGGAGGTTATAGTCCCGATAGCACTAGCGAGAGAACCATGGATGGCTCGATGGGAAGATTTGATTCCAAGGGTAGGGGGTGGTCAACAGATGTCCTAGAGACTAGAATTATTTTATTGGCTCTGTCGACAGTTGATTGTCGTAGAGGAATTTCCCTACTCTGGCATAAATTTCACTGATGATCTGGACCTCCCACTCCCGGAGGGAGAATATTGGGATGAAGATTTGGATGAGACTCATTTTTAAGTTTTATGAGTATTATGATTTCTTATTTATGCATTTTTTAACATTAAATCCATGTAATTGCAGATGTAGGCTCAGAGAGACCTGCCAGCATGTCACTGATAGTGAGGCGAATCCCTCGTGATTTTGACCCCCAAGGCAAGGGCGGCGAGGAAGACGAGATAGTGCGAAACCTAGAGGGGATCACACGAAGAGTCTCGGATTATGCACATTTTGATGATGTTCCTCGTGCCTGCCAAGGACATATAGTAGGGGTGCCTAGCTGAATTCATCGCTTTATAAGGTGGCTAGTACAGGCAGTGACGTGTTATCATGAGCACCATGCTGATTAAACACCTAGGTTTTATTTTTTCTACATATTTTTGGAGACATGATGTCTCAGGATGTAAAAGAAACACACAAATATTTTTTGACGTTAAGATGCACATAGTTGCAAAAATCCGATATATATATATATATATATATATATATATATATATATACATTTATTTCCCTACATGGATCTCTTACATATGATGATTCTTTTATAAATGATGCAAATGTCTATCCAATACAATGTTAGCCATTGTATCAGTTAATGTGTTCATTCGTCTAGGAATATGTTGATAGGTAATAAAATCAAAATGTCTTTCCAACAAACGAATATGTAAATACAATCTCAAAATGTGCAGATTTCTAGCTGAATAATGATTATTGAGTTACAAAAAAACAAGCTGTGAATCTAGATTTACAAGAAATGCACGTATGCTGAGGTTGATTACCTCGGTTAATAGATAAATTACGATGCTATATTTAGCGACATTTTTTGTAGTTCATCCTAGAAAAATACCTTGCAGATCTATCAACTCACCAGTAGGATCATAAATTACCCAGAATTCCCGGTACCGCAGGAAGCACCATCTACGAAACTGACATAAGGGGTAATAGACATCTGCACAATAAGCAAGACCCAATGAGTAGGAAAACGATCACAAAGCACATCAAACCAGAAAACATGTAAAAAAATGAAAACAACACCTATGTACACTTATTATGCATGAATGACTCATGCATAATATTTTTTGAGATACAACCAATTTTTGGGCTGTTCAAGAGGATGACCTTCATAGTTAATTAGCTCATAGGCCCCATTATGCAACACACGTTTAACGATGTAGGGTCCATGCCACATAGGTTGAAATTTTCCTGGCCCCAGCTTATCATGAGCTTGGTCATATAAGAGGACAAGATCTCCTTCAACGAAAGAACGAGGGGAAATTGAATGATCAAAATGAACTTTTACTCGCTTTTTCTGTGCTTTGATAATGAGAGCAGTAAAGCGATGGGTTTCATCCAACCTTTCTAAATAAAGGAGAAGCTCTTCTTCTTGAAAAGTATTCGGAAGTAATTCAATAGCCAACTTGGGCGAAGTATTTCACATTCAATCGGTCAAGTAGCTTTCAGGCCATAAACCAACTGGAAGGGAGTGAACCCAGTCGCACTCTTAACTGAGGTTTGATATGCCCAAAGAACCGAAAATAACATGAGATGCCAATTAGATTTGTGGATCCCAATCGTATGTTGAAGCATTGTGAAAATAAATTTGTTTGCAGCTTCAACCTAGCCATTGGCTTGATGGTAGTACGGCGTTGAGCTGTCATGACGTAGACCCAACTTAGAAGTCAACTCTTCCACCATGCAATGCCGAAAATGGGAACCATGATCGGTAACGATGGCTTGAGGGACACCAAACCTAGAAATAATATGATTGAAGATGAATTGGGTAGCTATTTTACCGTCGGCGGCAAGTGTAGGCATTTCTTCGGCCCATTTGGTGAAGTATTCTATGGCTACGATAATATAAGAATGCCCCCCAGCTGAGTGAGGGTTACACATCATAAAATCGATGTTGCATTTCACAAAGGGACCAATGGTAATGATAGGATGAAAAGGAACAGGTAGCGCATGCAACTTGCGTTGATAAATTTGGCAATCATGGAATTTACGAACTGAGACAATATAGTCTTTGAAAATAGAAGGCCAAAAATAAACAACACGAAGAATCTTCTATGCAGTAGCATAACTAGACATGTGACTACCACAGGTACCACTGTGACAATAATTCAGAGCTTTCTCGGCTTCCTCGAGAGTCAAACATCGTCGGAGTATGGAATCGACTCCAACATGATAGAGATTATCTCCAACTATACGATAAGGTTACGATTTATGGCGGATGCATCGGTGGGAATCCTTCGTCAACTCAGATCTAAAAGATGAAGTTTGGATATAAACGATGATTTCACTGTACCAAGGATCGAGGGTGCTCATCAAGAAAATCAAATCGTCTAGAATGGATTCCTCAGAATGAGAAGGAGCAGAGTCAGAAGGGAGAGAACAAAGTAAATCAGCAAAGACCAATGAATTCTTATATTTAGCAGCAGTAAATTCCAAATCAAACTCTTGGAGGATGAAAATGCACTTTGAGTATTTTCCCCTGAGCAGTTGTCGAGACAATATGTAGGTCACGGAGTTGCACTCAGAAATCAGCTTCACCGTACGCAAAAGAATATAATGACGAAAATGTTGAACAGCTTGAACAGTGGCCAACACTAACTTTTCGACATGGGCATAACATGTTTCGGGGTCGAGAAGGTTACGAGACAAGTAATAAATAACATGCTCATGGCTGTAATCATCGTCTTGTGCCAAAACCATGGAAATTGTGCTGAAAGTGGTAGCCAAATAAAGGGAAAAATCACGATGATAATCTGGAGGGTGGAGGAGAGGAGCATCGACCAACAATGTTTTCAATGCATCGAAAGATTTCTGAGAGATCTCATCCCAGTAAAAAGGAACACCCTGCTTTAACAAATGTGTGAATCCTTTAGCTATTTCGGCATAGTTAGGTATAAACGACGAAGAAAATTAGCTTTCCCTTGTAAACTCTGCAACTAATGTAATGAGGAAGTAGAGGGGAGATTGATAATAGCCTCATCCTTGAGAGGATCCAGGCGAATTATGACTTTAGAAATGATAAACCCTAAAAGTATACCAGAATCAACGCAAAAGACACACTTGCCCGGATTAAGCTGAATGTTATAGTGTCTACAGTGAAGAAAAATCTAATGAATATGGTCAGGATGATCCCTACGCTTAGCGGAATAAGCTGGAAGGTCATCCAGATAAGGCTGAACGATGTGATGAATATCATGAAAGGCATCAGACATCAGGCGCTGAAACATGGCCCCGACATTCTTCAAACCAAAGGGAAGCTTCTTATAGGAAAAGGTACCCCAAGAACAGATGAAAGCATTCTTGTGTTGATTATTCGAGAGAATTTTGATCTGATTATAACCCAAAAAATCATCCATAAGGGAAAAAATATCGCTCCCAGCACAGTCGTCAATGATTTGATCAATGAAGGGAGTGGGATAATTATCCTTAGGAAAAGCTCGATTGATATCATGATAGTCAACACAGACACGAATAGTGCCCTATTTCTTATCTACGGGGACAATATTAGAGACCCATTCTGTCAATGGAATTGGATATATGAAACCATCTTTAAGAATCCTTTCCACTTCGGCCTTAATGGTAGCAGCTTTCCTAGGATGTATTGGAAAAAGATGCTGACGAACAGGTTTCGAACCAGGGTAAGTAGGAATTTCATGTACCACGATGCTAGGATCAATGCCGGGCATTTCTTCATAGGACCATGCAAATACGTCACAGAATTCACGAAAAAACCTAGTATAGAATTGTACTTCATCATAAGAACAAGTAACCCCAATATGGATGTTCTCGACGATTCTCAGTTTAATGGAAATGTCGATAGGCATCGTTTGAGTAATGTTACTCAAGTTACCTTCCGAAAAAATCTCATAGACTTGAACAGGCGCTTGAAGCAGAGGAGAAGGAACCTGAGAGGAAAAACACTCAAGACAAGTAGACATGGCCCCAAGACTTGGTAGAAACGAGGAACGATGATGACCATCACCCCACGGTAGATCGTGGAGAGACAGGGTTTCTACGATAGCCTCATCGGAAGGAAACACTTCTTTCAAAGGATCTGGTGAATCAAAATTACCAAACCAAGGGGATTGAGAATAGATGTCAAGAGTTATGCTCGAAGGATAAAAATCAGAAGACGGAGTGCCTGATGCGGAAATGAGTTCACAGTAATCAATTTCAGTCGGACTCAACGGCATCGAATCTCTGAATGAATTGATATATTTAGGAGAAGGGATAACCCAGGGGTGATTGGTGTGAGAAATCATGTTGACCTGAATAGTATTTGGTGGTGGAAGAGGGAAAACACCCATGAGGGCAGGATCCTTGAAAATTCCTAGCCCTACACTCTTGTAAGGAGTAGGAATCTTGTCCACGTACAGAACGTTGTTCTCAGAAGAAGAAGTGAAAAAAGACAATTGATCAACAATAATAATATTTTCTTCATGCGGAAACTTAAAAACATGAAAGAGAGTGGATGGAACACACAACATGGCGTGAGGCCAACTATGTCCAAGGAGGAAATTATAATTGAGTTTTGCATCAACAACTTTGACCTCGACATTGACTGACTTCCCTTCTAATGTGATAGGTAAACTAGTGAGAACACCAAGAGATTTAGATTCTCTTCCATCAATTGCTTCAAGGGCATTGAGTGATGAGGTAAGAGTTGGAGAACCAATGTATTTCCAACAAGTAGATGAAATAACAGAGGTAGATGCACCCTCATCTATGACAGCCCGATGAATATTCAAACCATTACTACCAAATTGAATGATGAACGCAATTTTGTGTGGGAGTCATGGGACAAAGACTTACGGAGTATGCCTTTGGAAGGTGGCTGAACAACAGATTTGGCGCTAGGTCGTTTAATCTCAAGAGAGCCAAAAGCAGGTGGGGGAGGAGGAGGACCATCAACGATCTCCTTCCCCACTGCCTAACGCGAACTAGAATAATATTTCGATCAAGTAGTAATGGAGATGGGTGCAGAACCGTTCATCATGAACACTTGCGAACCATATGGAGCATAGGACTGAGGGTGCTCTACCATCTGAGTCTGCTGAGGGAAGGGTTCCTTAAGAATGGTCGGAGCTCCTTGGGTGCCTTTGAGAAATTGACTCACTTCAGACCGTCGAGGACAGTCCTTGGTGAAGTGCTCATCATCAAAAATAAAATAATGATACTTCGGTTTACGTTGAGAACTATCAGCAGAACGAGGTTTTGGAGAATCATGTTTCGGGGTATCGGCTTTGGCCTTACCTTTACCCTTCTTCTTACCTTTGGAAGTGTTATCTGTAGGATTGGCCTGAATAGCATTCACTTTTGCGTGTGTGCTACAATTTGAATTTGACTAAGAAGTTACATTATTGGAAGAAGTATACTTCTACTTTCTAGAGTTAGATGAATGAGACCTCTGAGAAGTCTGCGTTACAGAACCAATAATGCCATCAACGGATGGATTCGCAGGAATTTTAGAGGTGAGGAGCATCAGGAAAGATATCGTACAATGCACCAGACTGAGAATACATGAGATCAACATACTGGGCGTAAGAAATGGCTTTTTCCTTGGTTACACATGCCCCAATAGAAATGTCTTTGGAAATCTGATTGAAAAAGGAGGTAGTGAACCAATGAGTCAGAAGTTGATTAGGTATCTAAAATTTGATCATACGGTGACGATGCTGCCACTCATGAATATGATCAGAGATATGAGTAAATCAGTCCTGTTTCAATGAAGTGAGGAGGTGCATCCTGGTCTCATAGTGGATCGGTAACTGAAAATGTGTAAGGAATGCCATAGCCAAAGAATTAAAATGTTGGAAAACTCCATGAGACAGCTCAATGTACCACTTTGCAGTGGCACCAGTAAGAGTTCGCTGGAAAAGACGAAGACTAATAGAATCATTAACCCAAGAATTAGAAGAACACCACAAGTGGTGTAATATCTGAAATTAGGAAATTTCTACAACAATGAGAATATCTTAAGATATTCTAAATTTGGAAATCCAGCAATATGAAAACACAAAAATGGAGTAGTAGTGACACTCAACTCATAGAATTATGAGAAATATCCATAGCCATATTATTAAGAAATAGTAGCAAAAAATGAATACAAGATCTTGAGGAAAATTCCACTCAAAGTAAGCAATGCTCAGCCTCAAGAGACAAGTACATAAATCATGATAAAACACTGCTACACATGTGTGCCCAAGCTATGACTCCATAGTTTTATAAGAGCAACTTCATGCTAAAAAAATTAAAATACATGGATATACAAATACATGGCCCATACAACATTGGTAGTGAAGATCTCAACTCCCAAAGGCTACCTCATGTCAATCCTAGAAGGATTGGCTACAATATACAAAATATGAAAAATGTCGGATTTGTTGGGTAGCAACTACAACTTAGAAATAGAACTGGATGGAGATGGCTGAATATTATGCTCAAACTGAATATGCCTCTTCCAATGGATTTCTAAAGTGAAAGGTTGATCCCCTCACCAAATATCTCCCCCTCCAAACAATCTGCAAGAGCCCCACTGCAAACGCTCACTAGAAATAACATAGTCACTGGATGAAACTATGTTGTAGGGGCAAGGGACTAAGTTGGCTTACTACCAAGATCTGAAATAAGTCCTGAAACCTTCCTCGCTAGCTTCCCAAAGGAATGGAGACTCCCTCCTCTAAAATCAGCTCCGGAAATGGTGTTGAGGTCTGCCACTACAACACCCTACAACAAAACGTTACACTTGAGTAGAAATAACGTTGTAGCTAGAGGAGGTGGCTTTGGCTTTGAGCCAAGAAGTGTGGAGAATGAAGAAAAATCCCTCAAGAGGCCTCTCAAGAATGAGAAGGAATCCCAAACAGGAATTCCCCGGCAACTCTGCTAAACAAGAGGAGAGTGCACAATGTCTGCATAGACAAGGAAATCAATAATCTGTAGCATGAAAAACAATGGCTGCCTTGCCCTCCTTTTAAAGAAGTGAAGTCCCCCTCTCCATGGGCCCCACTCCTTTTAGGGTTTCCTCCACCAAATAACCCTCTCCCCATTCATACTGCGATGTTTCTCTAAGTGTTCTGCACCTCTTATCCCATCGTTGTTGACTTGGTCAAACTTGACCTTGTCCACTTGCAAATGACCTTGTTCACACATGAGGGTGTGAAAACTAGCTACAATGATGATCCCTTTTCATACTATGAGGGATTTTATTGAAATTATCATTATGCATGGGCCTCCTTACCCATTTATTCTCCTCCTAGGTGAAATCAGCAAAAATTAATATTCCAAATCATTGTAGGAAAATTTTGGAATATTAAAAGTGGTGTGTCATAACATGCGTTTGGGGGTCTTCACCAGGTTTAACCTCAAATTTAGGAAAATCACTAGGAATCTTGGTCAGAACCGGAGGCTAATATGGATTATGAAGAATAGGATCATCTGTCAATTTTGACACATCGGGTAATTCCAACGTAGCAAGAAATGGTAACTTAGTATTGGAAGTCATTGGAGGTCTTTGATAAGGACCTATATGTATATTCCACCCAGTCCAAATGGGATTCTGTCACCATATATTCTTTCCTGAATTATAGGGATTAAAAATAGGATAATTCGGTTGATACTAGGATTGAGGACTAGGATATTGAGTCGAAGCAAACCACTAAGGTCCTTGTTGAGGAGCATAAGGATTTTGTTGCGGAATGTAAGCATGAACTTGAGGTTGTTGATACACAGGTTGATTTTGAGGGTACAAAATCTGAGGTGCACTATATACTGGTTGATTTTGAGGGTACGGAATTTTGTGTGCATTATATACCGGTTGATAGGAAACTTGAGGGTAATAAGCACCCTGTGGTTGCACAGGTTGACCTTGTGGAGCAGGTTGAGCAGGTTGCTGGTAGGGTAAACATGTAAAATTGGCTGTGGAAACAAAGGAATCTGCTGGTGGGAAGGTTGCAATGGTTGCTGAGCTTGTTGAACTTGTTGTTGAAATGGTTGTTGAGGGCCACTAGGTTGATTTTTTGGTAAAGGTTGGCCTAATGGTTGAGACGGTCCAGGATGTCCCTGATGACCAGGTTGACCTAGAGAAGGACCATAGGATTGTCTTGGTTACAAAAATTTTTGGCCATACTGCACGTGTGGTTGTGATTGAGGTGCAACAGGTTGTCCTTGTGGTGGATAAAATTGCCCCCAAACACCAAAAGATGATCTGGGTTGAACCAGAGGTTGACCCGATAGACCAGAGGGTTGTCCATGTTGGAACAAAGGTTGTCCTTGTAAAGGTTGGCCTTGTGGACCGTATGGTTGTCCCTGTGGACCAAAAGCAGGGCCCTGCTGAGTTGAAGGTTGTCCCTCAGAGGGTTTTCCTTGTAAGCCAGAGGGTTGCACAGGCAAAGTAGGTCCCAAATGAGTAACAGATTGATAAGGATCATAAACGGCCTAATAAGGATCTATAGAAGGCATATAAACTGGATTCCCGCACTCATCGTAATGGTGCAGATATACATATATGGGATTACCAATAGAATCATAGTAATGAAAACAAGGATCTCTAGGAGGTGGGGCTGTTGAGAACCCTGAGAAATCTGCTGAACAACTAACAAATATTCTTAAAAATTGAAACCTCCAGGAATCACAGGAGTAGTGGAAACTAAACTAGAAGCCACACAGACTATAGGTTGGACAGGAACAGATGTAACAGTAATCGACATATCTAACGCCGAAGGTAACGGTACTGACGAACATTGGACCGAAATTCGAGGAGGAGTTACTGTGCTTGATTGTTCAATGGACGCAACACCAAACATAATCTGACTCAGAGACCTATAGCCAGCCGGAAGTGACATCGAAGGTGAAGAATATTGGACAGAGGCATAAGAAATATCTTCAGGAAAGAGTTTATATTCTCCTGTGGATATAGGCATTCCTTCACTACCAATAGGACTAGAGGAATCCATATCTAAGTCTTCCATAAGATCTTCGAAAAGACTATGTGGACTAGGAGGTATCGTAGCAGCAACAAAAGTCGATCTAGACCTAAGAGGAGGAAATTCCCCTTGTTCCCCAAAACCAGACCAAGCACTTGAAGGAGGCCAATTGAATTCAACTGGCTCGTCAAGCAGAGAGCAAGTAGCAAGGGGCTGGATAGATGGTAGAATGGGCTACGAGAACTCGACAGATCTAGTGGATTGAGGAGTTTCAAAAGAAACGTCTGGAAATAAACCACCACTAGGAGGCAGTGAGGATGACGAAACTGGATGTTCCGCCACTTTGACTATAAATCAGAATAGGAAGGAAAAGAGATAACCAATCAAAAGTACAAAAATAAAGAACGAAGGAAATCAATCAGAGCAAGTAGCAAACTTTTAATGGGTGTGTAATCGTAGGTGACTAATTTTATAACACTGAAACAAAAATTCATTGTTTCATGTTTTAAGAGTCGAGAAACAGGAAAAAATGACTCTATTCACTTTCAATTTGAAATGAGTGTGAAAGGACAAGTGATCGATGTTCTTTTCTCTTGTTTAAAGAGTTATGAAAATATCAAAATGACTTCTCAGGAATTCTAAGCAAGAGGGTGTACCAAGTTTCCGTGAACTGCCATATACACCTTGGTGATCAAATGAAACAAAATTGACCAAGGGCTTGACGTACATGCACGTAGTCTCCCCGAATGTTGTTTTCGGTGTATCATGGTTATAAGGCGGCAGACTTGGCTTCCTATGGATAAAGGATTGCAACCTATAGGTGTCTCCATTTATATACGCGACGGTACGGGGAGCACAACTCCATACTAGCACTGCTTGAAGCCAAAAGGTGAGTGACAACTGCTAGGTTTTAAGACGCCAGAACACATCTCTAGCCTAGACCACTAGAAATGTTTCGTTAGGTTCCAATGTTTCCTTAGGTTCATTGAGTAAATTTTAAAGTTAATCTTGGATTATGTTTCAATTTCCATGCCATATCGAATGTGTAGGCTCAAATTCCTAGATGCAAACTATATGCAAATGACACCATTTCAATTCGATGAATACTAGTTATAAGAAGGATAGAAACCTTTCAAACAAGAAAAAAAATAAAACATGTGAAGAAACTTATAATGCCTTTAATGCAATCAATCGAAAATGAAATTCCTTCCTAGATTGATAAATGCTAGTTATGTAAAGGAACGTTTCACTTTTTGATGCAACAAAAGAATGCAAAGATAGTTTTTTATTTTTAGTTGAATTTTCAACGAAATGAAGCACACATTGTACTAATTCAATGGAAAAATAAATAAACACTAGTTTGAGTTTTGCAAATTTAAGGTTTTGAAATTGAATGACTCAACCAAATCAAAACAGACACAAAAACATGCAATCTAATGAAGAAAAATTTCAATCAAGAAAGAGAGTTCTCAAAACGACCCAAACAAGAAAAGTAATCAATGCTCAAAGTATTGAAGAAGAAGGATTATTCGAAAAATGAAAAGACCATTCAATCAGCAAAACAAAAGGATCAATAAAAATCAGTCTAAAAACATGAAACAAGACTAATAACAATCAAAGAGACTTGTTCCTGAAAAGAAGGCTCAGTGTGCAAGAACACTTAGAAACCCCAAGGTCTTAAATGAAACGGACAAGACAACGGGAAAATGACTGAGGGAAACAAGTCTACAATATTCAACATAGTCTGCAAAGGCTTAAACAAAATAAAAAATAACCCAGAGGCAAGAACAAATGACCAAAAAACTCATTAGGGAGGTCAAACCAAAACCTAAAGGGATTGACGCAACTATAAGGCTATAATCTGTGCCATACAGAGGTTGGCGCGAGTGCTAAAAGAGAAACATGTGCCAATCGACGTGAGTGTCGAGACAAAAAATGCGCCAATCTGGATACCTATGTGAAAAAGAGGAAAAACCCTAACCTAATGAGCATAATTCAACCTTGACTCTCTGGAGTTGAACAGAGAATGGAAACTAAACAAACAAACCAGAAAAAGAGAGACAACTAAACCAAGAATGGAAACCGACCCAACAGGATGACACGACAAACTCGCACTGATCCCTAGTGGAGTCGCTAATTTGTTATGAAGGTAAATCCTCTCTGCGGACAGAGACGATCCCTCTAGCCCTAGGGTGGGTCTAGTAACAAAATGACACGCTAAAGTGTTGTTTCCTAGGTAATGAATGAACAAAAGACATGGTAGATTTACCTATCTTGAATCCAACACTGTCGATGTTGCGGAAAGAGTAGTGGTCTCTTGCTCCTGCCTTGGCAAGTCACGATCCATTCAATGTCATGCTTAGATACCTATACATAGGAAAAAGAACAAGAACAACATATGACAGAATAGTTTCACTCACAACTATTAGCCAGTCAAAGAGGGATAAACATATCCCATCAAATAAACATAATAACACAATAGTGGAACCAAACAATAGTCATGTATATTAATGAGTATAAGGAAGAGTACAACCGATGCTTTGACGTCGCAATCTCCTCCAGTGGGATTCAGAAGAAACACGTCTGAACTATCGGTCAAGGAATTCGTACTCAAGCTCTCTTAGAATTCATCGACTCGAGCTCTCTCAACATAATCTTTCTTACTCTATCTCCTCTAGCAACTTAGCTATAGTATAATTCTCTTAGTTCGGATATTTATCCATTCATCTAGCTTCTACTAAAGGAGATATTTTCTTATACAGAGGGAAGAGAGGAGGTTGGGAACCCTACAAAGGTGGGAGGGAGTCCTATCCTTTAGGATAGTTCCAAGGGAGGTGGAAACTACTAACTAAAGGAAGGATTATGTGGTTGTTTCAGTTCAGACACTCCCAAAGACTCATCCCTGAGGTGGTTGGAATGGAACCTCTGCCTCTATTTTTAAAGAAAATTCCATAAATAGCTTGGCGCAGGTGTCTGACTAGCATAAAGTGCCAAGTGGCGCGGGCTTAGTGTTAAATTTCCTGGTCGGGGTGAGGATGTAACGGGCTAATTGCGCCAAGGAAAAATTAGGGATTTTCACAGCTCTGCTTAGGGAAATTTCAACAAGAAGAATGTTGTTTTCATCAAAAGGGATGCAAGGATGGTATTTGCAAAGCATGACATTGGGTATTGGTCATAGAAATGACCCTCCAATGTGCGAGTTGGTGATTGCAGGGACAGTGACAAAATGCTGTGTAATACTCTTGTAGAGAGAGCTACTATTATTTGTATCATTGACACCCAAGATACAACTGCACCTGCAAATGTATACAAATAACCTGTAGTGGACTTTCTCATGTTGATATATCCATCCATATATGCATATGTAAAACCTTCAATCACAATATCATTATGACAAAAACATAATCAATAATGACTATTACCCTTAAGATACTTGAAAATCCATTTTACTGCTTGCCAATGTTGTTTTCCTGGATTGGCAAGGAATATAGTCACAACTCCTACTAAATATGAAATGTCTGGTCATGTGCATAGCATGACATACATCAAGCTACCAACTGCTAAAGCATAAAGAATATTTCTCATTTATTCTTTCTCTTTGTAATCACTACGACATAATTCAACACTCAACTTGAAGTGGCCTGCAAGGGGTGTACCAACTGGCTTGGCATCCTTCATATTAAACTTGTCAGGCACCTTCTTGATATATTTTTCTTGTGACAACCACAACCTTTTTTTTTCCCTATCACACATGATCCCCATGCCCAATATCTATTATGCTGGACCCAAATCCTTCATTGAAAACTTGCTGCCCAAATCCTTCTTCAACATATTGATCATATTCTTACGATACCCAACAATCAACATGTCATCCACATATACCAATAATATGAGGTACTTTCCTTGATCATACCTCTTGATATAGACACAATTTTCAACTTCTAACCTATGAAAACCATTTTCTAACATGAATGAATCAAATTTCTTGTACCATTGTCGAGGTGCCTGTTTCAACCCATCGAGACTCTTCTTCAACCTGCAAACAAGGTCTTCTTTTCCTTTTTCTATGAAGCCTTCTGGCTGCTTCATATAAATTTATTCCTCTAATTATCCATGAAGGAAAGAATTTTTTACATCTAACTGTTCACATTCTAAGTCTAAAGCAGCAACAAGACCAAGAATGACTCTAATGGATGACATTTTGACAACAGGTGAGAAAATTTTAGTGAAGTCAATACCTTCGTTTTGGTCGAATCCTTTCACCACCAACCTTTCTTTATACCTCTCCTTCTTTTCATCACCTTCGTGCTTAATTCTATATATCCATTTGTTTTGCAAATAATTTCTACCTTTTGGGAGATTTAACAACTCCTAAGTTCTATTTGCCAACAAAGATTTCATTTCTTCTTCCACTACCTTCTTTCATTCTTTATTGTGCTCAACTTTACAAGTGTTGAGCCTTGCAATAGGTATGTATTTACTCTCAAATACTATCCTTTTTCCTCTTCTTTGTCCATTTTTGTGTCATAATATATTAATATCATTAATGGATTTTGCTAAAAGAACGAATGAAATAGTTTAACTGTCCAAACTAATTCCCATTTCTTTTATGATGAAAATAACATATAAAACAATAGTTGTTCCAAAAAAGGAGCAACAGGATCTAACCAAGGGAAAATAAGGCGCGTTAAAGGCGGTTAGATCAGAAGATGAATCAGTGAGAATGACCAATTGTTCGAAGATAGTAATCTGTTATGAATCCCTCAAGATCCCCTGATCTTGAGGGATCACATTTACCTCCTCCTTTAGCAATAAAGGAACGATAAGAATACGAAGACAAACATGATGACATAGGATAAAGTAGAGAACGTAAATCAGATCGTATCACATATTGTATCATGTTTCTTTCATTTATGTATCATTTGATAATGAACAGAATGTAGTTCTGAAAGACAGAGTTGTATTGTAATGACTGTGTTGATTAATATATAATTTGCATTGTTGTTCATTCGATTGTTCTGGAGTAACTTAGCAGTGTTCACTGGCGGCTAAGGGTCCGTTCTCTGGTGAATCTCGTTGTTGTTCTTTGTGCTATACTTTTCCATTTACTGCAAGTATATTATTCTTTTCTGCTTTACAGTGAATTACTTTTGATAGTTTAGATTTTTGTATTTATTCCCTTGAGTGCGCATTACAAATTTATTAGTTGCTTGTTAAAATAATTGGCTTTGATTCCTCCAAGCATAAACTGTTATTTCCATTACTTTCCTTTTGTTTGATAGTTTAGATCTAGTTGAAAGAGCTCGGTTAATGCTTCAGTGCTCTCGGTTTATTTTCATTTGAATTGGTTGAATTAAGAATGAATCACAGTTCTTGGTTATAATACTTAGTGAATCATTTTATTTTAAGCTTTAGATTTATGATTGCATCTATATTAAAATGATTGGCTTTAGCATTACTGTTTGTTTGAATAGCTTGCACATATTGTGTACACCCTTGAGATAAAAAGACTTACCCTGGTTGATAATTAATGTGAGGAAATTAGGAGTTTTTAAAGACACCTATTAGCACCCAACAAAAAGCCTCTTGAAAACAATTATGCTCACCTTCATCAGTCAATATGATATAGTTTGAAGGAGGATACCTTTGTGAAGTCTTATGAGGCCTAGAAGATCTACGAACCAATTGTGATGCTGTATTATCAGGTTGAATCTCCTATAAATATTCCTGCAATATTCATTCTTGTTGGTGTTCATCACTTTCCCCTTCCTGTCTTTCCCGCTCTTGAATTTTTTGCCCATTCCTACATTGGTGGGATGTCCCCATGTTGTTCTTCAAACCTGTCAATAACTTTCTTGACTTCCACCTCACCTACATTCCTCTTAAACATTTCTACTTCATGAAATATAACATCCCTACTTCTAATAATTGTATGTTTGAATGGATCCCATAGACGATAACCAAATTATTCATCCAGGTATCCCAAAAAAATGCATTTCATTGATTTATCATCTAGCTTAGTTCTATTTTATTTGGGAATAAGTACAAATTATTCACATCCAAATATTTTTAAGTGAGAGTAATTAAACTTCTTACCAATCCAAACTTCTTTAGGGATGCCTCCATACAAGGCTATAGATCTATATCTATTTATGAGGTAGCAAGTTGTCCTCACAGTCTCTACCAAAAAATTGTTGTCCAAATCGGAATTGGACAACATGATCCTTACCTTTTCCATAATGGTGCGATTCATTTGTTCTGCGACACCATTCTATTGAGGTGTACCAGGCATAATATTCTCATTCTTTATGCCAAACCTAGTACAATATTCTTTGAATGCATTTGAGCAATATTCTCCACCATTATCTGTTCTTAGGCACTTGAGAAATTTGTTAGTCTCTCTTTCATCAACATGGAGTTTTTGAAATATTTCAAACACTTCAATTTTACTTTTCATGGGATAGGCCCAAACCTTCCTCGATGAATCATCTACAAATGTTTCAAAATATGATGCTCCTCCTAATGAATTGATGTTAACAGGTCCAAACACATCTGAGTGTATGAATTCTAACATATTTTTATTTTTGTCATGACCACCTCTAACGAATGAAACCCTTCTTTGTCTACCATATATAAAATTCTCACAAAGATCAATATTGTAGGATCTCAAACCTGGTTGTAAATTTTTACCAACAAGTATTTTTAAACCCTTCTTGCTCATGTGACCTAAGCGCTTATGCCACAAATTTGCTGAATTTCCTTCTTTTGTGAAAACAAAAAAATCTGATTTTCCTATCATTTCCTTCAATGAATATAGTGTTCATGCGTTGTGTCCTTTGTCCATGACCAATGCTCATTTGCTAATTTTCCAACATCCTTTTCCAAAGCTTGTGGAATAGCCTTCATCATCTAGTCATCCCATAGAGATCAAACTCATGCACATTTCTGGTAAATGCCTAACCTGTTTCAAAAATATATATTGTCCATTCTTCATCTTCATCTGGACATCTCTCACTCCAACAATACTACAAAAATTATTATTCGCCAAATGCACTCTATTATAATCAGTAGGATTATATGAAACAAAACTATCTTTGCATTAGGTTACATGGTGAGATGCCCCAGATTCAAGGATCAGATCAAAGCTACCACTATATGTATATAAACATGCATCCTCCACTGAAACAGTAAACAACACATCACCATCTATGACTACATCATTATTCTCACCTTCATTTTTGCTAGATGGATCGTAATTTGTATTAGTGGTCTTTGATCCTTTTGTCCTTTCTTCAAGGCTCGACATTATTTCTTCATGTGCTCGGGTTTTCCACAATGAAAACATATGATCTTGCTGTTGGGCCCAAATTAAGGTATGATTCTCACCCTGTAAATACTTCAAATTATGTTATAATTTCGAGGGAATCCCTCTTCACATTAACAATAAGGAATAAAAGATCACGAAAACAGGAACAATTGAACTAATGATGAAAATGATGTTTTATAATAAGAAATTTAATTCTCTAATCTCACATGCAGGAAAACAGAATGCCTGGACCAATAGGCAATGGAAGCCAACCAACAGACGTGATCATATGCAATCCTAGCAATTCCAATGTTTGGTAGAAGGCAAAAAAATGAATCCGAGTCCAAGAACTCAAACGACAGCCACTCATAGCAGGTTTTCATTTGAGAAACACTTTCGAAATTATTGGAAATATCCTTTAAAAGGACAAAGGATGGAGGAGAAGGGGATTCAAAAAACAAGACAACAGATTAACCAGGAACAGTTTGTATAATTACATTTTGTAACATCACTGGATGTGATATAGAGCTTTGAATAATCATCTTTTGAAGCTTTAACGGTGCTAAGGCTTCTGGTGGTCTAGGCCTAACCTCTAGAAGCTCCACGCATGTTTTCACAATCTGAGTAGTTACAAAACCGATGCTTGTGAATATGATGCAGTTGTAACGCATATCTCCATTCAATACAAATACAGTTCTCTTTCTTTAAGATTGTTAGAAACTACATTCTTAGAGTAGGACAAGTGAAATCGTATTTTCCGACTTAAGACAATGTTTTATTATCAATATATAGTTCTACCTACTTTTTTGACATTGCATTTGAATTACAGATCGTAAATAAGATGATTTTATCATTATCTATCTTTATGAATTGCGTTCTCTTTCTAGCATAACGAAGCATTCAACCATTGATCAATTTTGCTTAATTAAGTAATACAGAGAACTCCATTGCAAAATTACTTAATTACTTGTTGTACGAGTTATTTAATTTTCTTCAATCATACTGTTGTTTCATTACTGTCCATCTTAGTCATAGTGCTATTCCATTACTGCACAACTATTTATACTGCTGCTTCATTATTGCTTAGTTAACTAGACCGTTGATTCAATTCGATTCCATTACTGATTAGCTTCATTAGACTAATGTTCCATTTAATTCCATTATTATTCAGTTCAATGCCTGCTTCACTTATTTAGATTGTTTTTCAGTTCAGTTAAGCTGTTGTTTTATTCCGTTAGAGAAACAAAAATTCCTATTGCTCAATCTTAGGTTAAAAATCCATCCAAGTCACCCTTCATAGGATAAACAAGTTTAGGAAGTTAGTAAATTCTTCTTCACAACTGATAAGGAGCATATGTAGACCAGCTGACTTGCATATCTTGTTCCGAAAATCTTGGAATAAAAAGACTTACCCCAGGTTGATAATTAAATGAGGGAGCACTAGAGTTGTCAATAGAAAGTCACCTCTATTTGAACCAACTTTTTGGCGCCGTTGCCGGGGAGAGTGTTAAGAGTCATCTCCATTATTTCATCTTTTCTCCATTGCTGTGAAGAATTGGGTATGGAAAATGTGAGGTAGGAACCTGCGTACTGGCAAGCAACATGCTTTCCCTTTAGCCCGCTCACCAACAAGTTGTACAAAGAACCGTAGGGCAGGTGCTCTTGTTTTATGCCTTAAAAAGGAAGATAGAAGAAATCCGAAATCATTCACAACCATCCTCACAACCCAAAGGACTGGTGATCCTTGGGAGGACAACATATATAGACGAAATCATTAGGAAAGCTGAATCTCAGGCATCTATGGGACCCAAAACCGTTTCTATTCAAAGTCCTAATGTACTCCCTTAGGCAACAGGCTCACCATTTGTAGCCTACGCCAAGATTCACAGCAAGACAGAGGGTTCTGAGAAAAGCCTATAGACTATCATTCATAGAGACATTGACCCTTCAAAAGAGGGAGGCTCTTGTAACTTGCAAGAAGGCGGGGGAGAAACTAGTGGAGGAATTCACATAGAGATATCAGAACCTAAGTCCCCTAAAGAAGAAATCGAAACAGAACTTCCTAGAATCCCAGATCAGGAAAGTGTTGTAAAACCCCCACTGCATTCACCTCGCAAGCCTATTAAAATCTCCCCTCCAGATCAAGAAGTTCCCGAATATTTCTGGCACCTCTTTGATCAGATGGAAAATAATCAACATCAGAATCAGAGGCATACATCAACATTAGAGTACCCTATTGTTGATCATGCTGCCTATGCCCTTATGAAATTCATTCCTTTCCACAACATCCCCACCTTTGATGGGTTAACCACAGAAGATCCTGATGCATTCCTATTTGAATTTGATGTCTTATGCAGAGGATATGACTACACAATCGATCCCCAGAGACTAAAATTATTTCCCTCCACCTTAAAAGGGACAACTCTTCGCTGGTTCATGGGATTAGGAGGGGGAACTATAAACAACTGGGACCAAATGAAGAATACTTTTCTTACCAAATACCAAGACTATTGTCGAACCCGAGATCTAAAAGACGAAATATTTAACATGTCTGCAAAAGACAATGAAACATTAGAGGAATGTAGAAATATTTCAATACAATTTACAAAGATCCCCATATACCACGTTGTCCAAGGACATTTTAAAAACGACAATGCTTAAGGGGATGAAGGAATAATGGGTTAAAATTCTTAACATAATGGGGAAGGGAGATATTTATCAGGAAGAATATGACAATATTATCTCCTTATGTATTAGATGCTCCCGGGGTAGCTCATGCAATAGACCTGTTGGGTGAGATCCTATGAAGAGGGATCTTAAGAAGACCAATGGCAATGTAACTAGGGTTGAATTTGGAAATATATTAGAAAATTTCAAAACTAACATCCTGGGTACTTTAACAATGCAACTTGATGTTTTACAAGCCAAGAAAAAACAAGCTATAGCCAAACAAAACCTGGCCATCTTTTGCCCAAGATGTCGGAAGACGCATAGCCAGAGGGAGTGTCCTTTAGACATGGTCTAGATGTTTGCTATCTGTGCTAAGGATTACGCTACGGATCATTTTACTTCACTTCCCAGGCTAAAAGTTGTCTACAAGGAAGCGGAAGAATAAATAGAGCCAGTCCAATGAATCAGCGCCGGTAACGGCAGGCACGACCTGGCATACCGCAAGACCTGCCTCAATACTTCCCGTTGCTGTAGTTCTGCCAGAAAAACCCTGCAACAACTTGGCAGACTCAAAACCCCTTCCCAACTTGTCCAAACCAAGCATTTCCTATACCACCTTGGCCTACATAGCCTCCATCAGGAAGTAATTGGAAAAACTTCCCTAGTTCTCCCCCTTATTGGCAGAATATCCCATATAAAAACCAATGGTCAAACCCTCCTACTGAAAACACCAATTGGAACTGGAAACGACCTACGGGGATGGACAATCTACTGATAGGAGCAAGGACCCAACAATTACCAACTCCCTACCCAATTCAGCATAACCAGTAGCCTGCCATACACCCTTAGTTACTAGCCCAACCCAATCCCAACCCCAATAATAGAATGATTCAACTAATTCAAATCATAGAGGATCCAAAACCTAATGACTAACAAAAATAGTGCAACGAATTGAGGTTAAGATCAGGATGTACCATATTACCTGTAGAGGCCACAACTCCACCTTAGTCCCAAGTTGAAACATCCATAGGGCCTAGCTCAACAAATATACCAGAAACAAGTAAAGATAAGGAAAAAATTGACCAACAAAGACTTGAAGAACTTAGAGTGACTCCACCTCCATTCCCTCAGAGATTAAACCTACCCAGACCTATAATCAACCCAAATTTTGACATCCTGGGGGAATTAAGAAACCTTTGTATTAAATTTCCTCTTGTCCAAACCATCCAAGACTTTCTCATCTATGTAAATACAATCAAGGAATTGTGTGGAAAAAAAAAAATTAAGAAAACAATGGCTGCATCTACTGTTCATGTGGTAGGAACACTATCTGACTTGCTGCTAGGTAGAGAATCAACTGTGAAATATGAAGACCTAGGAAAGCCCATTGTAACCGTGAAAATTTCTAGACACTCATTTCCAAACACATTGGTTGACCTAGGGGTGGCCATTAACATCCTAACTATGGGAGCTTGTGAAAAACTAGGCATATTAGTTTTATAACCTATAGCCACGCTTCTGGAATTAGGTGACATATCTGTTATCAGACTGGAAAGTATAGTAAAAGAAATCATGGTCTCGGTGGACTTATGGGAATACCCAACTGATTTTTTAGTAATTAATCCAAAAAAAAGGATGGAAGGGCACCCATTGATTCTTGGGCGCCCTTGGTTGGCCATAGCAGATGCTTACATAGGCTTTCGAATAGGCAGCATGACTATCACTAGAAGAAAATCTGTAAAAAATATCATTATTTATCTGCCTTCCAAACCAAGTCTGCCCACGATAAAAATTCACAAACACCCAGATACATATTGGGAAAAAAACATTCATCCACCTCTGACACTAGTAGAAGCCCTCGAATTCAAGGATCAAATTGAAGATGATGTGATTAGTAATGTTATGAATCAACCACCCAAACCTGAAATTTTGAAATTCCAAATGATGAAAACAGTCCTCGAACATGAAGGAAAAGAGGACCCTGTGGCGAACTTCGAGACCCAACATAGTTCCATAGCCACTGTTTGTAACAATATACCTGTTGAGATCAAACTAGGAAAGATTCTAAATATTAATAGTACCCTGGATGACAACCAAAAGAAGAAACTTATAAAATTCCTCCAGAAGCACCAGGGTGAATTTGCATGGGATTACCAAGACATGAAGGGCTTGGAGCCACAACTGTGCACACACCACATCTATACTGATTAGGAAAAACACCCTGTTAGACAACCCCAATGAAGACTAAACCCACATTTAAAATAAATTGTAAAAGAAGAGCTGCAAAAACTGCTAGATGTAAATTTCATTTATCCCATCTCAGACAGAAAATGGGTCTCCCATTTGGTGGTCGTCCCTAAAAAGAATGGGAAGTGGATAATCTGCGTAGATTACAGAGAATTAAGTAAGGCAACTCCGAAAGATCATTTCCCCCTTCCCTTCATTGATCAAGTCCTTGACACATTAGTTGGAAAACAATTCTTCTCTTTCCTTGAAGGATTCAGCGGATACAATCAGATCCAAATAGCTCCTGAAGACCAAGATAAGACAACATTTACCTACCCATGGGGCACTTTTTCTTACAGAGTTTTACCATTTGGATTATGTAATGCCCCAACAACATTTCAAAGAGCCATAATTAGCATTTTTTCTGACTTAGTAAATGAAGGACTTGAAATTTATATGGATGATTTTACACCCTATGGGGAAGACTTTGATCAAGTGCTAGAAACATTAGACAAAGTGTTAGAATGATGTATTGCTACTAGACTATGTCTAAGCAATGAAAAATGCCATATGATGATGAATGAGGGGGTAATACTAGGCCACTACATTTCTACAGCAAGAATACAGGTAGACCCGGCTAAAATAAAGGAAATCCTTCTTTTGGCCACACCTTGTACACAAACAGAGGTATACAGTTTCCTGGGATATGTAGGATATTATTGCAGATTTATAAAAAAATAAAATCACAGATAGCTACACCTCTATATGCTTTGATTGGAAATGTTGAATTCCATTGGACTGAAAAATGTGACACTTCTTTTACAGACTTGAAGAAAATGTTCTCAACAGCACCAATCTTGCGAGGTCCTAACTGGAAAATACCCTTTCATATCTCTTTTGATGCATTTGATACATCAATAGGAGCATTCCTTGGCCAAGAAGAAGACCGAAAGCCTTATGCTATTTATTATATCAGTAAAAACCTTACTCCTGCCGAATTAAATTATCCAGTAACCGAGAAAGAATTCCTGCCTGTAATTTATGCTATCAATAAATTCAGGAACTACATAACTGGATATCAAGTGTTGATGTACACTGACCACTCTGCTATTATATATTTAGATAGTAAATTGATCACGAATGGAAGAATATCTCGTTGGCTACTATTATTGCAGGAATTCGATATAACAATCAAAGACCGTCCAGGGAAGGAAAATGTGGTCGCATACTTCCTATATAGAGTCCCCAAGACAGGCGACAAACTAACAGTTGATGATCAATTCCCTGACAAACAGTTGTTTGTTGTATAATTCAAAACACCATCGTATGCAAATGTGGAAAATTATCTGGTATTTCGGAAACTACCCAGACATTTAATGGCGAGAGAACGAAAATTGATTATACAGCACATCGCAATATTCTCTTGGATTGAAGGATACCTATTCCATACAGGGGTTGATATGCACATACGTAGATGCATAAGGGAAGACGAAATCTACAACATCTTACGGGCATGTCACAATGAACCCTGTGGTGGCCACTTCGTAGAACGACGGATGGGGCATAAAGTGTTGCAATTAGACTATTACTGGCCTATGATTTTCAAAGACACAAAGAAGTATAGTCAGGCTTGTGATGGTTGCCAAAGAATGGGTTGCCCAGGCCAAGTTGATGAAATGTCGTTGCAACCATAGTTGGTGGTGAAACCATTTGAACGATGGGCATTGGATTTCGTTGGGCCATTCAACCCACCATCAAACCAGAAATCCCACATATTAGTTGCGGAGGATTGTGTCACCAAATGGGTGGAAGAAGTAGCCTTGTCAAAAGCCACTGAAGAATCAGTAATTAAGTTTATCTTTGAACTATTCGTATGATACCACCTGCCAAGGGAAGTGATAACCGATGGGGGGGCACAATTCACAGGCAATAAGACTGTATCTACCTTAAGAAATCATCATATCATTCGTAGATTTACGTCTCCTTACCACCCGCAGGAAAATGGACAAGTAGAAAGCACTAGCAAAGTCCTGTAGGCAATCCTTACCAAGACAGTAGCAGCACACCGCCAAGACTGGGCCACTAGACTACTAAAATCCTTATGGGCTTATCGAACAACCTATAGAAATACCACTGGATATTCACCATATAAGCTAGTATATGGGAGATAACCTATCTTCTCTATCGAGTTCGAAATTAAAAAACTAAGAACATCCCAGGAAGTGGGATTGGACTTAACAGATGCTCAAGCTAAAATACTCCAACAAATAAATGAACTGGATGAAATTCGACTGCTTTCCCTGCAATGCAAAATGATCATTCAACAACAACGAGCCAAGTGGCACGACAACCTAATAAAGAGGAAGGTATTTCAAAAAGGAGATTGGGCACTCCTCTATGATTCTAGATTCCAAGATTTTCCAAGAAAGCTACAAACAAGGTGGCTCGATCCATATGAGATTCAGGAAGTACATAGAAATGATACCCTCATCTTGAAAACTATAGATGGGTCTGTCTCAACATTTCGAGTTAACGGACACAGAGTGTGCCTCTATCACAAACCTCTCACGAAATAATCTTTCTATCAACAGGCACGAAACAATCCCACCATCCAAGTTGTGGCGCAAGGGGGTCACAACCCCGCAAAATCAAGTACATGAGAGGTTTGACAGCATCATTTGTAAATAATGTACATAATTTTTTTGCTTGTTTTACATTCATCCCATTTGCAATCCATTTTTCATTATAAGATTGTGTTTTTTTATTACTGTATCTTTTTCGTTGTTCAATTCGTGGACAGCTGTTGTTCAGTTTGTGAATGACTGTTGTTCAATTAAATTAAATAGTCATCTCTAGTTTCTTACTTTGTTTTTCAATTTATGAACAACTGTTGTTCAGTTTTCGAATGCCTGTTGTTTAGTTGAGCTAAACAAGATGTTTGTTGTGTTTTTTTATTGTTGTTGTTCAATTCGAGAACGATTGTTGTTCAATTTTTTAACGGCCGCGGTTCAACCGAATTAAACAGCTTTCCGCTATGTTTTTATTTTTTATGTTCAATTCTATAATAGCTACTGTTCAATCTTTGAACGACCGTTGTCCAAACAGATTGAACAGATTTTTGCCCGCGTTTTTAATTTTTTGTTCAATTCAAGAACAACTATTGTTCAGTTTGTGAACGGTTGCAATTCAACCGAATTGAACAACTTTTTGTTGTGTTTTTTAAATTTTTTTGTTCAATTTGAGAACAGCTACTTTTCAGTTTGTCAATGGTCGTGGTTCAACTGAATTGAATAGATTTTTGTTGTGTTTTTTTAATTTTGCTGTTCAATTTGAGAACAGTTGTTGTTCAGATTTTGAACGGCTGCGGTTCAATCGAATTGAACAAATTTTTGTTATGTTTTTTTAATTTTGTTGTTCAATTCAAGAAAAAATGTTGTTTGAATTTTGAACGGCTGCAGTTCAACCAAATTGAACATCTCTTTGCTATTTTCTTAATTTTTTTGTTCAATTTGAGAACAGCCGTTGTTCAATTTTTGAACGACCGTGGTTCAACCAAATTGAACAGTTTTTTCCTGTACTTTTAATTTTGTTGTTCAATTTGAGAATAACTGCTATTAAATTTTTGAACAGTCGCGGGTCAACCAAATTGAACAGTTTTTTTCCGTGCTTTTTATTTTGCTTTTCAATTCGGAAACAGCTATTGTTCCATCCTTGAATGACTGTTGTTCATTTGAATAAAACAACCATTTTTGAGCATTTTTTGCCGAACAATATTTAAACAGCTACTGCTCAATGTATTAATAGCCATTTTTTTAATAATTGAGCAACCTTGAGTAGGGAATGGAAGTTGAAAGAGAGAAGGAAAATGGTAAAATTATAAATATGATGCCCATTGGCACTATAATTCTTAAACAGGAAGCTAAAATCATGCACACATGAGATAAAAGGCTAAGTCACCCAGAGTTCAAATACGATATCAAACAATTCAGGACCTTATAATGATATGTCTTTTTTCACTATTTGAGTAGTATGTCCCTGAAACATAAAGAAATGGAACAAGGGGTATTAATGGTATTAGTTTTTCTTCTTCTTTCACCATCCCTCACCCTTAAGGAGTTAATGAGCCTCCCTTAACAATCATTGTGTGTCATGCAAATCTTTAAGAAGTATGGGGTCTCATTACGAGCTAGCCTACCATGATCATAAGGATTGAACAAGTGAAATTCCCATTATGGATACCACACCAGGGTAATGACCTTCTCATCTATTAAAAGGAAAGGAGGTCTCATCACGAGCCAGCTTGATCACTCTGTTACAATTCTAGTGAATGGCATTGTGACTATCTGGCTACCACACCAGTACAGTGACCTCCTTATAGATCAAAATGTTACAATCCAAAAGGAAGTACTACATTTACATGCAAATCTTAAGAGATGATAGGGGGTCTCATCACGAGCCAGCCTACCATGTTCATAAGAGTGTAGCAATTGACATGCCCATTATGGAAACCACACCAGGGTGATGACCTTCTTAGTAACTTGAAGGACAGGAGGTCTCATCACAAGTCGGCCTGATCATTTTGATACAACTCTAGTGAGTGGCACCATGGTTACCTGGCTACCATACCAGCATGGTGATCTCTCCATCAAATTGAGAAAAAAACTATTCTTACATAAGGATCATGGGTCATTTTTCGGGTTAAATAGAAACCCTGTCGAGGCTATGAATGCCTGCCGATAGCAGTGACTCTTCTTGTGGTATGAAAGAATGCTCCTTTAATAACCAATTGTTGTTATATATATCTTGTCTTCCATTTTTTTATACCATAAAGCTATTACTCGAATTAGTGACAATCATGACTTACCATAAGAATAAATAACAAATATCTATTTACATATTTTGAACTTTGGAATGACAATGCCAATCATTACTTGACTCAGTCTTGCTTTTGTCATAACTTTTTAGTTGTGCAAAGACATCATATCGCAATAATGGAAATACTATTTTCTATAGCTTTCGGGTCACCTCCGCACAAGATACAATTATGAAAACTTCTAAATCCTAACCTTTTGCTGCATATGTAGTAATGACTCAACCGTCGATCCTTCACACACAGATTTACCAAATTCTGACATTCCTATGCCCGCATTCATAACCGGCCAAATCTCTTCTGTACTTGAGGGCGTGGGCACCCTTTCTTCAAGAGAGGGGGTGCAATTGGCCTTAATTCAGCAAGCATGTGAAATCCCTGCACAAATCTCATCAGACGCATCAATAAACACTACAATTAAGGCATGAATATTATTTACGTGGAACTGCAGTCTCTCTTCTGCTTGCAGACAATACCCAGTCGAAACAACAGAGCCAAGAAGAAAAATAAATAGAGGAAAAGAGCATATCAGTTATGGGAGGAAATACCCTTCGAAGTGAGCCTTCAAATTTTCTGATTTCAAAAGCGGCAAGTGCCATCCTCCAGTGAGCTGGATGGCTGAAATACGTACATAGACTGCAAGGATCCAACACGAGAATTGCAATTTAATTTCTGCAAAATCTGCAGGAAGGGAAAACTAGAGTTAACGGCCAAAATATACCGGTTACATAGGAGATTATAGCAGAAGTTTCTAGAATTCCAGCGCAAGGGGAAAGATGGGCAGAAAAGCATCTCCTCCTGAGAGAAGTAGTAGCAGTATACCAGGACCCAGATGAACCATTGGAGTGGAAAAATAGAGGGATTAAACCTACCTCTTTACACCATCCATGATAGGAGCCGGCGGCATTCATCCAGAAGTTTATTACATCTGAAGGACATTGGGATGTGGTAAAACCTCGACAGCTCAAAATTTTAGTTGTACTCAAACAAAAAATTTCAATTAATCTGCCTGCCTTTTTGAATTCTATATTGCGTGATACTGTTGTTATATTGAGAAAGGCCAGTGGTTAGTCACCAGGGCTTAATAAAATTAATCATCATTCATGAGTTAGATAGGCAATAGATAGCATGGGATAATTTTGTCAACCCAGAAGCATAGGAACCAGAAGTAAGCCCCGAGGGAACTAAAATTGAGCCCCCTATGGTAAATCCTCCAAGAAGAAAAAGAACCCAAACCTTAAGATCAGAGCCAAACAAGAAAAAACGACCCAGATCACCCCAGGGAACTTCGAACCCCATAAAGGAAGTAAAACCATCCCATGCACCCTTGTAATAATTTGAGGAGGAAATGGCTTGAGTCCTAGGGAAAATAAGGACAAAATATTAATTGAAAAACTCATTGGAAGTAGGGGAGAAAGAGGAACTTGCTAATAAAACTGCCTCCCCCAACAGCTCTGGTCACACTAACATCCTACCTGACCAAGAGGAACTGCAAGATGATGAGGCTCTATCTCCTATTGATAATTACGAAGTGTATAGTGATGTACAGGCAGAGGAGAGATTAGAATCACAAGATGATTCAGGTGACACTGTCCTTGTGGAGCAGAGCACACACACAGAGATAGCCCCTTTGTCACCCAGAGGTAGCATCACTTCTCCTAGTGAGGACCCTCACATTAAGGTCAATTCTGAATATGTAATCATAAACACCATTCTAGACACTATCCCTGAAAAAGAGAATTCTAATCCCCTATCACCTACTGAAATAAGAACAGGTGAAGGTTCAAACGAGAGGAGAAGTGAGAAACTAAGAAAGACCTCCAAGAGATTGGAAAAATTGGTGAAATATCTGAGGAAGCAACTGAAAAAATAAAGAAGGGCCAGGAAGCCAAGAACAACAACCTCTATTGTAGGGACTCAAACAGAACCAGTAAATACTATTGAAAGAGAAATACAAACCGACTTAGTCAGCACCATGGAAACTGGAACACAAACCAATTTGATAACCACTACTAAAATTGAAGTACATACCAACCTGGTAGACACCACCGAGACTGAAGTACAAATAGAACTGGAAAACAACATCAAAACATTCACCCAAATTGAGCATAAGGTTATAGAAGAAATGGGGACCCAAACAAAGGAAGCCCCTGCCTATGCCCATTTAGTAGAGATCGCTGCTAACCAGAGATTACGAAATGAGCTAGTGAAAGTGCGGCATGAAATAAGACAGTGTAAAAAGGAGGCAATGCCATTACAAGAATATCAGGCACTGCAAAATAATTTCACCAACCTCTCTGTCACATTCACCCAGCTTAGAGGAGAGCAAGCAAAGGTTAAAGCAGTACAATAGCAGGTAGAGCAAGATAAGAAGAAAATCTCTACAATTTGCTCTCAATATGATGATGCTTTATCATGCAGAGCTCCGGCAACCAACTATGCCTTGTTCCTAATAGAGTAGTATCTACTCTTGAAAGTTAAAGCTGTTAGAGCAGGGAAACCCACTACCTTCAGGACCATAGAAGAATTTGTCCAATGTTGTAACAATCAAGATGAACAGGTCCAATTCCTCTTGTGTGAGCTCTACATGCATAACCTCTTCTTAGGAGAAGACATTGACAGCAACCCTAGCCCCTTCATAGGGGATGTACAGCTGCAAGCCTTCCTCTCATTTTCCAAAAACCAGATCAGGTTGGTCAAAGCTTACAAAATATTACAGAAAAGATAACATAGTCTAGATTTATGGGTCAGGGGGGAGCCTATGGAACCCTTGCAACTAATCATCCAACATAAGAAATTCATGAGAAGGCCAGGTGTGAGGTCTAGGCTAGGAACCATCCATAAAGATATCATAGAAAATGCACGAGAATACTTTGAGGACATTCCTGAAGTGGCCTTAGCCGTAGCCAAGCAATGGTGGACGGCCTCCACAAACAATGTGAAGAATAGGGAGCCATTCAATTGCAGGAATTTCAAGGCTGCTACCTCTAGGTTCCTTTCATACAAAAACCTAGTCTACAGCATGGGGTCTGCCTGGTTGGGATGTTGATACAGAAACCCTCTCCTCTAGCTTCCTCCCAAGGATTATAATCACAATTACAAATTTCCAGAGGAAGCCACAGGCGCTGACTTTTCACTCATAAAAATAAAACAAGGCTTCAAAATACACAATGAGAAGGCCTGCCCCACCTACTCCTTAAAACATCTACATCTCAATCATCTATTTGCATGAGGACATGCAAATAGGTAAGCAAGGGAGTATTTTGGGCCCAAATTAAAGTATTATTCTCACCCCCTAAATACTTCAAATTATGTTATAATTTCGAGGGAATCCCTCTTCACATTAACAATAAGGAATAAAATATCATGAAAACAGAAACAATCGGACTAATGATGAAAATGATGTTTTATACTAGGAAATTGACTTCTCTTATCTCCACATGTAGGAAAATAGAATTCCTGGACCAATAGGGAATAGAATACAACCAACAGACGCAAGCATGTGAAATCCTAGCAATTCCAACACCAGGTAGAATGAAAAAAAATGAATTCGAGTCCAAGAACTCAAACAACAGCCACGCGTAGCGGGTTGTCATTTGAGAAACACTTTTCAAATTCTTGGAAATCGCCTTTAAAAGGGCAAAGGACGGAGGAGAAGGGGAGTCGAAAAACAAGATAGGAGATTCATCCTCTAATAGACAAATCATGAATAGTCTATCTAATTACGTTTTTGTAACATCACTGGATGTGATATAGAGCTTTGAATAATCATCTTTTGAAGTTTTTATGGTGCTAAGGCTTCTAGTGGTCTGGGCCCAACCTCTGGAAGCTCGACGCACGTTTTCACACTCTGAGTAGTTACAGAACTGATGCTTGTGAATCTGATGCAGTGGTAACGCATATCTCCATTCAATACAAATACAGTTCTCTTTCTTTAAGATTGTTAGAAACTACGTTCTTAGAGTAGGAAAAGTGCAATCATATTTTCTGACTTACGGTAATGTTTTGTTATCAATAGATAGTTCTAGTTCCTTTGCTGTCATTGCATTTGAATTACGGATCGTAAAGAAGCTGATTTTAGCATTATCTGTCTTTATGAATTGTGTTCTCTTTCTAGCATAACGAAGCATTCAACCATTGATAAATGTTTCTTAATTAAGTCCTACAGAGAACTCCATTGCAAAATTACTTAATTACTTGTTGTATGAGTTATTTAATTCGCTTCAGTCATACTGTTGTTTCATTACTGTCCAGCTTAGTCATACTGTTGTTTCATTATTGCACAGCTAGTTATACTGCTGCTTCATTATTGCTTAGTTAACTAGATCATTGATTCAATTCAATTCCATTATTGATTAGCTTAGTTAGACTACTGTTCCATTTAATTCTATTACTATTCAGCTCAATGCCTGCTTGGTTTATTTAGATTTTTGTTCAGTTCAGTTAAGCTATTATTTTATTCCGTTAGAGAAAGACAAATTCCTGTTGTGCAATCTTAGGTTAAAAATCCATCCAAGTCACCCTTCATAGGATAAACAAGTTCAGGAAGTTAGTAAATTCTTCTTCACAACTAAGAAGGAGCATCTGTAGACTAGTTGACTCGCATATATTGTGCCAACACTCTTGGAATAAAAAGACTTACCCCAGGTTGATAATTAAATGAGGGAGCACTAGAGTTGTCAATAGAAAGTCACCTCTATCTGAACCAGCACCTGCCCCTCCTTTATTTTGATAGACCTCTTGATCTTGATTGCCCTTTTCGGTCTCGATCAATCCTCCTACCATGATCTGCTAGAGCTATAGCTTCTCCTCCTTGGTTTTTCGCAATTGACTTGCATCGCAGCTCCTCATTCATTAAAATGTAGCTGAAATCATCAAACTTCAAGGTCCCTATAGGTGTTGAAGTACTCATATCCACAATTAAATTTTCCCAGCTATTTGGCATAGAAAACATTAACAAAATATCTCTAATTTCATCATCCAGATTTATTTTAATAGAGGCAAGATGACTAGTTATAATATTGAATTCATTCAACTGCTCAAAAACTGAAGCACCTTCCTTCATCTTGAGATTGTAAAGATTTTTCATCAAGAACACTTTGATTTATGTTGTGTTGTTCTCATATAGATAATGGAGCTTCTCCATAATCATTTTTCCGTATTTTCTCCAGAAACATTGAAATACACATTATTTGCTAGATATTGGTAGATTGTCGCAATCGCCTTTCTATCTAGATTATCCCATTTCTCATCTGTCATTGATGAGGGCTTCTTTGTTACACCCTTAATCTAAAAATAATGATCTTTTAAAATCAGTATATCCTCCATCTATGATCTCCATAGGGAAAAATTAGCCCTACTCAACTTCTCCATATCATTAATTGTTGTCTCCATTCTCAATAAAATTCACCCAAAATCAAAACTCCACTTGCACCTTTAAATATAATATTAAATTTATCTCTTTAAAAAAAATCACAACTAATTACCTTTTCTCCTTTTTCCCATTTAACAAAATTAATAATTATCAAAAAAATATATTATATATGTTTTATATGAAACATATATAATATATATTTATAAAACCTTCTTTATATGGGTGGAGAAACTTCTTAATTAAAAACCCAAGGCAAAATGTGAGGGGCATTAAGCCTCAATTCCGTATACCATAACGTTGCAACAAAACCACCTTGATAAACACTCGAGCCTCCACATTTTATGCATCCACGGTGACTGTTTTGAATATTCTACATATTGACTTGAGGAGTACTTCTCCCTTCTTTTCCAAGTGGAGAGTCATCTCCCTGCCGAGATCTCCAGATGATGGCCACAAAAAAAAAACAGAGTTGCAGAAAGCGAATCTGTTGCATTCATATTAGGTCATGAACACAAGAAAGAACATGAAAAATGATTTCTATCACAATGCAGCAGCTTTTCACAAGCCTACCTCACGAATATAGCTATGATACCAGTTCTTGGGATTTAGAGTGCAACAACAGAGATAACAGGGTTTTAAAAAAGGAACTAAAACAAAAAATAATAATTGGAGAACATAAAAAAACACATACTTCTGGAGAAAAAAAATAACAAATTTCTATTACAAGAGAGGCCTTGCCTTGCTTGACTTGACATGCTCAAGCAGAGAAAGGAAATAAAAATTTATAATTGCAGAAGAGGGCTAAATTTGCATGTGAAAAAAATATGATCACTATTGAACCTCAGAATTTTCCTTTCTCTGACATCCTTTCTCATCACTTTTTCTTACCTTTTCATAAGTCCATATGCTCCAATCAATGACAAATGTCATGTTTTCTCTCAGGGAATTAATTTGAATGATTTCTATGTTATATTCTAATGTTCTTGTTATTTGAATGGTTTTTGTAACTTAGCTACAGAATGCAGCCTATTCTGTAGCTAATTGTTGTTTCCACAGCTACTTTTATGGTTTGATAGGTTCCGAGGAGAAAATAAAGGAACGAGCCACATGGGAATCTCCAAAATGATCCACATATGGATTTTTTCCTATCAACTTGGTAGAAATTGGCAAAAAAGGGTGTCTGTGATCGTGGTCAAAGTTCAGTTAAAGGACAAAAGCTGAGAGCAAAGAACTCTTGATTTTCTCTGACGTAGAAAATCAAGAGTTAATGAGTTAGAATTTAATTCTATGTTTTGTTTATAATCAACATCTGAGGGAAAATTAGCTCCTCACAGTTATATTTTATTTTTTTTAAACCAGTTGTGCAAAGACCGAAGACAATTTTAATTTCTGAAAACATTGTGTATACATTAAACTTTGTTCTTTTTCGTAATAAAATGATCATGTTCGTGGTTCTAGCTTTTTTCTTAATGCACATATAGTCAAATAGGATCTCAACCTATTATTTCACAGAGGGCCCCTGCATAGGAGGAGGTTTTTCATTATTTATTTTAGTTTAATTTTTTTCTCTGTTTTGTCAATTCACAAGTAGATTAATATTGTGTTGCAGCTTTTAGATCAATATCATAGATTCAAATTATGAATGTTTTCTTAGCATCAATGTTAGAATGATTGTGTAATATTTTCTTTCCAAGAACACCTCAAGTTGGTAGATTCATCTATTTTCCAATTGGATTATGTTTGAGGCAATAGAGCTCACAATTGTTTAGTTTTCTTTCATGTTATTACACTGTTTTTTTAGATCAGATCCTCAGTTAATTATTTAATTGGATGCTCCTAAAGATCAGGCCAAGAAGGTGACTTGTTATACTTCCAAATTGGGTGCTCGAGTGTTTAACCTATGCAATAATTGAGTTTTCCTTTACATGTTTTTAAACTTGTTTCCTAGATTAATATCCTCAGTTAAATGTATAATTGAATGCTTGTCAATCATACCAAGAAGGTAACTCTATTATGCTTCCAAATTGCATGCTTGAGTGTTTAACCTATACAGTAATTGAGTTTTTCCTTACATATTATTTAAATGCTTTGCTACATTTAATTTTCAAAACTAAAGTATAATCGATTTCTTGTACATCATGTCAAGAGGGTGACTATGTCATAATTCCATATTGAATGCTAGGGTAATTGATCATACATTAGTAATTGATTCATACTTCCATTGAATATGCTTTCATCTAGAATAGCATTGCAATTTCAATTTTCAGTCATATGATTCATATTTCAATCCATGGTGTAGGATTAAATTTAATTTTCAAAGTCATTAGAATAGGAGCTCTGTTTTTAGATCAGATTCTAACCATTTAAAAGTTTGATTCACTTTTATGAAAATTAGAATAGTTCAAGAACACTTCCTTTTCCTCCTTATTTCAAATTTACTTTTACACATTTAAATTTCACTAGATTTAGTTGATTCATTTCATAGTTTTCATTTCTTAAAATTAACATTTAGACGTAAAGAACAAAATCCCCCCAAAAAAAATAAAAATACATACAATGAAGTAACAAGAATGTTAACTAAGCACATATAGTGCAACACACTTCATCAGATTACAAACCTCGGTTGATCACTTATGTTGAACAATTTAAGACATTAAATTGGCTAAAAATTTTGGCATTGTTTCCGGGGAAGTGTAATTAGGTAACCTCATTTCTTACATATAAAAAAAATTATATGCATAGAGAAAGAGATTCTAGGGGTAGATTCATAGCTAGAGGCATACGTTTAATTCCAACAACACCACTCACTCCTCCTCACCACGTAGTGATACACCACTATCTCAAAATCATATTCCATACCTGACTGGACATAGAATTCCTAATGTCCTACGGTTATAAATCCAATTAGGAGGACCTCCTACTTCATCGACTGAAGCAGTCTTAGAGGAAGAAGATCCTACATCTCCAAGAGAAGGAGTAACATTTTTCACCTCTATAGAGGCACACATTTTAGCTGTAGAGTTAGAAATTCATAGTGGAGAAGAAGAAGAACCTTTCTTCAACATCCCATTGATAGAAGAACCAGAGGAAGAGAAATTAAATTTACAATTAAATTTATAGATAGAACCTTATATTAGCTCAGAGGAATCTATAATGGCAGGAAGAGGAGTAAGAGGAGAAGGAGAAGGAGAAGGAGAAATGGAGGAAATATTCTATTTAGAGGAAGAGGTGTAGGACGAGGTAGAGGGAACGAAGGAGGAGGTAGAGGAGGTGAAGAAAAAATAAGAAACATGGGAAATGATAATTCTTTTGGATTTCCTATAATTCATCGGGATACAAATGCCACAATGAAAAATATCTGACCCTTTGTTCTTCCAAATTTCCATAGATTAAAGACTGAATATCCTGAAACCTTTTTGTTTGAGTTTGAAGTTTTATGTAGATATTATGATTACTTACAAGAATCTCAAAAAATTAAGCTATTTCCTTCAACACTGAAAGGAGCGGCTTTAAAATGGTTCATGGGTTTAGTCACACAGTCTATTAGGACATGGAATGAGATGAAAAGAGAATTTTTAAAAAGATATTTGGATTATTCCATACCCATTAATCATAAGGATGAAGTATTCAAAATGATGCAAAGCGAGCATGAGAATTTGGAGGATCTAATTGAAAGATTCAATTATAGTATAAAAAGAGCTAAAATGGATAATTTATATCGAGATACCTTAAAATATCTTTTGTTAAAAGCTATTAGTGATGAGTGGATAGATATTCTCAACATGATGGGGAAGAGAGATATCTCTCAACTCCCATTACCTGACATTGCTAAATTATGTATTCATCTCTCAAGGGGAAATAAAAAACTGGGAAAAATCCAAGAAATCCTTCTCTTGCTAGAGTGAATAAATCTACAATTGGAATAGCAAGTAGGGTAGAAATTGGAAATATGCTTGATGAATTTAAAACATATATTTTAGGGAGTCTTAGTGAGCAGATAGACACCATTAAATTAAAAAATAATCAGAAAGCCGAGACTGATGCCTTAGCTATTTATTTTCATAAATGTATACAAAAACATTCTCTAAGGGAATGTCCTCTTGATGCAAAATTCACAGAGACTTGTGTGATTTTCTGAGAAAATCATGAAACTAAAATTTACCCTTCAATTCCAGGTCTTAAGGTAGTTTTTCAAGAAGAAGCAACTTAAAATCCAACAAAATCTCTTTTCTTTGTCTCTAGAAGACCATGGTAGGGGCCACAAACTCAAGGTTTTAACAACCAAATATATACTCAGCCCCCACCAAATAAATGGAATTATTGGAAACAACCTTGGTCCCAACCTCAATCTTGGGCACAAGGAATGAAAAATCCCTATGGTAGATACTCTCAATACTACCAATATCCTCCATCTTATCCAAATTATTCTTCCCAAAAAATTCCTCAAGAAAATCAACAACCCCGACTCCAAAACCAAAATCCACAACTTTTATTATCATTTCCATAAATATTGAATCAACTACCTACCCAACCATTGCCAAACCCCAATAAAAAAAATCCTCAAAATGCCTACATTATAGAAGGAAAAAAAATTCCAACTTACATGATTACTCCACTACATCTTAATGATTTTCAACTTAGATCGGGTAGAATACTATAGAGGAAAAAACCTTCTGTAGTTATTCAAGAACACGATAAATTTGAGGAAGATTATCTACATCCAAATAAAAGTTTTGAAGAAGGAAAATCTCTCTAAAACCATAATTTTGAAAATTAAAAACAAAAATAACCAATAAAATTAACTCCTATCATAGAGAAACCATCAGAATGTATTTCTAACCCTCATTTTCTTGAAATATTACAAGTTGCTAGAGGGGTAGAAAAACATATCATGTTGCCCAATTATGATTTTCTAGATGAACTAATAGATGTTTGTATCAAAATTCCTTTGGTACAGGACATTAAAGAGATTCCAAATCTAGCCAAAACAACAAAAGGGTTGAGAATGATTAAACCATGAAGAAAAAAAAGAATTCAACTAGTAGGAAAAATTGCAGACATAATGATGAGAAAAATTGCAATACATAAATATTTAGATCTAGGAAGTTCAGTTGTAAAAACACATATCAATGGTGTTGAAATTCCAAATACATTGATTGATTTAGGAGCAACTATAAACATCATGAGCAAACAAACCATGAAACAACTCAAGCTTCCTAATCTTCAGTATACACCTACATTACTACAATTAGCAGATAGATTTTTAATCAAGCCAAATGGTGTATTAGAAGATATCTCAGTATCCTTAGGTTCTTGGAAGTATCCTATAGATTTTATCATTTTAACTCCCAAGGAAAATCTAGGCGGGCATCCACTAATATTGGGAAGAATTTTCTTAGCTATAGCTGATGCTTTCATGAGCTATAGATCTGGTGAAATGTATATCTCTGATGGTAACTCAACAAATAAATTCACTCTATATCTTCCAGCAAAAAAAATCACATAATTAAGAGATGAAGAATGGATTGATGATGACAATGATATACAACCTCTCTTTACTATTTCGATCATTAGTGAAGATTGTCAAATCTTAAATTCAATAGAAAAAATTGAATCATCTTCAGAATAGGAACATGATCAATTTCAAGAACAATGCAATATTGAATATTTGTCATCCAGGAAGATGTCTCTATACTCTATGGAAGAGTTTGGTAACTCTACAGTTGAAATCTTCTCAGGAAAAAGTTTGGACATAAACAAAAACGTGGAAAGACCACAACAGGAAAAGTTAATCAAAACATTACAAGAATATTCTTTTGCATATGCATGGGAATACACTGAAATGAAAGGAATTAGTCCTAAGACTTGTATACATCACATTTACATCGAGGAAAATTGTAAACCTATCAGACAACCTCAAAGAAGGATGATTCTGAATCTTAGGGAAATTTTGAAAGAAGAATTGCAAAAAATTTTGAATGTAAACTTCATTTACCCAATTTCAAACAACCAGTGGGTTTCTCTATTAGTGATTTTACCAAAAAATAATGGTAAGTGGAGGGTATGCATTGACTATTGAGAGTTGAATAAATCTACTCTAAAATACCATTTTCCTTTACCTTTATAGATCAATTATTGGATACATTAGCAGGTAAGAAGTATTTCTTATTCTTGGATGGTTTTAGTGGTTACAATCAGATCCATGTAGCACCTGAAGACCAAGATAAAACCACATTCACCTGTCCATGGGGAACTTATGCCTACCGAGTACTTCCTTTTGGTTTGTGCAATGCACCTGCAATAATCCAAAGGGAAGTACTAGGAATTTTTTCTGATCTAATACATGATTGTGTATAGGTATATATAGATGATTTTACAGTTTATGGAAATTCATTTGAAGAAGCTTTGGAGAATTTGGAAAAGGTTCTTAAAATATGTAAAGAAACAAACATTTCATTAAGTCATGAAAAATCCTTTATCATGTTTACTGAAGGAATTGTTTTAGGAAATCACATTTCAAGAGATGGAATTAAAGTTGACACATCTAAAGAAGAAGTCATCTCCAAATTATCAATTCCAGGTTGTGAAAAGGATGTTAGAAATTTTCTAGGATTCACAGGGTATTATAGAAAATTTTTAGAAAATTTCACTAAAATAGCATCCCCACTCTTCAAGTTACTTACCAAACATTGTGAATTCAGCTGGAATCCTGATTGCCAATTGGCATTTGAAACTTTAAAAACAAAAATTTCTAAGCACCCATATTAATAGGTCCAAATTTGAAACTACCTTTTCATATTTCAATAGATGATTTAGATACAACTCTTAGAGCTGTATTAAGACAAAAATATTTGATCCCCTATGCCATCTATTACACAAGAAAAAATTTGACTCCTACTGAGTTATATTAAATTGTAACTTACAAAGAATTCTTAGTTGTTGTCCATGCTATCAAAAAATTTAGACATTATATCCCCCGATATGAAACATTTATTCATACATATCACTCTGTAATTATATACTTAATGAATAAATCTATTACTAATGGCAAAGTCACAAGATGGTTATTACTCTTGCAAGAATTCAATATCACCATTCTAGACCGGCCTGGAAAACAAAACACAGTGGCTGATTTCTTGTCTAGAATTCAAAGTGTCAAAAATTATACTCCAGTTGAGGATAAGTTTCCTGATGAATATATTTTTGCAATAAATACTAAAAATCCTTTGTTTGAAGATATTTCTAATTACTTAATCACAGGAAAGTTACCTTCACACTTGTTTCCTAGAGAGAAAAGAAGAATTATTCAAGCAAGGGCACTTTACTCATGGATTATTGATGAATTGTATAAAACATGTCCAGATCTCATTATCAGAAGGTGTGTTCGAGAAGATGAAATTCCTGAGATTATTAAGACATGTCATGATGAATCCTGTGGTGGACACTTTGCTGATAAGAGGACAACCTACAAAATCCTTCATTTAGGATATTTTTGGCCATCCATCTTTAAAGATACCAAAGAGTGTGTCAAAAGGTGTGACATTTTTCCAAGAATGGGGAAACATGTTCCTATAGATGAAATTCCATTACAACCTTAGATATGTATCGAACCATTTGAAAAATGGGCTTTGGATTTTGTTGGACCAATCAATCCACCATCTATCAAAAGAAATATATTATGGTATGTACTGAGTATGTCACTAAGTGGGTAGAGGCTAAAGCACTTTCTTTAGCTAATGAAAATTCTATAGTTAAATTTATTTTTGAGGATATATTCACTCATTTTAGTGTCCCAATTTTTTTTTTGAAAGATCAGGGATCCCATTTTACATCCAAGTTTTTGGAAACGCTTGTGGAGAACTACAATATCAAGCACAGAAAATCCACTCCTTATCAACCATAAGAAAATGGCGAAGTAGAGTCTACCAATAAAGTGATTGAAGGAATTCTCACTACGGCTGTACATCTACATAGAAGAGATTGGAAAGAAAGGCTTTTTGAGACCTTATGGGCCTACCAAACCACATGGAGGAATACAAGAGGACATACTCCCTATGAACTTGTTTATGGGAAGCAAGTCTTATTTCCTATAGAATTTCGAATCCAAACCTTCAAAATGGCAGTCCAATTCGGGCGTGACTTATCAGAAGCTCGGAAGCATAGATTGGAGCAACTTAATGAGCTTGAAAAACTCATACAAGATGTAGTTCAAAGAACTAGTATAGTCTAGCAGCAAAGGTCCAAATGGATTGATAAATATATCAAGGAAAAAAAGTTTGAAGTAGGGGATTGGGCACTTTTGTTTGATTCAAAGTTCAAATACTTTCAAGGAAATTTTTAGACTCATTGGCTTGGGCCTTATGATATTGAGAAAGTATTTGAAAATGGAGCAGTCAGGATAAGGAAAATTGGTGAAGAGAAGGTACCTCTTCTTGTAAATGGACATCAATTAAAATTATATCATAAGCCAATTTTAGGAGAAGATTTTGTCAAAATTTTCCAAGATAATACTGATATCAGGTTAGTGGAGAATAATCCTTCTTCTTCCCTAACTTAGTTTTTTATTTTTCCTATCTAAAAAGAAAGAAAAAATAATATATAGAATAAATAATATATATATGCGCGCGCGCACACACACACACAGATATATATATATATATATATATATATATATATATATATATATATATATATATATTATTCAAATTTTTAGTGATTAGTATTTTTCACTTGTTGGTGATGACTAGTTGTAACAGCCAAGTTTTCTAGCAGCTGATCTAAAAATTTGTCAAATTTTCCAGCTGGAAAACACCCATAAACTTTTTTTTTCCCTCTTACCTTTCAGTCCGCCCATGATGAGATGAAACCTCATTATCAAATCCTATCTAGCCTCAGCCATACCATTTTTCCCATCAACTCTAAAGAAACAATCCAAATCTGTCCAAAAAGTTTCCCCTAAGTTAGGTAGAGATACTTTAGGAATTTCTCCCTTAGAAAACCACTCCAAAGCCAAATAACCTCTACCTACTATAGACCAATCATAACAGACCTTCCCATTCTAAAAATAAAGCTGGTTACATCCCTAGGTCGTGCCACTAATACACCCTCAAGTCTCAGCAATACATGGACCATAACTCAAATTGATTCTAGGTGTTTTTACAGTGTTTTAATGGATATTTCAAGGAAAGAGGCATACCATCATCCCAGAAGACAATATTTGGCTCCACATGAGAAGACAACTGCTTCTCAATGTGATCTTGAGCCTGGGATGCAGCTACAGAGCAGAGAGTTTTTCATTAAGCTCTTGCGATCACAGTCAAAGCCTAAAAGGACAGTGAAAGGAAAAATAACACTGTCAAAGGGCTGATGATATGACATGACTAAAAAACCTCCTTAATCTATAAGAAGAGGATTTTAAGACTGAAGAACCCCCTTCATTTCACAAGAATAGGGTTAAAAGCGCCTCCTTCATCTATAAGCAGATGGCAAATGGACAAAGTTTGATTTTAAGAGTTGCACTGACTGTAAGGAATTTTTTTTGATGAACAGTGAGACAAAAACTGAGGGTCTCTACATGAAAGTGATGATCAAAGGCAAAGGCAAAGAAGTGGGTTTTAAAATGATTTGCATAAGCTCCATTATGATTGAGTTACAAGGAGAAGATAGTGGGTTGATCATCAATTAGGAAAGATTGTTAAACAGATGGCCAGAAAAGCAATCCAACAATCTTAGCCTCTAAATAACTTCTGCTGACATATAAAAGGGAAACCACCATAAGTAGGTTCATCAAACATCCTTCTTTGGACTGAGATAGAAGTTGAAAAGAAACCAAGCATTTGTAAAAAATAGGCCTCCTTCATTCATAAGCAGAGGGCCAGAGTAGTGACTCATTTTAAGGTTTGGACTGATTAAGAGACAAATGGTAAGAGCAGCAGAAGACAGTTGAAAGCTTCTGAACAGGGAAATCATGTCAAAAACAAAGGAAAGCATGAGTACTATAACTATCAAAAGGCCTGGCTGAGGAGTATAAATTCCTTAAAAGTTACAAAAACTCATCTCCTTGATGAACAGGCTTAAAATTTAGCCTTTGTTCCCTTTAAACAAAACAGAGTTGATAAGTGGTTGAGAGATGGGTCATGACACAGGACTAAGAGTGGTGATTGTTTTTCAAAGGATCCTGTTCTTCCTGTTCATGTAATTTTTTTTTCAAAATTACTTATCATAATGGACAGAAGGCGATCTGAGTTTAGTTTTCCAAAAAGACATTGCAACTATGCACCTATGTCCATAAATATGAAATAATGTTTATGGCATGTCTTTCATATTTTGAAAAAACTTTCAAAGCCAATAAGGCATGTCACCATTTTCAAATGAAGGCATTTTCCTTATGAAAAGGTCAAAGGCACCTCACTGTTGCATTCCAAGTAAAGGAGAGGTCTAAAAGAAGTCCCCTTTGATGAACAGAGAATGGTAAAGCATGAGTGAAGGGAACTAAGTTTTTGGCACCCACATTCAAAAGCAGAAGTTGTCAACCAAGTTCAAAGAGATAAGTCATCTCCTTGCAAAATGGCAAGAGAGGTTTCATTACTCATTGATATGTTTTGAGCAGTTTTCCGATTTTGAAAGTGTCACTAAAGGGTCAGCTGTGGTAGAGGTTACTTTTCAAATGTGTAAACACAGTAAATAGATTTTGACCCTTGGAATGATTTTATTATAAGAGGAAAAGAGTCGTAGCTATTACAACTGTTAAATTAGTACGCACAGACCTTTTTACCAACGCTAGTCAAAATATGGGCCCCTCATAGCCCGTTCAAAATCCTTGTGGTTGTGTTTTCAAATAAAAAAAGGCATTGGTTTAAAGATAAAAGCTTTCAAAACCCTCACAAGTCAAACTCAAAGGTACTTTTGCTTTTTCACTTTCAAACGGAGTTAAGGAATGTTGCAAATCTATTTTGGAATTCCAAAACGCAAACAACACTCCTCTTGCTATTCACGAATACCGGAGAAAGAAGTTTTGAGCGAATTCAGAGAGATTTTTGGGCTTAAATATTGCGCGGCGCGCCTATACAGTTGCGTGGCGCGTTCAGGTGAATTTTTACAAGGAGGATACATTGTCGCGCGGTGCGCCTGTAGCCGCGCACGGCGCGCCTGTAGGCGCCCGTCACGGCCGCCCGACAAGTGACTCGATAGCTTGTTTTGTGCGGCGCTCTCTCATTCTAAACATGCCACACATATTTCAAGCCATCAAAACGCCTCCAAAAGTTTTCAAAGCTGCTCAAACCCTCAAGCAAGGCTTGCCATCGAAGTTTCGAGGTATTCTAGGTGCCTCCTTGGTATTTTTAAATTTCTAAAAAGATGTTGAATGCTGTGTTTTTCAAAAGACTAAATTTTGGTGAAAGGGTTCAGGTCTTGGTAGGAATTTCAAAGTGATTTGTTAAAATTTATTGACAAAGTTTGTCACAGTGGGAGACTAGTAGGAGTGGTTCATTAGTTTCAAAAAACCTGACAAACTGCCCTCAAAACAAGTTGAAAGGTGGAAGCAGTTTTAAAGGAAGAAAAACAGAGTTTGAAAAGTGAAAACAGTGGGCCTATTTTCGAAGAACAGTGATCATTGTTAAGTGTTTTCTCATTTCAAAAAGTTTCCTCGGTGTGGTAAAAAGAAAATTCATGGCTGCCTCTTTGTCCATAAAACAAACCTTAGTGTGTAAAGCTATCATTGCCATTTGGAGGTGTTTGTCAAAATCTGTGTGAGAAAACAGTGAGGACAAGGAGGGTGTTTTGATTGGGAGGAGTTTTGTTTTGCCTTTGTCTAAAATACGAGGCTGTCTTGTTGTCCTCAAAACACCTAGAGCCATGTGACCTTACACAAACACAGAAATCACTTGACTGTGTATCTTTTGTTGACTGTGTACTTGTTTTTTAAAAGTTTTTGTTGATTGGCATACCAAGAGAAGGGGCAGTGTTTTCAGAGGAACATAGACCTAATATCACAGAAGCATCTCACACAGCATTTGAAACAAATTTTCCTTGATGAAACAGTGATTGACAGAGAAGGCAGAGTTTTGTTTGAACAACACATTCTTGAAAACCTCTTTGAGGTAGTTTGGTTTTGCAGAGAGCATCCAGAACAAGATGCCTCCCAGGCAGGATAGTAGGAGTGAATTGCATAAGAGGTATGAGCCTATTTCCATTGAAGAAGTGAATGCACACCCATCAATCTTGTTCAATTTCCATGAGGTTAGGTGCTTAGATTTTTGTCAAAGGGTGTAGGAGGTGAAGATTTTTTCTCCTTTGAAACACCTTTGCGCTTTGAGGTTTCAAGATAAGAATTTTCAATTGGCAGGCCTTGACTTCAAGTTCTCCACAAGATCCATCTCCAAAGCCACTAAAATTCCCTATATTGGTGAGAAATGGTTTAAGAAAAGCCATTTTGACTCAGATGATTACAAACCCTTCCTAAAGCCTGAGCACAGAGAATCATGTCCTTCTATTTTCCCTTTCTCGTATCTTTTAGCCAGCTATTCGCCTCTCATGAAGATTATCATGAAGTACTTCACTAGTGAGGGGAGATTCTCCCGAATTTATGCATATCACATTCGACTGCTCATGCATTTCACTAGGGCCAGATTGCTAAATCTTCCTTTCTTCTTACACAAGTGCATTGAGAAAATGGCCTCCAAGTCCAGAAGAAGCCTCCTTCACAGAAAATAGCCTGTCTCTTCCATCACTCTCTCATCAAAATCATCATCCCTCATCAGCTTGAAAAGAGGGAGGTCTCTTGGGATGTTTTCATCACTCATCTGGATTTCTCCATTGTCCATCCAGTCCATACATATCCTACATCTCCTACTCATCATCCCTTGCCTTCTTCTAGCAGACCTATTCCTAAAAAGCTCAAGTTTACTACAGAACAAGCAGAAGAGCCAGAAGAGGGAGAAGAGCATGATCATGATGATGAGGAAGAGGATGAAGGGCAGCAGCATGATGAACAACAAATTTATGATGACACAACAATAGCATGACAGTGAGGGTGAGACAGAGCAACAAAGGCAGCATGAAAGTGATGAGAAAGGACAGTCAAAAGAAGACACACAGCAGCAACATCAGGATGAATAGGGGCAACCTTATGAGATAGAGCAGCAGCATGACAGTGACAAGCAAGGGCATCCAAAAGATGATAAACAACAACCTCTTCAATAAGAACAACAAACTCAAAAAGAAGAGAAGCAAGGCGACAAAGGTAAAGGGGCCATGCCCTCTTCTCCTAAAAAGGAAAAGCCCCGGACAACAAAGAAGAATGTGCCTATGGGTTGTCACTCTAGATGTGATAAGAGCCCTCTGAAGTAAAGGAAAATTGCCAAAGAAGCCCATCATTGATTTTCCTAGGAGGAAGAGCACTAGAATAACACCCAAATCAAGGGGAAAGGTAAGGAAGAAGGGAGTCATGAATAGGAGAGTGCATTCGACATCATCCAAATCCAAAGCGATGATAGTGATCATGAGGCCTGGATTCTAGAAAGCTTCTTGATCCATAGAGAAAGACAAATTGATGCATTGAAGGATGATCTTCATAGAGCAAGGAATTTCAATCAATTTCTGCAAATCCAAAATAGGCAAATGAGTGTCCATATGGCTGTTTATGAGACACGAGCGACCAAGTACAAGAAGGAGGCCTCCAAAGCCCAAGCAAGGTTGGAAGAACTCATAGGCGAGTTTGATGAAAGTGAAGGCGAAGATTAGCCTAGGCGAAAGAGGCCAAGAACCATGGGGCTTAAAAATGCCCTTGAGAAGAAAAAATAAGAGGAAAATGCCCTTCTCCAATCTACTCCTCTCACTGCATTGTTTGAATAGGAGATAGAGAAAAATAAGGAGGCATGGCTTGAGAGAGTAAATGACCACTTGGTAAAGAAATTGGAGAAGGAAAATAAGGATTTAGACCTTCAAAGGAGAATGACAACGCATTATAAAAAGTTAAATCAGTTTGCCCGGCGCAAGCTAAAGGTTGTTCAAGAAAAGCTCAAGGAGGCTAAAGGGAAGCGCCCGGCACGGAAAGTGAGGAAAGACATGTCAGGACTTCAGATTTTTGCCTCTACTTCACAACATGTTTCTGAAAACCCTTGAGGGTCATGCTCACCAATTTTGGGTGATTTTCGACATATTTTGGTTTTTTGGCATTTTTGGGTTTTTGGCCAAAACTCATGGGCTTCGCCATTTCAATTTGGAGGATCATCAAAGGAGGAGAATGGTATCATTGGATGCCATATTTTCAGGAGAACATACTCAGCGATTTTTAGGACATTCAAAGATCATTTTCTCCCCCAAAATGGCGAAACATGCCCGCTTTTTCTACACTTTGCCCGGTCTATTAGCAAACCTTATTTTCTGGTTTTTTACACACAGGCCTGTTTTTGGAGGACATCCACGCATAATATTTGGAAAATTCAAGTTGTTATGGAAATTAGACACTCAAATATTTCCAACGAGCTATCATAAGCCTCGTTTCAACATCAGGAAGGCTGCCAAAAGTTGCCGGCAAGTCAGGGGACCTTTTGCTGATATATTTTTTGAGTATTTTTGTAAAAATTGAACCTTTAAAAATTGTTTTTTCCTCATGTGCGTTTAGCTATTTTTGCACATGAGAAGTTATGAAAATTCAATTTATTTCCCTTTTTTAGTATTTTTTAGATATTTTATGAGATATTTTGTGCCTTGGGCTTTGCAGAGCCTCAAGGACAAGTTTAGATATTTTGGATAGGCCAATGAGAGTGCAAATTGAACTAAGAGGTTTTCCTCACTTGAGCCTATATATTCCAAAGGCTTTCATTATAAACAAGGCTGAACTTGATGATAGAAGCAATATATGGTCATATAAGCTTTGGAAGAAATACTTGTCTCATGCTTTTGGATAGTCTCTTGGATGTTCTTGGATGATGAAAGAGGATTGTTGTTGGATTCCATGACTTGGTAGAATGGTATAGTGTCTCTCTCTTTGTTTTGTTTCCTAGTTTTCATTCACAAATCCATGTTCTTGCTTGCTATAGGACAGTAGAGAACAAATTTGAGACATGCCCTTGGAGGCACCTTAAATTTCCTGTTTCTTCATAGCTTCCATGTTTTCTTCATTCTTAGTCACATTAAAGAATTCTTGATTGCTCTTTAATAACTTAAGGATATTGTTGCTTGTTTCATTCCTGGTTTTATGCATGCTAAGTATGATTTATGGTATGCCCTGCTTACTCATGGCTAGCCATAGCTCCATCCATGAAATTTCTCTTTGACTGATTAGATTGTCATTTGTTGAACCAAGGAGGTCTTGTTCTGATCTTGCCCTTTGCCTAAGACTATGCAATCTTGTTTTCAAAGTGCCCAATAACTTGAAGTACTGTGTTTAGGCATTCCGGCATAGTGATTTGAGTTGTTTGTTTGTCTTAAGTGTATTTCCCCAAATTCTGATAGCCATTTCCCAAAGTTAGAGAGTTATATATCTCTATGCATGGCTTGAATGTTTGTTTCTATGTATTGACTAGCTTATAGTTACATTTATCATGATTAATGGTTTTCCCTACAATGTTTGTGTCAGCTATTAAACTATCTGTGCTTGAAATCCTTTGTTATTCACAAACTTGATGTCCATCTTACTCCATTTTGCCCAAAGATTCATTTTACCTCGAATCAAATCGGCCCTTCAACAACCTTGTATCACCATCTGAAAGCTTTCTTGACCTCTTCGACCCCATAGCCAATTTATCTACACTCCTCTTACCTATCTTATATCTTTGATCAATTTCATCCCTCACAACCTAAAAACCAAAAAAAAAAACCTACTTCATAAATAGCCTAAAATCAGAACAAAATAAGCAAACACATAGATATCCCTTACACAAATAGCGAGAGCCCTCTCTGAGTCCAGGAAGGCTACGTCCTTGGGCTCCCAAGATTGGTTTGATGTTACACTGTCATTTGTCTTGCCAATTAGCCAAATCACGGGACCCTAACATAATGGCGATCACAGTGGGACTAATTGAGTACATAACAGTCTAGCAAACTCTTGTAGATTCATTAGTCTTCAAAACTTAAACAGGCAAGCAGTCCATAGAACCATTTAGAGTAAACTCTTTTTTGTTATCGCCACCCTAGAAAAGTGATGAAACAAGTTTAGAATACTTTAACAAACCATAGGCTGCACATAAAAACTCTGAAAAACCCCAAAACATTCCCGGATTGGTTTTCCCTAGTTACTGGTGGTGGACCATAGCTACATCTTTACAAAAACAACCAAGTTCCACCTGGCGACTCCACTAGCCTCCAGTAGGCCTAAAAATTCCATAAAAAACCAAAAATTCATAAACCATACATTTCTACTAACTCATCCTTCCAAAAACTTAAACTTAGGGTGGAAACTCTGTAATCAGTGACAAACTAAGTATAACTTAGCGATTCAGAAAACCTCACCTAAACATAGGAGATAAGTAGAAGCCTTCTTGCCAAGAGAACCATTAGCTTTTCCATACAGCCTAGCAAACTGTTGAAACCAAGTGAATCACTCTTCTTTGCAATTTTCCATCTCAAAGTTGCTATAAAACTTTTTCCCAAGCATCTTTGATAGTGTTAGTGGTGGACCATAGTTCTCATAAGAAATCCACCTGATGACTCCACTATTCCATCTTTTTAGTTTTGACCATCCTTCACATTAGTAAAACCTTAGAGAGGCCATCCATCCAAAACATTCACAAATACCACCCTCTCTAAACTCTAGACCCGAAATCTGGCTCCACGAAGAATCAACACCAGAGCTCATCTAGACCCAAATCCCCCTATCATAGTAGATGACCCAGAGAAGATTCTATGGCAAGCTTCCGAGACTGGAAATCTAGCTACCGATAGGTCCATCCATAAAGCAAGATCAGTACCTGAACATCTCACTGCCTTGCAAGATTCCCCTTTTGACTTAAAATCAGCAAAAACCCTTTTTAGAAGTAAGTCACAAAGTAAGATAGACTTTGACGATCTTGAGCCCCTAGATCTGCCACAGAGTCCTAGTAGAGAAGCCTCACCTACCACACCTCCCGAATTTCAGCTTCTCCATCACTTTGGCTCCTACCATCCTAGATCTGCTCAAAATTAGGTCACTAGTCCAAGTACATCCTACACACCGATCCAAACCACTACTGTTCAAACCACTTCAGCTCATTCCTCAAGCCCTCATTTTTACATCATCCATTAGCTCCCGTCAATGGCAGCTTGGTATGCACCCTTGGTGTTTCCATAGCCTTTAGCTCCCTTACAAAATGACTATCAAGCCAAAATCCCACACTTTACCGGAGTTGAGACTACCACAACTCAACAACATGTAGATAGGATTAGCGATGCCTTTGAGTACATGGAAATAGAAGACGAGACCATCAGAATGAGAATGTTCGCCCAAAGCCTGGGCAGGGAACCCAAAAAATGGTTTAAGAGATTAACTTCAAACAACATCCACAACCTCCTAGAACTCTACCAAGTCTTCATAAACAAGTGGGAAATCCAAAAGAACCCCATTCAAATCCTTTCAGAATATAACAATCTAAAACGGGAAAATGGGGAAAGTGTCCAGGGATACTACACTAGGTTCAACAGTGTGTATAACGCCCTCAAACCTCACTTCAAACCCCCTCTTGGTTTAGCCTTGGCAAAGTTCCCTGAGGGTTTTGACCCAGACATGACTTATCAACTAAGAGACAAGGATCCCCCTACCCTAGAAGAAATGAAAAAAGTGGCTATAAATGCAGAAGCCAACTTAGCTGAAAAAAAAGCTAGGATAAGAGCAGAAAAGGGAGTCACTCACCATGACGATTTTTCCCCCTCGATTTTTACCTCAGATCCTAGAATAGATGGCCTGGTCAAATCCATGACAAATATGTGGGAAAAAATGAGTGAGAAAACACCTCTTAAGGACAACTAGCCAAACCCTCAAAACCACAACCAAAACTTTAGGAGAGACCAATCTCAAAATAAAACAAGACGAAAAGACCAACAAGTCAGACCATCCTTCAGTGAGAATTATATTTATGAAGAGGATAGGGATATTGAACCCATTGATGAAAATCATTGGAACCTCATAGGTTCTGATAACGAGAGTGAGGTTTACCTCACAGCTGGAGAGCAAGAGTTCTTCTCTACGAGTCAAGACAAAACGAACTATGAAGATCCCGAAGATCCTGCCATGGATTTTCAGAATGTCATTATAGAAGCTCACAGGAAGTATAACCTTAGAAGAAGAAAATACCAAGACCATTCCAAGAAGGGTAGCCCTAACACTGCTAAAACCTATGATACCATCCTTAAAAAAGCCATGGATAGCAACAAAATTGTGGCCAAGAAAATTGACCAAAACAAAGATAAAGCTATTCAAACAAGTCTTGGCTCAGATACTCCTAGTACCTCCACAAAAACCCCCGAGGTGACTGTGTCAAACAAAGTCCCGAACCAGAGTCAGCAAATTAAGAGCATAGAAAAAGTCATGTCTGAAAAAGCTGAAACAAATCTGTCCAAACTACAAACTCCTTTTAGTTTCGAAGGGAAAATTTCCAAAATAAAAATTACCATACCCCTTACTGAGCTAATAATTGTAGATAGGTATAGATCTCAAATATTCAAATTTTTTGATATAGGAAACGAGGCGGATACTTTAAATCTAATTGATGACAAACCTGAGCTCTTATTTGGCCCCAAAATAGAAGGTGAATACCAAGAAGGAACTGTTTCTCCTTTCTATGTGAGTTTGAACATACGGGACAAGATATTACATAATGCCATGTTAGATTCTGGTGCCTCCCATAACCTCATGCCTAAAGCAATCATGGAAAACCTGGGACTAGAAGTAACTCAACCTTACAAAAACCTGTACTCCTTTGAATCAAGTCAGGTCAAATGTTTAGGTCTAATAAAGAACCTAGGTTTTTCTTTAACACAACTACCAGTGAAAAACCTAGTCATGGACGTAGTAGTGGCCGATATCCCTCCTAAGTATGGAATGCTACTATCAAGGGCATGGGCTGCCAAAATACAAGGTAACCTTCAAATGGATATGTCATTCGCCACCATCCCAGTTTTCAACCAGACTAGGAGATTATACCGAGAGACTCACATGAAATACATGGTTAGCAACCGGGATAAGCCAAAAAATACTCCCATTTATTCCATTCATTCCAATTTAGATTCTTTTATCTTATACAATGAAAGTGATATAAACAAGTAGATAATGGAAAATGAAGAGGTTTTCAAACCATCAGAAACGCATTTCCCATTACTGGATGTAGATACTAATGACCAAAGCTCCAAGAAACTTGAAAAATAGCTTAGTATCATGTATGAAAAGGAAGCTCTTTGGAGTATAAGCTTTGACGGTTCTTGTGGCAAAACTGGTTCGGGGGCTAGCATCTGGATACACAATACTAATGAAGGTCATTCTTTCAGATTAGAATTCCAATGTACTAATAACATTGCGGAATATGAGGCCCTTCTCATTGGTCTGCACATACTTAAGGACTTAGGCACCGAGAAAGTATCAGCCCAGGGAGATTCAGAACTTGTAATCAGGAAAATCAAAGGTGAATATTCAGCGAAAAACCAAAGACTAAGAGAATACATAAATGCAGCTTTGGACATCCTCAAAACCTTCGAGAAGTATGAACTCACTTATATTCCTGGGATTCAAAATAGTCTGGAAAATGAGCTCGCCTTTGCTGCAAGAAATGGCCAAATACCATGTTTGAGTGAGAAATATAGTATTCAAGTCAAACATTGCCCTACAGTACTAGATAATATTGACCATTGGAAAATATTCAAAGATGATGATCAAATTGATGACTTCTTACAATCTAGGAATGAATTTGAAGAAACCAAAAAAGACTTAGAAAATGAAGAAAAGAAAGATAGCCAAAATCAAGACTAAGAGCTAAATCCACCTTCTTGGATGAATCTAAACCTGATAGATCATTCATATGTAACTAATATAGGAGAGGACATTGACCCAAGAGAACTCGAAGTCTTACATTGTGAAAATGACACCATACCCAGGGGGCTTGCACCTCTAGAGGAATTGTTTGATTTTAACGATGTGGCAAAAAAGCCAAAAATGGAATCTACCGAGGTCGACATAGAAGAATATAACATAGGAAGCTCGGAAGAACCTAGAAATATCAAACTATCCAAAACCCTTCTGCCTCACATAAAACATAAATACATCGAGTTTTTTAAAGAATTTAAAGATGTGTTCGCATGGGGATACCAATATTTGAAATCATACAACACAAGCATCATCCAACATAAGATTCCCCTCAAAGAAAACCAGAAGCCTTTCAAACAGAAGTTAAGAAGGATAAACCCAGTGTTACTACCTTTGGTTGAAAAATAAATAAAAAAGATGTATGATGTTGGGATAACAGTGTCTCTCTGGTACTCTGAATGGGTCTCAAATCTAGTATCAGTTAGGAAAAAGACCGGAGAAATCAGACTTTGTATCGATTTCCGAAACCTAAATAGGGCCTATTTAAAGGACAACTATCCCTTGCCCAAAATGGACCACATACTTCAAAAGGTAGTAGGTGCTAAAAGGATCTCATTACTTGATGGTTTTTCCGGTTATAACCAAGTGCTGGTTTACCTCACTGATCAACACAAAACGGCTTTCACCACACCTTGGGGCACTTTTATGTACTTAAAAATGCCTTTTGGATTGATGAATGCCGGTGCTACATTCCAAAGAGCCATGGACATAGCCTTCTCAGAAGACATAGGTTTTTTCATAGTAATATATCTTGACGATATTACGGTATATTCTAAATCAGATGAAGAACACATGGTACACTTAAGAAAGGTTTTTAACAAATGTATAAAATATGGTTTATCCCTAAACCCCAAGAAAACGATTTTCGGTCTAGAAGAAGGAAAACTCCTAGGTCACATTATTTCGGAAGAGGGAATAAAAATAGACCCCCAGAGAATTGAAGGCATATTGCAAATAAGTCACCCCATAAACATAAAGGAGCTACAGTCCTTTATCGGAAAGATAAATTTCTTAAGAAGATTCATCCCAAACCTTGCCGAACTCCTGAGGGATATCACAAATATGTTGAAGAAAGAGGTCGGGGTTAAATGGACTACAGAAGCCAAAAAATATTTTGAACTAGTTAAAAAGGCCCTGACTGAAACACCAGTATTGATAAGTCCTGATTTCACCAAAGATTTTTACATTTTTTCAGTTTCCTCGGAACACACGATAGCTGCTGTATTGTTGCAAAAAAACGCAGCCGGGCAAGAGCAACCCATTGCCTTTTTCAGCAAATCCCTAAGAGATGCTCCCTTGAAATATAACATCATGGAAAAACAGGCATCTGCATTGGTAAAAGCACTGAAATATTTCCGTGTTTACATCCTAAATTCTCATATCATTGCTTTTGTCCCTAATGCTGTCGTCAAGGACATTTTAAACCAAGATCCCGATGGCAAAAGGGGAAAATGGATCGCTATCATCTTAGAATATGACTTAGAAATCTGACCTACCAAACTAGTTCAAGGACAAGGACTTGCAAGACTAATGGCTGAAACCAACCTCCAAGCTTTAGATATAAAATTTTTTGATGTCTTAGAACAGGAAGAATGCACATCCCCTCATGTTGAACAAATGTTTCTAGATTCACCTTGGTATGCAGATATTCTTTATGTATTATTTTATCTAAATGCCCCTCCAACTTTATCAAAAACAAAAGAAAGATTTCTTAAACAAAAGTCTTTAAAGTTTTGCATTATAGATGGTCTTCTGTATTGGAAAAATCCCACTGGTATGCTGCTTAAATGTTTGCTTGAGTCTGATGCAGAGAAAATTATGCACGAAATGCATGAAGGGGAATGTGGGGGCCATCTCTACTCGAAAACCACAGCAAACAAAATCCTTAGAGCTGGTTATTATTGGCCTACCTTATTTCCTGACACTCACAAGCTAGTTATGACATGCCATAAGTGTCAAATTTTCGAGGGCAAGAAAAAGCTTTTACCTTTGCCCTTGCACCCCATCATAGTCGAAGGACCCTTCCAGCAATGGGGCCTAGATTTTATTGGGGAAATTCACCCTTTCTCATCCGCTCAACATAAATGGATCCTCAAAGCCACTGATTACTTTATCAAATGGATAGAAGCCATACCTTCTAGGAATGCCACCGATTGATTCATCATCAAGTTCCTAGAAATCAATATCCTATCTAGATTTGTCTTTCCTAGAAAGATCATTACAGATAATGTCGTTGCCTTCTCCTCCAAAAGAATGGTTGACTTCTGTTACAAATATCACATTTCATTAGGACATTCCACAACTTATTACCCTCAAGGAAATGGTTTAGTCGAGTCCTCTAACAAAAGCCTAGTCAACATCATCAAAAGACTTCTTGAACAAAATCAAAAAGCATGGCATGGAAAACTAGTACACGCACTATGGGCTGATAGACTAACCACCAAAAAATCCATAGGTATGTCTCCTTACCAACTAGTTTATGGCATAGATGCCATTTTCCAAACATCTCTAGGGGTTCCAGTAATGAAGTTGTTGCAGGAAGTTCAAATAGAAGAAAATGACATGCAAAGAAGGGTAAATCAGACTATCCATTTACAGAAAACCAGAGAATAAGTTTACCAAAAGGCTCAGTTAGTGCAAGACAAAATAAAACAGATTTTTGATAGAAAGACCAAGGAAAATGATTTTCAGATTGGAGACAAAGTGCTAAAATGGGATTCTAGAAGAGAAGACAAAGGTAAACATGGTAAGTTTGAAAACTTATGGAAGGGGCCTTTCATCATCAGCTCAGTTAGTGGAAACAATGCCTTTTTCTTGCAAGAACCTGATGGGACTGAAGCTTTTGGGGGTCCTGTGAATGGTAGGACATTAAAGCATTATTTTTGTCAGGAGCTCCAATTAAAAAAAAACATTTTCAATCATTGTATATACCAAATTTTGAAAAGTAGATAAAACAGAAAAGTAAAAAACAATAGAAGAATAGAAAAGAGGGCAGTTGAAAAATAGAAAAAGGCCCCATGTTCCAAAAAATAGTCATACAGAAATCGCGTAAGTCTAAATGCCGCTACTAGTAGTCAAATGTCTTGTTCAGTTATCTAGCCTAATCATAGCTGAACATGTTTTAAATTTATTTGCTGATAAGTTAGTGAGTGAAAAAGATGGTCAACATTGTGTAAGCTTGACTTGTCAAAGAGAGTAGATTAGGAAAAGATACTGGTTCCACACGCCCAAAACAGAACCAAAGAGGGAAGCGGGGATGAAAAAAAAATTGTGCATCTTAGCCCTGTTTTTTCCTAGTTTCCATTTTATGCAAAATAATATTTGTGTGCAACTTGTCTTTCATGCCGCAAATACATGACAAATCAGACTTTCTAACCCTGATTTGATCATCTTTTTAATTTCTTGTTTTAGATTAGAGAACAAAATCCTGTCAAACAGCTTAACCTTGACAGTTGATCTAGCGTAGGTAGAGTAATGAAGGAGTTCATCAGTTTAATCTAAACTCCGGCAGATATAAGTGTAGAATTATATAGGTTCATTTTCCAAAAAGAAAAATTATATATTTTCAAAAGGGTTGCTAGTCTAAATGCACCCAAAGGAAGAAAAAAAATGTTAGGAAAGATAGTGGGGTAGGTAGAAATATCATTAATGCTAATCATGCTATCATTTTTCAGAAGTAGCATCAAGGAAGAATGAAATTTGCGCCAATGGGTAAGGCAATGGTCCTCATAAGCCAAAGATCTAAAATTCTGGACACCTCCTGAAAAGGAGCTACCCTCCCCAAATGGAGCCACTATTAGTCATCAATATTTTTCACTTGTTGGTGATGACTAGTTGTAACAGCCAAGTTTTCTAGCAGCTGATCTAAAAATTTGTCAAATTTTCCAGCTGGAAAACACACATAAACTTTTTTTTGCCCTCTTACCTTTTAGTCCGCCCATGACGCGATGAAACCTCATTATCAAATCCTATCTAGCCTCAGCCATACTAGTTTTCCCATCAACTCTAAAGAAACAATCCAAATCTGTCCAAAAAGTTTCTCCTAAATTAGGTAGTGACGCTTTAGGCATTTCTCCCTTAGAAAACCACTCTAAAGCCAAATAACCTCTACCTACTATAGACCAGTCATAACAGACCTTCCCATTCTGCAAATAAAGTTGGTTATAGCCTTAGGTCGTGCCACTAATACACCCTCAAGTCTCAGCAATACATGGACCATAATTCAAACTGATTCTAGGTGTTTTTACAGTGTTTTAATGGATCTTTCAAGGACAGAGGCATAGCATCATCCCAGAAGAAAATATTTGGCTCCACATGAGAAGACAGCTGCTTCTCAATGTGATCTTGAGCCTGGGATGTAGCTACAGAGCAGAGAGTTTTTCATTAAGCTCTTGCGATCACAGTCAAAGCCTAAAAGGACAGTGAAAGGAAAAATAAAACTGTCAAAGGGCTGATGATATGACATGACTAAAAAACCTCCTTCATCTATAAGAAGAGGGTTTGAAGACTGAAGAACCTCCTTCATTTCACAAGAAGAGGGTTAAAAGCGCCTCCTTCATCTATAAGCAGAGGGAAAATGGACAAAGTTTGATTTTAAGAGTTGCACTGACTATAAGGCAAATTTTTTGATGAACAGTGAGACAACAACTGAGGGTCTCTGCATGAAAGTGATGATAAAAGGAAAAGGCAAAGAAGTGGGTTTTAAAATGATTTGCATAAGCTCCATTATGATTGAGTTACAAGGAGAAGCTAATGGGCTGGTCATCAATTAGGAAATATTGTTAAACAGATGGCCAGAAAAGGAATCCAACAGTCTTAGCCTCTAACTAACTTCTGCCGACATATAAAAGGGAAACCACCATCAGTAGGTTCATCAAACATCCTTCTTTGGACTGAGACAGAAGTTGAAAAGAAACCAAGCATTTGTCAAAAATAGGCCTCCTTCATTCATAAGCAGAGGGCCAGAGCAGTAACTCATTTTAAGGTTTGGACTGATTAAGAGACACATGGTAAGAGCAGCAGAAGACAGTTGAAAGCTTCTGAACAAGGCAATCATGTCAAAAACAAAGGAAAGAATGAGTACTATAACTATCAAAAGGCCTAGCTGAGGAGTATAAACTCCTTAAAAGTTACAAAAAATCATCTCCTTGATGAACAGGCTTAACATTTAGCCTATGTTCCCTTTAAACAAAACAGAGTTGATAAGTGGTTGAGAGATGGGTCATGACATAGGCCTAAGAGTGGCGATTTTTTTTCAAAGGATCCTGTTCTTCCTGTTCATGTAAAATTTCTTTCAAAATTACTTATCATAATGGACAGAAGGTGATCTGAGTTTAGTTTTCCAAAAAAGACATTGCAACTATGCACCTATGTCCATAAATATGCAATAAGGTTTATGGCATGTGTTTCATATTTTGAAAAAACTTTCAAAGCCAATAAGGCATGTCACAATTTTCAAATGAAGGCATTTTCCTTATGAAAAGGTCAAAGGCACCTCACTGTTGCATTCCAAGCAAATGAGAGGTATAAGAGAAGTCCCCTTTGATGAACAGAGAATGGTAAGGCATGAGTGAAGGCAACTAATCTTTTGGCACCCACATTCAGAAGCAGAAGCTGTCAACCAAGTTCAAAGAGATAAGTCATCTCCTTGCAAAATGGCAAGAGAGGTTTCATCACTCATTGATATGTTTTGAGCAGTTTTACCATTTTGAAGGTGTCACTAAAGGGTCAGCTGTGGCAGAGGTTACTTTTCAAATGTGTAAACACAGTGAACAGAGTTTGACCCTTGGAATGATTTTATTATAAGAGGAAAAGAGTCATAGCTATTACAACTATTAACTTAGTACGCACAGACCTTTTTACTAACGCTAGTCAAAATATGGGCCCCTCATAGCCCATTCAAAATCCCTGTGGTTGTGTTTTCAAATAAACAAAGGCATTGGTTTAAAGAGAAAAGCTTTCAAAACCCTCACAAGTCAAACTCAAAGGTACTTTGGCTTTTTCACTTTCAAACGGAGTTAAGGACCGTTGCAAATCTATTTTGGAATTCCAAAACGCAAACAACACTCCTCTTGCTATTCACGAAGACCGGAGAAAGAATTTTTGAGCGAATTCACAGAGTTTTTCGGGCTTAAAGATTACGCGGCGCGCCTATACAGTTGCGTGGCGCGTTCAGGCACATTTTTACAAGGAGGATACATTGTCGTGCGGCGCGCCTGTAGGCGCCGGTCACGGCCGCCCAACAAGTGACCCGACAACTTGTTTTGCACGGCGCTCTCTCATTCTAAATCTGCTACGCATATTTCAAGCCATCAAAATGCCTCCAAAATTTTTCAAAGCTGCTCAAACCCTCAAGCAAGGCTTGCCATCCAAGTTTCGAGGTATTCTAGGTGCCTCCTTGGTATTTTTAAATTTCTAAAAGGATGTTGAATGCTGTGTTTTTCAAAAGACTAAATGTTGGTGAAAGGGTGAAGGTCTTGGTAGGAATTTCAAAGTGATTTGTTAAAAGTTATTGACAAAGTATGTCACAGTGGGAGACTGGTAGGAGTGATTCATTAGTTTCAAAAAACCTAACAAACTGCCCTCAAAACAAGTTGAAAGGTGGAAGCAGTTTTAAAGGAAGAAAAATAGAGTTTGAAAAGTGAAAACAGTGGGCCTATTTTTGAAGAATAGTGATCATTGTTAAGTGTTTTCTCATTTCAAAAAGTTTCCTTGGTGTGGTAAAAAGAAAAGTCAGGGCTACCTCTTTGTACATAAAACAAACCTTAGTGTGTAAAGCTGTCATTGCCATTTGGAGGTGTTTGTCAAAATTTGTGTGAGAAAACAGTGAAGACAAGGAGGGTGTTTTGAGTGGGAGGAGTTTTGTTTTGCCTTTGTCTAAAATACGAGGCTTTCCTGTTGTCCTCAAAACACCTAGAGCCATGTGACCTTACACAAACACAGAAATCACTTGATTGTGTATCTTTTGTTGAATGTGTACTTGTTTTTTAAAATTGTTTGTTGATTGGCATACCAAGAGAAGGGGCAATGTTTTCGGAGGAACAGAGACCTAATATCACAGAAGCATCTCACACAACATTTGAAACAAATTTTCCTTGATCAAACAGTGATTGATAGAGAAAGAAGAGTTTTGTTTGAAGAACACATTCTTGAAAACTTCTTTGAATCAGTTTGGTTTTGCAGAGAGCATCCAAAACAAGATGCCTCCTAGGTAGGATAGTAGGAGTGGATTGCATAAGAGGTATGAGCCTATTTCCACCGAAGAAGTGAATGCACACCCATCAGTCTTGTTCAATTTCCATGAGGTCGGGTGCTTAGATTTTTGTCAAAGGGTGCAGGAGGTGAAGAGTTTTTCTCCTTTGACACACCTTTGCGCTTTGAGGTTTCAAGATAAGCATTTCCAATTGGCAGGCCTTGACTTCAAGTTCTCCCCAAGATCCATCTCCAAAGCCACTAAAATTCCCTATATTAGTGAGAAATGGTTTAAGCAAATCCATTTGGACTCAGATGATTACAAACCCTTCCTAAAGCCTGAGCACAGAGAATTGTGTCCTTCTATTTTCCCTTTCTCATATCTTTTAGCCAGCTATGCCTCTCTCATGAAGATTATCATGAAGTACTTCTCTGGTGAGGGGAGATTCTCCCAAATTTATGCATATCACATTCGACTGCTCATGCATTTCACTAGGGCCAGATTTCTAAATCTTCCTTTCTTCTTACACAAGAGCATTGAGAAAATGGCCTCCACTATCCAGAAGAAGCCTCCTTCACAGCAAATATCCTGTCTCTTCCATCACTCTCTCATCAAAATCATCATACTTCATCATCTTGAAAAGAGGGAGGTCTCTTGGGATGTTTTCATCACTCACCCGAATTTCTCCACTGTCCCTCCAGTCCATACATCTCCTACATCTCCTACTCATCATCCCTCTCCTTCTTCTAGCAGACGTATTCCTAAAAGCCTCAAGTTTACTACAGAACAAGCAAAAGAGCTGAAAGAGGGAGAAGAGCATGATCATGATGGTGAGGAAGAGGATGAAGGGCAGCAGCATGATGAACAACAAATTTATGATGACACAACAGCAGCATGACAGTGAGGATGAGACAGAGCAGCAAAGGCAGCATGAAAGTGATGAGCAAGGACAATCAAAAGAAGACACACAGCAGCAACATCAAGATGAACAGGGGCAGCCTTATGAGACAGAGCAGCAACATGACAGTGACAAGCAAGGGCATCCAAAAGATGATAAAAAACAACGTCTTCAAGAAGAACAACAAACTCAAAAAGAAGAGAAGCAAGGCGACAAAGGTAAAGGGGCCATGCCCTCTTCTCCTAAAAAGGCCAAGCCCCGGACAGCAAAGAAGAAAGTGCCAAAGGGTTGTCACTCCAAATGTGACAAGAGCCCTCCGAAGTAAAAGAAAATTGCCAAAGAATCCCATCATTGATTTTCCTAGGAGGAAGAGCATTAGAATAGCCATCTAAAGCAAGGGGAAAGGTAAGGAAGAAGGCAGTCATGATCATGAGAGTGCATTCGACATCATCCAAATCCAAAGTGATGATAGCGATAATGAGGCCCGGATTCTAGAAAGCCTCTTGATCCATAAAGAAAGCCAAATTGATGCATTGAAGGATGATCTTCATAGAGCAAGGAATTTCAATCAATTTCTGCAAATCCAAAATAGGCAAATGAGTGTCCATATGGCTGTTTATGAGACACGAGCGACCAAGTACAAGAAGGAGGCTTCCAAAGCCCAAGCAAGGTTGGAAGAACTCATAGGAAAGTTTGATGAAAGTGAAGGCGAAGATCAGCCTAGGCAAACAAGGCCAAGAACCATGGGGCTTAAAAAGGTCCTTGAGAAGCAAAAAGAAAAGGAGAATTCCCTTCTCCAATCTACTCCTCTCACTGCATTGTTTGAACAAGAGATAGAGAACAATACGGAGGTATGGCTTGAGAGAGTAAATGACCAATTGGAAAAGAAATTGGAGAAGTCAAACAGGGATTTAGACCTTCAAAGGAGAATGATGAGGCATTATAAAAAGTTAAATCAGTTTGCCCGGCGCAAGTTAAAGGCTGCTCAAGAAAAGCTCAAGGAGGCTAAAGGGAAGCGCCCGTCACGGAAAGTGAGGAAAGACATATCAGGACTTCAGATTTTGGCCTCTTCTTCACAACATGTTGCTGAGAACCCTTGAGGGTCATGCTCACCAATTTTGGGCGATTTTCGACATATTTTGGTTTTTTGGCATTTTTGGGTTTTTGGCCAAAATTCATGGGCTTTGCCATTTCATTTTGGAGGATCATCAAAGGAGGAGAATGGATCATTGGATGCCATATTTTTAGGAGCACATACTCAGCGATTTTCAGGACATTCGAAGATCATTTTCTCCCCCGAAATGGCGAAAAATGCCCGCTTTTTCTACACTCTGCCCGGTCTATCAGCAAACCTTATTTTCTGGTTTTTACACACAGGCCTATTTTTGGAGGAATTCCAGGAATCATATTGGGAAAATTCAAGTTTTTCCAGAAATTAGACACTCAGATCTTTCCAACGAGCTATCATGAGCCTCGTTTCGACATCGGGAAGGCTGCCAAAAGTTGCCGACAATTCAGGGGACCTTTTGTTGATATATTTTTTGAGTATTTTTGTAAAAATTGAACCTTTAAAATCTGTTTTTTCCTGATGTGTGTTTAGCTATTATTGCATATGAGAAGTTATGAAAAGTGAATTTATTTCCCTTTTTCAGCATTTTTTAGATATTTTATGAGATATTTTGTGCCTTGGGCTTTGCAAAGCCTCAAGGACAAGTTTAGATATTTTGGATAGGCCAATGAGAGTGAAAATTGAACTAAGAGGTTTTCCTCACTTGAGCCTATATATTCCAAAGGCTTTCATTGTAAACAAGGCTGAACTTGATGATAGAAACAATATATGGTCATATAAGCTTTGGAATAAATACTTGTCTCATGCTTTTGGATAGTCTCTTGGATGTTCTTGGATGATGAAAGAGGATTGTTGTTGGATTCCATGACTTGGTAGAATGGTATAGTGTCTCTCTCTTTTTTTGTTTCCTAGTTTTCATTCATGAATCCATGTTTCTTGCTTGCTATAGATTAGTAGAGAAAAAATTTGAGACATGCCCTTGGAGGCACCTCAAATTTCCTGTTTCTTCATAGCTTCCATGTTTTCTTCATCCTTAGTCACATTAAAGAATTCTTGATTTCTCTTTAATAACTTAAGGATATTGTTGCTTATTTCATTAATGGTTTTACGCATGCTAAGTATGATTTACGGTATGCCCTTCTTACTCATGGCTAGACATAGCTCCATCCATGAAATTTTTCTTTGACTGATTAGATTGTCATTTGTTGAACCAAGGAGGTCTCATTATGATCTTGCACTTTGTCTAAGACTATGCAATCTTTTTTTCAAAATTCCCAATAACTTGAAGTACTGTTTTTAGGCATTTCGGCATAGTTATTTAAGTTGTTTGTCTGTCTTAAGTGTATTTCCCCAAAGTCTGATAGCCATTTCCCAAAGTTAGAGAGTTATATATCTCTATGCATGGCTTGAATGTTTATTTCTATGTATTGATTAGCTTATAGTTACATTTCTCATGATTAATGGTTTTCCCTACCATGTTTATGTTAGCTATTAAACTAGTTATGCTTGAAATCCTTTGTTGTTCCCAAACTTGATGTCCATTTTATTCCATTTTGCCCAAAGATCCTTTCTGCCTCGAATCAAATCTTCCCTTCAATAGCCTTATATCACCATCTAATATCTTTCTTGACCTTTTCGACCCCATAGCCCAGTTGATCTGACATCTTTTTACCTATCTTATATCTTTGATCAGTTTCATCCCTCACGACCTAAAAACCAAAACCAAAAAACCTACTTCATAACTAGCCTAAAATCATAACACAATAAGAAAACACACAGATATCCCTTACACATATAGAGAGAGCCCTCTCTGAGTCCAGGAAGGCTAGGTCCTTGGGCTCCAAATATTGGTTTGATGTTACATTGTCATTTGGCTTGCCAATCAACTAAATCATGGGACCCTAACACAAACAACAATAATAATAATAATAATAAGTATGAAAACAAATCAATGATTGGCATCCTTATACAGAAAATATATGATGAAAATCAGAAGTTCTGACATCTTATATTTTCTTTCCCATTTCTAGAAATCCCCAAAAAAAAAAATTGTTCCCTTTCTTTTCTGAAAAGCAATAAAAATTAGTACATGACTACTTCCATTATATATATATATATATATATATATATATATATTATTCAGATAATAATAATAATAATAATAATAATTGTATAAGTATGAAAACAAATCAATGATTGGCATCCTTATATAGAAAATATATGATGAAAATCAGAAGTTCTGACATCTTATATTTTCTTTTCCATTTCAAAAATAAAAATAAAAAAATTGTTCCCTTTCTTTTCTGAAAAGCAATAAAATGTAGTACATGAATACTTCCATTTTGTAGCTACATTCCATTTTGTAGCTGACATTCTATTCTGCAACTAATTTCACATTCTACAACTCTGTCATGTTTGTACAACCTACTGAAGAAAGAACAATGAGCACAGGAAATTAAATGACTCCATTTAAAGACCATCATGATAAATGATACCTAAAGAATCAACACCAAGGTAATAGAAACAAAAGGTTAGTTCTAAAGGTATGTTGGATAAATTTATTTTAATAAGAAGGTCAAAAACATTAGCATGTATAATGTAGATGATCACTTGCTACCTCAACATGTCATAGTTTTATTTGATTTTGACTCCTATCATGTCATATATAGGCCACATCATCTGCATCATCTGCATCATGTTTTCATAAGGGTCCACAACAAACTCCCCCATTTATGATTAATGTTCATGGCCTGTTTTCGTAACCTATCCATCTACGTTTCTTAAAACTCCATAAACTATCCATCTCATTCATTCCTACAAACCCTCAACATCCTTCATCATATCCACAACTCAATTCACTTCATATAAAGAAGGATAATTTTGAAGGCTAGACTCTTCACAACAGAAGACATGGGTTTGATAGTCAGGACTGATTCAGTGGGAGCTAAATATATGGAGGGATATGGTCAAATCAAGAAGATGTTGCAGAAGGCTAAAATGGCTCAATTCTATAGAAAAAATGGATTGTTTCCACAAATAAATCACTATGTATTTATTGAGGTATTTTGATGGAACATAAGTTGAAATAGGAGACATAAAATTCTCAGTAACCGAGGCATTCATAGCTGAAGCCACAAAGCTCCCAATAGTTAGCGAAAGGTGGTTAAAAAAAAAAATTTCACAGTGAATCATGGAAAGTTGTCCTAAAAAATCCAAATATGGATATTTATGTTTTCAGAAAGGGTATTCCTAGCTCAACGCTCAAGAACAAACGGAGGAACATGCTCTTAATTTTGCAGAAGTTTATCACTTGTGAAGGAATATTTGGTTGCATGTATGTATATCATATTCGATTGTTGATGAACATTTTAGAGGATGAAGAAACAAATATTCCTTTATTTTTACTGAATGTCTTAAAAATAATGTCTACAAATGTACAGAAGAGAATTCATTTTATAGATAACACTATGCACCATCATGGGTTGGTAAAAATACTTCTTGAATTTCTTTTGAAAAGTATAGGAGATTCTTGGGAGAATTTTCTAATCAGAAACCATTTCCAAGATGAGCCATAGAAACCTAAGGAAGACAAGACTAGGAAAAGTAAAAGAAAGAAGATTGACACAAGCATTAAAGATAGACCTGCATCTCCACTACAACAAAGTGAGGAGGAACTCACCCTTGCAGAATTGATGAGGAACAAGAAGCGGGGTGGAGTTAAGACAGGGGGTAAAACAGAAAAGAAGAGCATGGTTACAAGTGAAGAAAACTTAAACCCTCTACAACTGAGAAGGATCTCTAAACTCTGAGTTTCAATGAAGAAAACACTACCACAAGAGACAGAGTTTATAAATTTAGAGGAAGAACCTCCAATTCCATCTCCCATCAATATCTCTCCTCCACATAGCCCTGAAAATTCTCTTATACATAATTTTGAAGGAAGTCCCAGCAACAGATCTCTAGGAATAGACCCAGTACAACAAGAGATATATGATAGCATAGAGTCACTGGAGAAGAGAAATGTAGCAGTGAATCTAGAACCACCTATCAATCCACAAGAACCTCTAGTTGATACCTTTAAACACGAAATCTATGAGCTAGAGATAATAGGCATATTAAACAGGAGAATGAAGCTTTAAAACAACATAACCAATTGGAGAAAGTCATTAGTGATATCACCATCCTGCACTTGGGAATGTGGTACAAAAAGGACAGGTTGTTAAAAATAAATAACAAATCACTGAACATGGCAGTCATCAATCTCAAATACAAACTCCTTATGAGGAAGCCCAAGATGATAGTCACTTCAAAGAATAGTAAGAGGAGAAAACTGGATGTATTAGCAGAAGTGTCTAAACAAATGCAATAGGAGAAGGAAGTTCACATTTTTGGTAAATTGCATGAGGACATGCAATGAATTCTTAGTGGGGGTATGTTGAACCTCAGAATTGTCCTTTCTCTGACATCCTTTCTCATCACTTTTCCTTACCTTTTTACAAGTCCATACACTCCAATCAATGATAAATGTCATGTTCTATCTCAGGGAATGCATTTGAATGATTTATATGTTATATTATGATGTTCTTATTATTTGAATGGATTTTTGTAACTCAGCTATAGAACGCACCTTATTCTACAGCTAATTGTTGTTTCCGCAGCTACTTTTATGGTTTGATGGGTTCCGAGGAGAAAATAAAGGAACAAGCCACATGGGCTTCCAAAATCATCCACATATGGATTTTGTCTTATCCAATTGGTTGCAATCCACAGAAAAGGGTGCCTATGATCGTGGTCAAAGTCCGGTCAAAGGACGTAAGACAAGAGAGAAGAACTATTGATTTGCTTGGACGTAGCAAATCAAGAGTTAAGCAGTTAGAATTTAATTCTATGTTTCAGTTATAATCACCATCTATAGGCATAATTAGGTCCTCACAGTTAAATTTTATTTTGTTTAAATACCGGTTGTGCAAAGACCAAAGATAGTTTTAATTTCTAAAAATGTTGTGTATGGTTTAAATTCTATTCTTTTTTGTAATACAAGGATTGTGTTCATGGTTCCAGTTTCTTCTTAATGCACATATACTCAGTTAGGATCTCGACATATTCTGTCATAGAGGGCCCTTGCATAGGAGGAGTTTTTTCATTAGTTATTTTAGTTTAATTATTTTCTCTGTTTTGTCAATTCACAAGTAGATTAATGATGTGTTGCAAATTTTAGATCAATATCATAGATTCAAATTATGAATGTTTTCTTAGCATCAATGTTAGAATGACTGTGTAATATTTTCTTTCCAATAACATCTCAAGAAGGTAGATTCATCTATTTTCCAATTGGATTATGTTTGAAGTAATAGAGCTCACAGTTGTTTAGTTTCCTTTCATGTTCTTACACCTCTTTCTTAGATCACATCCTCAGTTAATGGTATAATTGGATGCTCCTAAAGATCAGGCCAAGAAGGTGACTTGTTATACTTCCAAATTGGGTACTCGAGTGTTTAACCTATGCAATAATTGAGTTTTACTTTACATGCTTTTAAACTGCTTTCCTAGATTAAGATCCTCAGTTAAATGTATAATTGAATGCTTGTAAATCATACCAAGAAGGTAACTCTGTTATACTTCCAAATTGGATGCTTGAGTGTTTAACCTATACAGTAATTGATTTTTTCCTTACCTATTATTTAAATTTTTTCCTAGATTTAATTTTCAAAACTAAAGTATAATCGTTTTCTTGTACATCATGTCAAGAGGGTGACTATGTGATACTTCCATATTGAATGCTAGGGTAATTGATCATATATTAGTTGCTTTTTCCTTTGAATCTGTTTCCATCTAGAATAGCATTGCAATTTCAATTTTTAGTCATAAGATTCATATTTCAATCCATGGAGTAGGATTAACTTCAAAGTCATTAGAATAGGTACTCTATTTTTATATCAGATTCTAACCATTTAAAATTTTGATTCACTTTTATGCATATTAAAATAGTTCAAGAACACTTCCTTTTCTTCCTTCTTTCAAAGTTAGTTTTACACATTTAAATTTCACTAGATTCAGTTGATTCATTTCATAGTTTTCATTTATTAAAATCAACATTTAGACATAAAGAAAAAAATCCCCCAAAACAACATAACAATACATACAACGAAATAAGAGGAAGGTTAACTAAGCACATATAGTGCACCACACTTTATCATATTACAAACATCGGTTGATAATTTATGTTGAACAATTTAAGACATTAAATTGGCTAAACAATTACATAGTCAATGATGGTGTTTTGGCAGCGTGTTAGGCTCAGCGTCGTGGTTTTTTAAAGAGTTGGCGAGGTCGGTGAGGTTGGTGTCTGAATACGGCTTCATATCTAACACTTTCCTGCTAGTCTTAGTCTGAGCTAGGCTTACAACAGCACATAAAAAACTAGAAAACAAGGCTTTCATTTTTTCTTTCTTGCGAAAAGGTCCATGCTTGTTCATTTGTTGATTCAATTTCATCTTCACCTTTCTTTATTTCCTTATGAGCTCCTTCAACTACTCTTTTCTTACATCAACAACTTCTTCAGGATTGAGATGCAAAGAAACATCCCAAACAATGAAAAAAAGGTAATCCAATTCATTGTCTCCCCTCTTTCGATGAGAAAGACCCTTATATAGTATGCAAGCAAGTCGCACAAACACAACATTAAATTTTGAGTCATGCCCATTGACATGATCCTCTTCATCCACCAAAATACACTCATCTTCAAGCATGAGTGATCTCTCAACAACATTCATGGTCGTATCCTCAATTGTCGTGACCATCTTAGAAATAGATCCAATCAAATCTCTATCAATTGGATTATGGTAGAAGCAAGTTATGCTCTCATTAATTGCAGGAACATGTGGAATAGACTCCACCTCCTGATATTCATAGTCATTCTGTTTATCAAATATTTTTTTTTCTAATTAAAAAATACTACCCCAATAGAAAATATCACTGGGCCCAAAGATACTTCCAAATGACTCTCTTGAAAAGCATCATCAAAAATATCACTTTCAAACATTGTCCCAATCATTTCTGAAAGCTTGGCCTCCTACTACACGTCCACGGCCTACAATCTTCTTCAGCTACTACGCAGCACCACAACACTACACACAACCCAATCCTTGGGTAGCTACTTTCTCAACACAGGTCAGCAGCGGAAATACTCGCTAAGGGTACTACCACATGAACAATAGCTACTGCTCACAAGGCAATTATGTTGAAAATTCGCTCTTCAAGATGAACAACACCTTCACATAACAGTGGGCAGCTTCCGAAGGACACACAATCACGACTATTCACCAGCCCAATAAATGCCCAAACTTAAAAATTACACATTATTCAACATGATTTTGACCACACTCCTCTTCCACTGTGATCCATGACTTTCAATGTCAAGTATGTTGATGGAAAGTCTTCAACATACACGCCACGCTAGCAGCCCAAAATTCTAGTCCTAATTGGCACAGGCTTGAATTCATAGGCCAAAAAACAAGGTTCAACGCTCAGCAGCGTAAGGCTCAACTCCACAAGCTCTTTAGATCTCGCCTTTTCCCTCTCTTCCACGATTCTCATGGGAGGTCAGCTCTCACCACTTTTCACAAGATTGTGTCAATCTTGGCATCCTTGAATTACAACATCACAGCTCAGCACGCAGATGGATCTCTGCGTTTCACCTGTGGCTCACGCTGACCAACCAATGGCTATGTGAATTTCACACACAGGCTTACTAAATTAGAGGCTTACCAGCCGTCTCTCAACTTCATAGATTCAACACTTAAAAAACACTCTCCCACGCACAAGGAGCAACAATTGGTCCAACAAAACACCGAGCCCTCAACTCTGGCTGAAGAGAACTTAACAACTCCTACTCACCATTACACACAGCAGGTTACAACTGCGTTCGATTTTCCCTCTCGCCCAACACACAACAGTGCTGAACACCACTACACTATGTCATCTCCTCACAGTGATTAGATTCACAACTCACCATAAAAAACTTCACAACAACGCAAGGCTCAACGCCTCCTCAACCACAGCTCAAGCGAGTTGGGAAATCGACGTCCTCCTCATACAATGCCACAGCCTCACAATGTTGCTCAAACCCTTAGCTCTTTACACCACCAAGCACGAGCACATAGCTCCCGACACCGAGCCCTCCTTTGGCTCTAATACCATATCAGAAAATGAAGACTCTCTCAGAGAGCTTATAGATTACATTACAAACACATCAATTTATACATGGTTGGGCTAGAGATTCAATGGTGAATTTCGCCGAATGACATTTATTTTCTTATCTATATTAACTACTGTCGCCGAATCCTACTGACAGACACAGACAACTCGTCATCATGGGAACAATCACAGTCGGCGTCGTGATTAATATTCTAATAAGTGTCTGGTGGATAAATGAAAATTCATGGTTTATAGTTTTTGAACAAATTTATTAATTTGCATGTTTGGTATGGTAAATGTTGTAACTCTTAAACGAAAATATACACGTGGGCTGGATAGAAGGTAAAATGGAAACTAATTGTGAATTGAAATTTTTTTCAAGTTTTTAATTCCATTGTGGTTTTTAATTATTTAAAACTAGTAAAAAAACAAATTTAATAAAAATAATTGTTTCTCATATATATGACAAATATTATAAAAATAAGTTTTAAATATGTATTAATTATAAAAATATTTTAATTAAAATCTACAACTAAAAGATATAGTTATAATTTTGAGTTTTGAATATTTAACTTTTAAATATATACTAAATATTAAAAGATTTTAAATCAGATTTAAGTTAAAATGTAGTTTTGTTAAGATTTGAAGACATAAAGATCTAATTTAAAGCTCTATAAAGAAGATAATATAAAAGTATGGTTGTAGTTTTAATTAGTAAATTGTAGTTTTAATATGATTTATATTAATTAAAATTATTTAAATTTCAAAATAAATAAACATTTAAATATTTACCATATATATTCTCAATGTGTTGGAATTGAAAATTTTTCATCCAAATTTTTATTATATCAAATTTGAATCTATATTCTAACTTAATAACTATGATATACACTATAAAACAAAACGATACATCCTAGCTAACTGTATATTCACACCTATTCGTAATACTAAGCCAATGGTGCTGACTTGTAATATATATATATATATATATATATATAAAAGAGTATTCTTTTAGACGAGTAAAGCAAAAGATGAAAAATAAAAGAAGAGTACGCGAAAGATGAGCGTGAACCTTCTTTATTTAATAATTTGGTTTTTTTTTTTCTAATTTCCGCTGGGTAGGAGTGTTACATTTTTACTATTTAATTTTTTAGGAAAATTGTGAAAACTATATTTGTCATAGTTTTATAATTTTATAATAGAAAATTAAATTGAAATATTTTGTCTAATATTATTGAAATGGTTTTATAATTTTATAAAATTTTAATTATTTTTTCAAGTGGTTTGAGTTTATTAGATATTATATTAAATTTGAAAAACTCCATGTTTGATTTTTAACTTAAAAAACTTTATTTCTGAGAAATTTTAATTCAAAAAGTCTAAATAATTAAAATCACTTTAAGATGCCAATTCTTAACATGACTAAAATCAGTAACTTTCAATTATAAAAATAAATTTGACACAAATTTCTTCAATGTGATTTTTACGGAAAGATTTGATACATAATTTATGAATCACAGAAGTTTAAGTGTTGTTTATCTGCATGTGAAAAATTTTAAAATAAGTAATTACTCGTAGAATAATCTAAAAAAATCTAGTTCAGTTTAAATTAATTAAGTCAAATCTTGTATGATGGAGTGTTAATATAAGTAATGACTTCGCCTGTCCAATTTTGCATGAGAGAGTGTAAGTAATTGGGGTTAAAAAAATAATTACTTCAGCATGTCCAATAATTAAAAGAAAAATTGAGGTAATAAGTGGGAGTTAGTTTAGTGTTGACGAATATAAATAAAACCTGTATTGATTAAAAAATATTCAGCCCCAGCTGAGGACCTGCGGCAGTGTGTGTGCATACTTTGTTTTTCCCTTCGACTGTGACTTTAGATGATTACAAGGAGTCTCGTATTTGGGACACCTAGGGTGTTGAAGTTTTTTATTATACGAAAATATGTAGGTATTAATAAATTTCTAAATTATTATCATTATTTTTTTTAAAGTGGTGTTGGAGTGAATCGCAAAGTGAACTGCTATTAGTTCAAGTGATTGATTTCCAATTAAATGAATGTGACACAAAGATCATACAACCAAAAGCAGCCGAGGAATCCAGAGATACGGAGGTGTTTTCTAAGAAAAGTCAAGGTAAATGGGTTCTCGGGTATTTTTTCCAGCTACCAAAAGAGAGGAGCAGCGGTTTCTAGGAGCGTATCCTACAGCTGAAGAAATGGCTGCAGGTGCACGCGACACCGGGTTCTTCCTTTTGAGAGGAGAAGCTGATCATTTGAATTTTCCACAACGACATGCATCTCTATTACCACGCCCTCTTTCAGACTCCCGGGAGAACATGAGATATGCAGCACAGAGGGTTTCCCGGAACTTCACCCCTCAAATCATTCCACCGCAGTTCAGACAGGTCTTAGAATCATCTTTTTTAATATCGGCGCCCACCTCCGCTCCAACGGTCTCGCCACCTACAGGTATACGCTACTTCCGTACGGCGCCCACCTCCGCTCCAACGGTCTCAACACCTACAGGTATATTCTATTTCTGTATTGTTAATTTGATTGATGTCTAATTATTGGTAAATGAATCTTGATTTCCTTTATTCGAACTGATTATTTTGATTTTATATATGGATTTAGTGCTTTAAAAAAAATTTAGGGCATTTTGATTTTCATTGTGGATTTTCATTGTGGAAGGTTATTTATCAATTTTTTTGTTTTCAATAAATTCATAGCCAATTTTAAAGAAACTAAACCAGAAAAATCCACCAGAAAAATTTTCAAAAAAATTGCACTAAAAACAATTTGTGAATAAAGTAGCTGCCATGACTGAGGATTGTTAAAAATTATAATTATTTTAGAGTTAGTTAAACCAATCAATTAACTGAATCAAGTTAAGTTGAGTGAGTTGGAGTTAAGTTATATTTTAGAGAAAATAGAATTTAAAGTGTGTATGTATGTTAAGTTGTTGTGAGGAAATAACCAGTCCATGAGTTTAGTGTACTCAAAACTTTTTCTATGTCTGAGAATATTTTGTTGTATGGAACTGTTATGTGGATTTGTACTTTGTTTAGATTTGCACTCCATTTTTTTTCAACAGAAAAAATACTCTGGTTTATATTGAGTACCAGAGCAGCAATCAAAAATTTTGATCATAAACATTTTCATGTTCATTATATATCATTTTTTTCTGCACTCTGTTTATTTCTGACTATGGATAGATTCTAGCATGATGATCTTAATCTAAGATTCTTCAGACAATGTTTTGATATTATGTACTGTTTATATTTTAATAGACAACAGTTTTTTTCTATAATTTCTGTTAATTTTTTTTTTCTTTTTCCCTACCGTTCCAACACAGGTCCCATTACCAGTAGGGCACAACAACAACAAGAGCGAATTCTTGATGACAACGAAAACACTCGTAATAATCCGCAGATTGAGCATGGGCAGCCACAAACTGACACTTCAACTACAGCAGGTCGTCGTATTTGGAGTTCCTCTTTAACTCGTGAGAAATATTCTGCGGCAAATATCAAACAAGCTGCAGCTATCCGAACTTCAAACCAAAATTTTATGGAGGTCTTGATGAGGAGTTTGTATGGGGTGGAGGAGGATGATGCCATGGACGATGGGGTATTGATAGAATATCCTCTGAAGCACTCACCAGAATGCGTCCTGCTTAGACCAGTTCCTGGTGTTGACATCCACCCAGATTATATTTGGAAAAATTGGGACGCTTGCGTGCGCCAGTGAGTTTAAATCGGCATTTGCATTTGAGATATTATTTTGGAAAGTTCTGTGAGACATTAGTTTATTTACAGATCATTTTTCTTTATTAGACTTGAAAATTAATTGATTCCATTCCTTTGATTCACAGGGTAAAATAAATTACCTGAAATTTTGATATTGTTATTAGTTGTTCGATGTTGTGTATGGTGTAACTTTCTGCATGTTACTTTGTTAAATAAAAAACAATTCAGTTCAATGTTTGAGATTATGGTTTCATTTGATATAGTTATCTCATGTTTACTTTCATTATCATTAACCAGTAAGGTTTAGTGTTTTAATATTTGAGATTTGATTAAATATTTTAATATTTACTTGTTAAGTAGATATCCATTGAGATTAGGAATTTTTCATTATTATATACATGTTTTTATAATTTTATCATAAATAAATAGAATATTAAAAATTTATTATTGATGATGATTGAGACCAAACTTTCTATAATTTTTTTCTTTCTTAATTGTCTTGCTTCTAGTTTTTCTTGGGGAGATTAGTGTTGTAGCTTTCTTTTTCTTCTTTACGGTCTTCCAACTTCCTTTATCTTGCACCTCCTTCATCTCTTCTCATTCTTGGGACATTGGTGTCTTATCTTCGGGATCTGATAGATCTGCTTTGCTGCTAAATGAAGATTTGTTTTGCGCGGTATTCGAATCCTCATAATTGTTGATGCTTGAGGGTTGTTTCTTTCTTGCTTGATTTCTTGCGATTCAGAGTTTTCTGGAGAGTATTATTCCTTGATAACATTGTAATGTTTCTTTTGTACTCCTTCCCACCATGTAGATCTATGGTGATTCTTTTTAGCAGAATTTTTCTGGGAGACTTTTGGGCCATTTTTTGCTAAATGGCCTATCTAAAAGTAGGATTGACATATGAAGAGGACACTTTCATAGTCAAGTTTCTGGTTCCATACATAATCTTCACTTGTTAGGATTATTTCAGATGGGAATCGGGCTGAAGTCCATTTTTACATAAATGCGTGCATATGTGGTTCTGACATATTCCTTTGTTTCTGGGCAACTGTAGTGAAATTTCCCAATTTGATTTCTAATGGCTTTTAGCGAGGAGAGATTCCAGAGATGCAACGTTAGGTTTGGAAATCTGACCCAAACTGGTGCTGAGGTTATGATTGTTGTTGAGGGATCGAATGATGGGTTCCATGGCTTCATGAATAGGTTCGAGTTTTCCCAAAACAAAAGGTCGGAATCTAAAATGCATTGTCTACTTTCTGAGTTTTCAAAATCTACTATAAAGAAACCCTCAAAACAGGGGTAGATATTAATATCATCAGAAATGACATGCTTCCATACCTCTGAGATCCAGCTGTGGAGAGTTGTCAGTCGGCCGCGGCCAAAAGCCATTAAACTGACAGATTATTATTATTTTCATTTTCTTTATATATATATATATATATATATATATATATATATATATATATATATATTTTATGTAGAGGTAATAAAGTTTAAAATTATTTTTAAATAATTTAAATCCAAAATTAAAAACTTAGAAATATTGTTTTAAAGATGAAAATCTAATATATAATATTTTAAATAGATTGATTTTCATATGCTACACTAATAGAAGGTATTTTATGTACTTTGACTAGGGATTCCAATTCATTTTATGTTTTTGATAGGTGGATATTGTCATAAGCATGATTTTATTATTACATGAATATACTTACTTCCACCTTGTTTATTTGTCATTCAATATATCTTTATTGGGTAGCTTTGAAGGTGCATTAGGGTATTTCATGCTCCACTTATGAATATAATCTATGACTAGGAGCGCTAATATGATCATCTATCCTCTTGCCTATAATTCTCTTCATATTTTGATTACTGAACTACTACATTATGAACGATTATCATTTCATTATGAGCTGGTGCTTTGAAATCCTTAAGAATTACTTCTTGTTGTCTTTCTTAGTTGAATTTTGTAGTGGACAGATTCTGATTTTCCACATGACACTGCTCATTTTTCTATTGTACAATGGCTAACTCTCCCTTTGATATTTAAACCTTATTTTGATAAGCGGTCAACATTCTTCTCTATTGTAGCTATGAGTCTAGTGTCATCAGAAGCTATCATTGTAGGATTGATCATTTTCTTCTCTATTGTAGCTATGAGTCTAGTGTCATCAGAAGCTATCATTGTAGGATTGATCCTTCTACCTATCACAATCTTCATTTCAAAGGTGATTTATATCTACTTCTCCGATTTATTGGGGTAATAATTTTTCCTTTCCTAACTTATCATGAATTTGAATTAATCAAATTTAAATTTTGAGATATCCAATATCTGATCTTCTGCCTCAAAATGTGGTACCCATTTCATTGATCAAAATATTCCCTCTTCTAATCGGTGTGGGAGATTGAATATTTAAGGTAAGCATTGTTGTCTCTATTACTGAATCCTTCAACCTAACTTCTTCTTCTACTTTATCAACCAATTCTTGGTCAATAATTCTTCTTCTAACTGTTTGGCCATTTCCTCTTCTTCTTGCATCTTCACTTCTTCTTCTTTAAGTTCCTTCCTTTTCATGGCCTTTTGTTGTTTCAATTTCTCATTTTTTTTTTTTTTTTCTTCTATCTTCTTCTTCCCCTTTCTTCTCTCTTATTTCCTTCCTTTTCCTTAATTATTTCTACTTTTACCTTTCTTGTTCTTCCTTATTTCTTTCTTCTTCTCAATACCTCTTCTGAGCCTCCTTTTCTTCTTCTTTTTTTCTCTTCATTTGCTCACTTCTTTTCCTCTTTATTTGCTATGAATTTATTTACTCTTTCTCTTTTGTACCGTTGTTATTATTTCCATTTAAGCTCATCTTTTTCTTGTGTATCCATTCCTTCTTGGAATACTTCCTTTGCATTTTCTAGGATATATGTAATCTTTGAAGGGCGTATCTCTTTAGAAGGTTCAACTTCTTTAGTAGCATTGAGAAATTTCCTTATCATTTATTCCTCTGGCTAAGTCACTAGAACATAAAACAAATTGTGTATACTTGAAAAGTGTTGAGTAACATTGCCTCTAGAATCATATATGTGATAACCCAACTCTCCAAAAACGACATACTCTAATTATCGTGTGTCATCTTTTTCTCCCTTGAGAGTCTTTATAATAGAGGATCCTATGCATAATCTGAGAATTGGACAGGGAGACTTCTTTTCCTTTTGTAATAAATTGGACAACCTTGTATAAATTTGGTATGCAACCTCTTGCATTACTAAATTGTCATTCACAAATAGCGGTAGCTGGTGGGTACTTTTGTATGCACCAAATACCCTTATGAGTGTTCCATCCATAAAAGTAAACCAGTAAAAAAATACATGCATTGATACTCTTTCCCTCTTAGAAATATGAGGTGTTTCACTATAAAAAAATGTTATAGTACTAAGATGAATTATTTTTTAATGTTGGAATAAGCTCCCTTGAAACCTATTTCACATATTAGTTTACAATAGATATGCACAAGTGGTACATCATTGGAAAAATTACATTTCCATCCCATCACTCAAAATTCCATTATGGCACAAACTCCATCTAGCAAGTAGGAAGCCATGCAGAGATCAGATTTCTCTCCTTCTGTTATAGTTTTTCCGCTTATAACATAGGTTTTGAGTGAGGATGCTATGAGGTTTTCCCAATTGAATATTTTTCCTTTGGTAGCATATGGATATATCATAGAGAACCATGTTTCTATGATGAAATAATCATCTTCTCTCCCATAGTATAAAACCTCACTCCACATTTTTTCACCTTTACAAGCTCACTAGGATAAACATGAGATGAGTGTTACTATGCATTACAAAACATCCATGTTACAATTATGGGAAGGGGGTCTAATATTCTAAAACTTAGTCCAACTTCCGAGGGACACATGATCACCTAGATGTGAGAAACATTTCACTGGTGATCTTTCCTTGAACTGTACCTACCTTTTAACCTAAATTTACAGCCCAACCACACGCATGTAGGCTAGTGAACATGACCAAAAGGTTCCAACCGCATACAAAACCCATTCGTTGTATGGCTACAATTGATATTTCCCTGTCATGTGGGTGTGGCCAATGTCTCTCTGGTAGGATTTTAACGCTAGCCTACATTGTAGCTTCCAAAAAATTCTCAAAAATTTATCAACAACCTGTATAAGGCTTCAAGCTCTATTTATATGTTGTACTCTTGTTGAAGCTTACATAACACACAACAACCATTTATGCAAACAATTTGTAAACATAGTACCTATGGGTCATGGATGCATATATGCTCACAATTTCATTAATTCATCAGAGGTTCATCAAGAAAGATTATTTCCCTCTCATACTACTTGCAACAGACATTTTTTCTCATGCATTCATATGAAATAATCAATATCTTGTCAAACCATGGAATAGAACCATAACAAGAGGACATCATATAATTAGAAATATACATGCATATAACCAACATTTAACTAGAATGAAACCATGAAAAACCAATCATTAAATCACATATTAAACTAGATCTTGTGCTCATTGATATCAATAAGGAACAACACATAATAACATATTCATAATGTTATCCCTTCGAGGGACTTCCACATACTACTCGACCATATATTAGGTTTGAGCCAAATAATTATTTCAGCCCAATCACCCCTGTGCCATATTCCAAACATGAATTTGGGATCTCATGGTATAAACCAAAACATAAAGAAATAGGGAATCTAGAGGTAAAACCACCTTCATGCGCAAGCTGCAATGATCTCACCTAAAATAGCGAGAGATCACCAAAACCAACACAAGCTTGTATTCCTCATAATTTCTTCACCATACCTAGACCATTTTTCTTCACTCCACCCACCTTTCAAGGGCTTCCCATATAAAACCATCTCCACCCCCAACCCTTGGGATTTTCCTAATACCACCTCACCTGGATCCAAGATATACTCGTAATTCAAGCCTTAACCAAAAGGAATCCCACTGTATCATTGATATCCAAGAAATGGCATAGGAAAGGTTGTAAATTACTATCAATCTAGGAAAATCCCATGTCAGTGAACAATAAATAACCAATAAAACAAATTTATGCACCATGCATTCAAATCCCAATCAGGAAATCACACATGCAACCTATTACCTACAAAATCCTCTTGCTAGTTGATCTTTATTTTCTTAATTTATGACCTTGCTTACTTTTGTCCAATATTTTTCTTGTACTCCCTTGCTTTTCCTTGTTTGTTCCTTATTTCCTAGTGTTATATTCTCTTGTTGTTGTGTTACCTCTCTGCCCCTCTCCTTATCCAAGTGAGTGTTAGAAATTTCTCTCTTTATTTTATTTTCTTTCTTTTCCTTCATTTTCCCTTGTATGCATATTTGTGTCTCTTCATATCCATTCTCTTATTTTCCTTTATTTCTTGAATTAATTTCCATTAATTTCCATTTTCCTTTTTCCAATTCCAATTGCAATGCCAATTTCCATAGCCAATAAATAATTAGCCACAAGTGACTCCCACTGTAATGATTTTTCCCTTCATTAAGATTGGAATACATGTCTCATGACCTTCGTTTTACTTTTTCTTTTACAATGTCCCTTGATTTACATAAAACATTAACCTAGGGTTGTTACAAACCCCTCCCCTTGGGGGAAACCATTCTCAATGTTCTTATGATTTAGTAAAAATAAAAATACTAACACCTAACAAAAATACTGCTTATGGAACTTTACAAACACAAATCGATGACATATTTACAACGGAAAATTTCTGAAAACACGACAAACATACTGCATATTATAGATTTATAAACAAAACTCAATGTACTATTTACAATGACACACACACACACACACACACACACACACACACACACACATAGAGAGAGAGATCATTTTATTTAACTAGCAAATAAAGAAGGATATAATTCCTGCATATAATCATCCATCTCTCATAATGTAGCTTTATCAGGCCCAAAGTGCTTCCATTGCAATTTAACTTTCTCTATTTTTTTTTTTAAGAGCATGACCTTCTTCCACTATAGGATACATTGAGGATCTAGTTAGTTTTATCACTCTAATAATTCCCAAAGTTGTGAGATTTTTTTTTCTATAGTTTAAAGAATATTAGAGGTAACCATAGACCTACTTTCAAGCTTTAGGATCTAGCCTTCCTAAGGCTCAGAGAGCGTACTCTCTACAATATTTAACTTTTTTTATTTTTATTTTAGGCTAGTTATATAGGGAAAATTGGTTTAGAGATTTGGTTTGGTTTGGTGGGAAAAATCATTTATCACTTAATGAGATGGATAGTAATAAATTTGATTTTCCATTGGAAAAATGGATTCAATCTGTCAAGTATACAAATCAGGATCAAGGTCTAAAGTCAAATATTTTTAGGGCAATATAGCAAAGTCACTCAAGATCTTTGAAGGCTGATTTGCGAAGTAGTTTTAATAGGGATAAAGAGCAATTAAGGGTTCTTTGATCCGGAAAAGGAATGAATAAGTAGGGGTCAATTGAAATCAGGGATGAATTAAGAATTCCCTTGTCTGGATATCAACAGAAAAAATTTAAATGAAAACCAGTAAATAACAGAGTGCTTTTAACAAATTTTGATATATCACTTCCTAATTTCACATTAAAATTTCGAATACACTTATGAATGAATGGAAAACATAAGAAGATTAACAAGTAACATGAGAAAGTACTTCACTTAAGTGGCCCAACACATGAATCCTGAAACATGATGCTTTATTTCTTTGATCCATCCTGCTGACCTGAACTTGATTACAAAAACCCTTCAGGTTTAGAAAATATAACTATAGAAACCTTCAACAATTTATTCCACACTAATACTTCAAATGATGAAGTATCTATACAAAAACGTAATACAAAATATCCTATAACTATCATAGGAATTTTCTATGGAAAATAAAATATCTTTTACAAAAAGATAGTGACAGCTACATAACAAAATTGGAAGTTATCCTATTTATTAAATAAAATATCTTTCTTTTGGACTTAGGCAGTAGCTAGCTAGTTGAGTTGTCTTTAACACTGGGCAATCTGATCTTCAATAAGTTTTGAAGCTTTATCTCTCACCTGATACTCTTTAACTGATACACTTTAACCACTTTAACCTCTAATACTCTTTAACCTGTTATTTTGACTGCTTTACTGTTTTAAAAATCTGTTTTTACTGTGTATAAAAAACACTATTTTTTCATCTTCTTTCACTGCAAACTCTCTTTTTAAAGTAAATCTATGAGATTTAGCCAAAACTCTTCATCTGGTAGTTTAATCTTTGTGAGTTTTCTGAAATTCTCATCAGCCTCTGTGTAGCTAACAAAGGTTGGCTTGACTAAAAAGAGGTGTTTTATCACATGCTATAAATAAAAAAAGTTTTCAATACTTTTGTGTAACACTTTACCTGTTGGAACTCCTTGCCAATCTACCTTGTTCACTTGTTCTTTGGAAAATTCCCTTATCTTCTTGTTGTAATTCTCTTGTTTCATTAGTTTATCATTGATGACAAGAATATTTGGCAAACCTTTTGGCCTCAATGTGTCAAACTTAAGCATGAATATAGTTATGGCCATGTCCATATTTTGACACTTCTCTTCCAACTGTTTCACAAATTTTTTCTTTGAAATCACTTTCCTCACCTCAATAATTGTCTCTGTCCTGTCAGTTATCCCTATCTCATCCACTTCTTGATTTTTTTTAGTATTGAGAAACTTGATTATTTCTAGGGTTTCTTTAGGCTTGGCACCTAGCTCTTCTTTGGATACTTTGACCAAGTCTTTCTGTTCATATATCACTTGAATGGATGGCCAAGTATCATTAATTGATTCAATGATTTTGGACCATAGTTGATTCTTAATGTATGCCATGGGCTCTTTTAAGGTTAATTATGTTTCTACCTTCTTTATCTGTTCACTTAACCATTTGGCCTTTTGTTCCTATGTTTTAGCATTTATCTGTGCTAATTTCTTGGTATCTTCCAAGTTCTTAATTTTCTCTTTCAATATGTTTATCTCATTATTCTTTATTGACATCTCTTCCATGGATTTAATGAGTTTGTTGGCCTCATCTGTATATTGAACCGCTGAAGTGTAAGATTCAGTGGCAGAAGTAGTGGAAGAAGTAACTGGCATAGTTGTGGCTAAAGGGACTTTTGGTGCTAACTCTTCTGCTAGAGTTGAAGGAACTGCTATTGTTACCATTGGAATGAATGTAGGAAGAATATTTTGTGTCTTTGAAGCTTCTTTCTCTTGGACAAGCTTGACCATCTCAACTTCCATATCCTTGATTTGTGCTGTCATTTGTAGTATGAGACTCATCATCTCATCTTTTTGATTTTCCTTCTGTACAATATCCTTAGCCTATGGATGTTTCGTTGGGGGTAGTTTCAGTTGCTTTCTAAGTGCTGCAATATTAAAATTTTTCTTCTTTACCAATTCTTCTGCAGCTTTCACGTTAGAAGGGTCATACCCTACTTCAATCACCAATTCCTCTAAGGACTTGATTCTGGCATCTTTAGCATGAGAAGAAGCTTTTTCAACCCTAAGTTGATCTCTTATATTTTTCAAAGTGTTCTGGAGCTTCTGGGCACTCATTGATTTTGTGGTCATGGTAGAATAAAGCATTTCTGAGCTTTTCTTGTGAAACTCAATCTGATCCAAGGGATGGATGTTCTCTATTGGAATTTCAATATCATCTCTTTTGTAATCAGATGCTATTGTAGGTTTAGGCAATGTTGACTATAACATTGTCAGTAGAAACTTTTTATTTGTATAATCAAAGGATGAAAGAAGTCTATTTTTAATCCCTGGAGTTTCTTTCAAGTATTGTGAATAAGTCTCATTCTTTATCCCTTCATTTTTGGCCTTGAACTATTTGTACATTTCTTTAATATCTATGTCTTTATCCTCTACTTGCTTTGATCAAGATGCTTCCATGATTTGTTGTTTCTCAATCACCTGTGTGTTAGAAGTAACATGTTTCTACTCATTTTCAATAACTATAGTATTCTCAATGTTCTTCTCTATATTTTCTTCATCTAAAACCTCAATTGTTTCCTTATCTTTGTCTGCTAGATTAATTTTAGGTTTCTTATTATATCTGAGGTTAAATCTGGTTCCTGTCATTATTTCAGCAGTATATGATCTTTCTTCTCTATTTCTCTTTATGGTTCTATCCTCCTAAATTGGAGTCTGCAAAGTGTGACTAGTATCACCTTTCTTGATGGATTCCATCAAAGTATTTTCCAACCATTCTACTTGATTTCCAAACTCTTCAATTTCAGGTTTCTTGTCATGGATGTAAGGGGTTAATTTACATTTCACCCTCATCTTACTAATTATTCCATAAGGATCATAGTTCCATAGGAAAATTTTATCAAAATTATACTCTGGCAATTGTTTTGCTGCCTCTACACCTGCTTCCATGTTGTTGCATATGAAAGGACCTAGTTGGTTTTTCAATTTGAATTTAGTTTTCTTTTTAGCAGCCAAATTTTTTATAGAATCTGAGTTTATAATTTGTCTTCAATATATTCTAATGAAAACACTCTCATTGGCACATACTTTGGTAGTTTGTAGGACAAGGGGTTTGATCCATAAACTTTAATCTCTGTGTGGTTTTGGTAGAGGTACCAATCACCTGTTATGCTTGGCTATGATAGTTGTAAAACTTTCTTAATCTCAATACTTATCCTTGGTTGTACACTTTTTTTAATCATATTTATCAATGGTTGAATAAAATAGTTTGTGAAATCTGCATAAGTGAAATCAATTGATTCTTTTCTGATTAAAGAAGTCCAGAAAAAAAAATGACAGTGGATTTCCCTCTACATCCAACTTTTGAAGGGCTATTGGGAATTTATCTGATTGGAAGTAGAGGAACATATGAAAGAGGAACGAGGTATACCTAAATACTCCTTCAGCAGGAAGTTTCCCAAGCTGATCGTGAATACTATCAGCTATATACTCAACATAGTTATAAATGAATAAAGGAGGTTAACCAGGCACAAAATTGGATAGAAAACTGAGTATAGACTCATCAGTGTGTTCATCAGTAAAGTAACCAAGGATAAAATACAATAATGGGATAATATGTCTTGATCCTTATGGGAATTTGGAGGATGAATAGGGAGGGTTAACATTTTGGATTTCAGCATATGAAGGCATGAATATTTGAAAGATTTGAAATCCTTCAGGAAAGTATAAAACTAGACAAAGCTTTGTAAGAGCTTCTATAGACAATGGCACTGCATTAGGATATGGTTGCAATTGAAGCATTTGGATTATGGATTCTGTAGTGACAGTGAATAATACGTCTTTCTCAGCATTAGCCATAGCACTTAGGTTAGGGGAATAGTGATCTTGACATAGTATGATGATCTTAGGGCGTTGATGGGTATATGGAACTACATATTTGGGTAAATTAGACTCCCAAATTTATACTTCATCTCCCTGATCCAAATATTTTTCTAGACTTCAACAGTGGAGATCAAGAAGATTGAATTCAATTACTGGATCAATGATTTTATAGTCAACATCAGCTAAAGCCGTATGTTCAACATCTACAATAGGAGGTTGTAGTGGATTGATAACAATGGTGCTTTTAGAAGCTATTTCTGGGTTTAAGTTTTGACAATTTAGCCTTCTCGAAGTTAAAAACTCTGTTTTTTAGGTTTTTATACATTTCTGTAAGCTTAGATTGTTTACAGAAGGTATTTTTGGTATGACAGAGGTCTTTTTGAACAACAATAGGTAAAATTATGGTTTCTTCTGGTTCAAACTTTCAATTTATGCTCCAAAATCAATCTTTAAACCTTTTTACATACTCAGGAAAGATTTAACAAGGGTTTACTGCTCTTTTCTTGGATAAAACAGACCTAAGATAGACTAATTCATGAAAAAATGGATTTCTGAGAATTTGTAAAGGATTTTGAATCAATCAAAAGGTTTATAAGGGTCTCCAAATGGCTAAATTTCTTCAATTTACTTAAAAACCGGTTACAGTCTCCAGAAACTATAAAATTATTAGGGTTTTGAAGAAAATATGACTTTTGGAGGAAATAAGGCTATTCTTTTAGACAAACATACTTTCAAAGGTTTAACTTCCATAAAATGCTCTTTTCATGGAGAGATAGGTCTGCTTTCTGAAAATACATGTTATTTTAGGTATTTTGACTCGAAAAAGGGTTTCTAGAAGTCTGGGAGATTTCGAAAGCTTTGTTGAAGTCTTTAAACGCAAATTGGAAGGTTTGAATGGTCACAGTAGTGAATTGGGCTGAATTTTGGATTTTTGCACATGAAAACAGGGCGACAACTTTTTTCTTCAGTCGGAAAAAGTCAAATGAGTAGAAAATGTAGTGAAAAGGTTTAAACGTGTATAAATATGTTGTTTATAGATAATTTAGTTTAAACATTTTCTGCTTTCAATGCCAATCAATTCAAATGGGAAGTGGTTTGGCATAGAGAGGTTAAATATAGCCAAGCAGTTATCACATCGTTGAGGGGTGGTAAATGGTTTTGCGTAAACGAATGTGATCCTATGAGAAATGGATGTGCAGAGGAGAGATAATGAGGCAATACTGCCCATATCGCAAATTTGAAAATGATTAAAGATCGCACCATTAAATTTGCGATATGGATTGTGAGTCATCGGATCGGGCGGAGGGAGTGTGAATGGTCTAAATTGATTGATGAAGTTGATGGGTAGATGACCATGGAGCCTGGGGTGCTTTATGTGGTGGGGTTTACGTTTTAAATGTTAAAACATAAATTAAATGTAAAAAACTTAGGTTTTAATGGAATAAGTGAATAGGCGGATTACACAGTGAATCGGTTATATACAGGTGTATTGTAACATTTGGAAGATTAACATAAACCAAGGCTAGTTTAATCCTATGGGAGAGCGGAAAATATGTCATACGGGGAATTAGAACCATAGGATAATAGAAAAATGTGTGTTGGGAATTTCTTTAATATAATGGATTTAATATATTATGGGGTGGGGTATTATAAGGAGTTAATAAATGAAATTAAAGTTAATATGAAATGAATAGAATGAGCAGAAATACATATAAATGCACTAAGTAAAGTGTAAATTTAAGTGTTTGGACGCTTTTTTTACACTTAATACTTTAGGATTATGTATATTTGTGGGGTTTTTGAATATTTTTGTATGAAATGAAATTAGTTAAGGGGGTTTTTTACTTTTCTTAGGGAGAAAAGGGATTTTGTCTTAGGAAAAGTGTGATAATGTTGAGGAAAAGAGTTTTTATGAAGGGAATCCAATACTTAGTGCCAATCAGTCATTAAGCTTTGGGTCTAGTCCCAACAAAAGTCCTAGAAATGCTACGAGCCTTTATAACTGAAGGTTTTGAATACTTGAATACTTTGAGGGGAGGGAAATTAGTAGTTTTTCTATATGATGTTGTATTCATGCCTTGTGCAACTGCGTTATACCTACCCATAATTTATTCTACCATTTTTTCATTATTTTCATCGGTGCAATTGAGCTTGCAACGCTAAATCCAATTTTATTTTAAAGCAAGAAACTATCTAATTCTAACTTTATTTCATCTGAAGGCTCAGATTAAATTGTT